>OU343222.1:195793582-195904957 GCA_910596185.1 Chrysanthemum makinoi | reverse complement strand
TGTATGGTAACGTCATTCGATGGGTGGAGAGTGGACCCGAAGATGAAGATTACAACAAAAAGGCACTTGAGAATATAAATCTGCTTGAATATAGAATCACAGATTTAAACTTTCATCGCGTGGGATATTTTAAAAGATTGTCCCAAATGGAAGGATGTGGAACTTCCAAAATTTGAACAAGATAGACAGGAAAAGTATAAAAGATACAAGTTATCGAGGTCTAGTTCATTAAATGTGGAGTCAGGAGAGGGTAGTTTTAATCTGAATGTGGAGGTGGGAGACGAGGAGGAAAAGGAGGCAATGGTGTTGCCCCTCGGCATGATCTCATGCCTCACCATACCGCATCCCATTGCCACCACCCTAAAGGACATCATAAAAGATTCAAAACTTATTTAGTAGCCTTTTTGTAAAAGCATCTCCAATATATAACACTAAATTTTGCATTAAAATAATGTAAAATTAGCATCTAAATGGAATATGCTTGCACTAATTAAAAGTTGTTTTAATGTATGACACTAAAATTTGGCACTAAACATTTTCAACTATTTTAAATTACATTTACTCACAATAAACGAAAAACATAGTCTAAAATACGTATATCAATACTGGACTCATAATTGTATTTGTTAGGTAATTATAAGAATATAATTTATATAAACTAGTTTTGATTTTTTTAGTCAAATATCAAAGATTTAACAAATATAATGAGTTTTAATTAAAAGAATAGTGTTTAATGTCATGAATATTGTGGCATTATATTTGGTGATTTACTATTCATTACGCTAAATTCGTGGCAAGTTTTGTGCTAACATTGAAGAAAACTTTATATAGCTATTTGTATTTTTTTTTTTACTAAATTAGTATTCTCCCGTCTTAAAATTATTGTCAGGAGACAAGATTCACACAGTTTAATAAATGTTTGGCCAATTTAGTTTTCAACCATTTAAAAGAAATATTTTTCCACTAAACTCTTTTTTTTACTAAAAAGAAAATGAACAATTACTTTAAAACATCTAAAAACAGTATAGACTATTATTTTGAAACGAAGGGATTACAAAAGTTATGTTTACATTAGAGAGTTGCTAAATAAGTCGTACGTACAATAATTTCAAAATAACTTGTACGGTAAATGTTCCTTACATGCAATTAATTGTTGAGATTCATTGTTTTTACTACTGTACAATAAATGGAGAAATGGTTAATAGCGAGTGTAGGCATAGTGCAGTTGGTGCCTGCAACTACGGGACAAAATGAATCCCAGACGTTGAATTACTCTGTCCCCCACGTATTGATTCACCATTTCTCACGTGAACACTCTTGTCACACTTCTTAAATTCACCCAATTTCACAGATTTATAATTAGAAAATCAGTTTAAATGGTACCCAAGAAATGTCACAAAACAAAATGCTCTCGTTCTTTCTTGGAAAAGCAAATTATATACACGCTTGAATCTTTTTATCCTAAAAAAAAAAAAAAAAAAAAACCTCAATGATTTACTATCTTGCTAAATAAACTCATAATTTTTTTAATTAATCTTTTTCACTTTTTTTTTAAAAAAAAAAAGCATTAAATATATAAAAGGAGTTGTTAGAGATACCATTATATGTTAGTGGCACCTCTCCTCTCCTTTTAAGCTATTTTATCAGTTTGTAAACAGGAGAAAATAATTTTTTATCGTTTTTTATCTTTTTTAATACTTTTGACTTATCAAATTTTATATTTTTTTATTCTGTATTTTTAGTTAAGTAGTTTTATAATTAAAACAAAATTATAAAAATATATTAAAAAGATGGTACTATTAACCTATAGCAGGTATGTATAACCTAAGCAATACATAAATAATTGAAAACTAGCAAGTTATTATGAATTACAACAAAACTACAATCTCGACTTTTTTTACTAATGACTATAGTATCTTGATCAAACGACCCTCCAACTATAGCAAACTCAATGACTCTCAAACTACAATGACCATAATAACTCTCAAACTATAATACCCTTAACTTACAACGACCACAATTACCTTCAAACTACAATGACTTCAATGACCCAATGACCATAAACTTACAATAATCTTAGTAACTACAAATGAAACCCGTCAAAATCTCAACCAAACAATTTTGACCACACAATCAAACCAATTGGTGACACGACGAGATGTAAAGATGGTTGGCAAAAAGTTACCCAAGATACACTACTAGAAATTCGACTTTCACCGACGGATAGTTTTCCGACACTAATTACTAATGTTTTTCCTTCAGATTAATAACAGGTAATAAATCATAGTTACAAAATAAATACATTTGGTAACAGTCCAAGTCACCACGCATGGTCATCTAATGTGTCACCACCATTGTGTGTGACCATATTGCTACACTCTCACTTGTCTCACGCGTGGGAGGTGAAAATATTTATGTTGTAAGGCAGTCTGAGACTATCGGTAGTAATTTTTTTATTTTACTTTTATGAAAATGTATGGTGGGGGTGTTTCGATGTGTAAGTGAGTATTAATATATGGTAAGAAATATACCAATGATGCTTTAGTCCATTGGTAAGAGCTTTAGGGCTTGAGTCAATAGACCCGGGTTCAAACCTCTTCAATGGCATTAAAGATCATTTGGTATCATCATTTCACCGTAAATGCTCAGATTGACTGGTTAACGAGGGGTCTATTGGAGAAAATGGTAGGGGTTCAGCCGCTCACGATAAGTCTGATCCCATTTGAAACATGTCTTCATTCTTAAAAGCGGTGCTTTGGGAGAGGCAGTTGGCGTCAATAGAATCGTAAATTTAGAATGATCCCACCATTCTTCACCTTTTGAAGAATAAATTGTAAGAAATATAGTAACGCTTGCGGAAGTAAAAGTAGTGCGAAGGTGATAGGAAGTGGCATTATGTGACGTTAATGTGCACATGTGAATGTAGAAACTATAACAATATATGGTGATTTGTTGGTTGGGACAAGAATCAAGTTTTATGGGTCGTGTTCGTGTAGGTGTGTGGAGATTTTTGTACGAATTTTGGAATCCAAAGATTGTATACAAGGAAGATATCAACCTTTTGAGATGACTGTTGAAATTTGTTCTGTAGAGTTATTCTTTTCCATGATGCAAGTCAGTAACACTATTTCAAACCATGTTATCTTTGGAGAACTACCTTTTGAAAAGAAAAAAGAAAGTAAATGAATGCTTCGTATTGTTGGAGTATTAATTAGGGCTGCAATAAGCAAGCTGTTATAAAGCAATTCGAGCTTGAGCTTGACTCGATCGATTAGAGTTTTTATTGAGTTTGAGTCCGAGACTAATAAACTAGCTCGAAAAACATAACGAGCCGAGCTCGAGCTCGATCTTCCAATATCTCAAGCTCGAGTTTTTATCTAGCTTTTTGAGTCTTCATGTATATATATATATATATATAAATTTTTTAAATAAACACTTTACTTCCACCTTTACTAAAGGAACCATCTAAACCCGTTTTACCAAAATCGACACTTTGGGCAAGCAAACATTTGCTCTCCATGTTTTTTGTCCTTCTAGCGAAGCCGAGAGCAATCGAAAAAGAGAGCAAAGCATTAGCTCTCATGTTCTTTGTCTTGCAGTGAGGCGGAGAGTGATTGAGAGAAAGAGCAAAGCATTTGTTCTCCAGTATTCTTTTGCTCAAATAGTATGGCGATGATATATATGAGTGAAATAAATTGGAGAGCAAATGGTTTGCTCACCCAAAATGTCGATTTTGATAAACTCCTTAAAGTGTTTATTTTTTTAATTGAATATAAAAAGTATTTATTGTGGTCATTGATTTTATTTTTGTTGTACATAATTATATACAAAACTAAAAGGCTAATGTAAATAGTGATACAATATTTAAATATTTATTGTAGAATGTACTTTTAAACCCTAATACTCCAAATTTTTTATATAAGTTCCTTTCCCTTGAGTTTATTGCGTAGTTTTTATTTTTATTTTTTTTACTTTATTAATGGTTTGACAATCGAATACAATGTTTGTATATAAATTCAAGCTTCTTGAGCCGATTTCAAGCCTAAATGACAAAAGCTTGAGCTATCGAGCCAAGCTCGATCTACCTTAAAATATATTTCGATTGAAGCTCAAACCTTGTTAAATCAAGCTTCGCTTAACTTGAATACAATGGTAGTATCAACATATTTCATTTTAAATATTAAATCTTTTATATAATAAAGGAATTACATCATTTCGAGTGATTTTGTCAATACAATTGAGCCAATAGGACAGCTCGATTTCGCCACGTAAGCAAAATCGTGTGATGTGATTTGTTAATAAAAGTCAAATTTAAATTGATTTTGGTCAAACTTTAATAAATTTAGTGGAGAAATTTGGCTGATAAAAAAAAACACATAAAAATATAGGTGTCAAATTTGTGAAAACAAAAACTTAAAAAAAGATGAGGTAATAATAAAACTTTAGTTGTTGAATTTTTAAAATTATATAGAGTTATGTGTAATATTAAAAGCCTCCGTGTTTTTCAATAACTTTGGATTATAAACAAATACCCTTTTATACTTTATATCTTAAAAAATACAATGTATATGTTGTTTTAAAATAACAACATATAAATTTGCATTAGATTATAAGTATCAATTTTTTTTTACTATATACGTTCAATAAGGACTTATTTATTTCATTTTTAAAAGTTTAACCCATATGGACACGAGCTTACATTTTAAATACGGCTAAATTACTGAAAACAGAAATATAATTATCAATTTGCAAGCACGAGTTACTTTAATACTCCCTCCGTCCCAATTTAAAAGTCCATTTTGACTTTTTCAAAGTCATTTTATACCAACTTTGACTTTAATTATTTCTTTTAGCGTTATATAATACTTGTTGTAAAATATATAAATGGATTTGCGATTTAAATGCATTTTCATTTGTACACTTTTCATCAAGTATTATATAACATGAAAAAAAAATTAAAGTCAAAGTCGGAAGAAAAAGACTTTGAAAAATCAAAAATGGACTTATAATTTGGGACGGATGGAGTATAAAAATAACTATACGCGATTGTACTTATAACAATGACCCATGTAATTCTTATTTATTTATATAAGGATATGATATCTAGAAAAACATTTTTAAAAGACTTTAAGGAGTATTATTTAACTTTATCAACGCTCATTATGTGCTATTAAACTTGCATCATGTGTACAACATAATATCAGTGGTGAAATTTAAATAACAACATCAACATCTTTGTCAGCTAAATAAAATTAAATCTTGAGTTACCTAACAGAAATCTTTACAAATATTTTACTAAATTCTAATGGATATTAATGCATAATGAAAAACTCGTGCATAAGTATTAGCTGTACTTATATCACAATTTTCATGAGTAAATTCTTATATGTGTATATACTGAACTAAAATGTTAAAATAATTTTGATTTATGTGTAAACTTCGTGCGTGCACGAAACTTATAACTATATAATTATATGCAATTACCTTTAAAGAAACAATATTCAGTATTAATACATAATATATTTTTTGGTCAAAAACCCCGTATGCACGGATATGATAACTAGTAAATTATATGAGTATACTGTTGGAAAATTTGTTTGCAAAATGAGTTTTTGCAAATTTTGGACACTATTTAATATATGTATATGTTATATATATATATATATATATATATATATATATATATATATATATATATATATATATATATATATATATATATATATATATATATATTTCTTGGTAACTTGCGTTCTCCTCGAAGCGAGAGCCAGCGAGCTAAAGTATGTCCAAAATGGAGTTAATATGAATGAGATATCGGTTCAAAGTGGGGCGCGTGAAACACAAATTTGGAAAATAAACACATCCCACACGTTAGTAAAGGAAGTGGGAGTGTGTTTATATAGAAATCATGATATGGACATTCAAAATAATTTGTTGGTTTTCTCCAACACCCTACGTCTTGCGCGAGGGAAGTCGCATTTCGGGGCAAAATGGGTTGAAGCTTCGAACTCATGCGAGCCAGCGACCTGCGGACACAATCAGACTCAGAAACCTCGCATACCTGCGTATCTTTTTGCTGCAAATTTCGTTGTCATATATTTCCAGATTTTGTGTCCATTTATTTTTGGAAGTGATTTGAACTTTGTAAACAAGTTAGTCTGAATCTGTTTAAATAAATGGAAAATATTGAAATCGTGTTTAATATTTAACAGATTTGTATATCTGTATATATTTTGGCAGATATCTTTTCTTGGTGACCAAGATTGGTTTAGCCTATAAATTAAACACCTCTCATTCGGTTTTGAAACACAGAAAAACGCAGCTCCACTGTATACAATTTCCAGCAGTTCCTTCGTCGATGAAGCGACAAGTTTTCGACCGAACTTTCGGGAAAGTTGTCAGGTCATTTGCCTATGACTTTGGGCGTTGTACCACGGGAAACAGACGTCCAATCTGTTTTAAGGGAATCGTGTTAAACACGAGCCTCGTTCCACGACCTTTACTGTTTTCATTTAATTATCGATATAGATTATGTCTTCTGCTTCTATCCCTTTATGTCTGTATTTAGTTTTCTTTTATTTATATTCTGTTATTTTAATTGTAATCTGATTTATTATTTAAAAGTGTACACCGTTTCTTACAGTCTTAAAACAGATTCGGTTTAACCGAATTTAAAACACTTTGTTAAAACCGGATTAATTATTTACAGAGTTTTATATATATTGTTTTCTGTCAAAACCTTGTTGAGTTTCTTTGGAAATCAACGTCAATTAAACAGATTTAATAATACAGATTTGGATTACAGATCTATAACGTTTTTTGTATGCAGTTGTTTTATCAGTTTATAACGAAACCAAGATTGAGTTTCTATTAAACTGATTTACTCGATCCATCAAAACCAAGATAGAGTTTTGTTGAATCAGATCTGGTACAAGTAGATATCATTTACAACAGTTTGTTTAACTGTTTGTGTTTGAACTTTCAGGATGACAAACACCACTACCCCTCCTGTGACTACTCTGTGAGCGAAGCGGTGCGCCAGATTATAACGGTTGCTAATCATCTTTGAGAAACGAGAGAAATTCAATGGGCAGAATTTTAAGAGGTGGCAATAGAAGATGTTCTTCTATCTCACTACTTTGAACCTTGCGCGATTCATAAAAGAGAACCCACCTAACATGGAACCTCCTGCAGAAGGTCAATCCTCTAATCAACATGTTGTTCAAGCCTTGGAAGCATGGAAACATTGGAGACTTTTATGTCACAACTATGTTCGAATGGCTTGGTGGATTCTTTGTACAACGTGTCTGCAAAACCAAGCGCCAAAAATTATGAGAGTCATTGGAGCATAAGTACAAAACTGATGATCTTTGGTACAAAGAAGTTCGTGGTAGCTCATTTTTTGGATTACAAGATGGTTGATTCAAATAATGTGATAAGTCGTTCAACATCTGCGAGGTTTTGCTACCACGACATTCATCTTTGAAGGAATGACCTTGAGTGAAACTTTTCAAGTTCTTTGCTATTATTGAAAAGTTACCTCAAGCTTGGGTAGAATTTAAAATTACGAAGCATAAGCGAAAGGAGATGAGTGTTTAATACTTGGTTGTTCGTCTTACATTGATTGAAGAGGACAACAAGCTGGCTCAGAAAAACACTTATACGCCTGATTCTGCCAAGGCAAATATGGTTGAGCATGCTTCGTCATCTTCAAAGTCCAATGTCAAAGGTAAAATCAAAGGTAAAGGAAAGAATGACAAGAAGATCAAAAGGAAGTCTGAGTACCTTGCTCCTAAAGCTGTGATCTTGGCGTACAAGGCGTTCGGGGTCTAAGAAACTTCCTTTTCGTCGAGCAAGTTTTTCAACACCCTAGGCAGTGAACCTAATCGTTGTAGTGTAGTATTGGGTAAGCCTCGGTATTGATATCGTTCTCTAGGGAATAGGAATGCTAGTGAGAAATTACTACGCTAAGGTTGAGGTTGAGGAAGATTATTTTTTATCTTTTTATATTTTTTTTAAGAAACTAAAGGTAAAATCTCGGGGTTTGGATTTAGGGGTTGGTACTTCTACCGATTACTCTACTATCTAATTATTTAATCTAAGTGTAGTCTATTTCTTTTTGAAGTGTGCTCGTATGATGATTAAAGATGTGTTTACCTAGATACTATTACTCCCTAGTTATCTTTTATTGGTGGTTGCATTGTCACGTCCTTATTTTTAACGTGTTGTGTTTCTAAGGTCGTAGGGTGTGCTTTTATCCCTAACTCTTTGAGACTACCTTAAGGTTAATGACTACGAAATCTCTATGATTCATAAACTCAACACTAAGGTTATCTTTGGATATTTATCCTACAATTCCACTAGTAACTAAAAACTAATATTCAACAAAGATTAATCAAGCATTAAAAACACAACGATGGCTTCATGCACTCCTAAGCCAATTACAATTAAGATAAGAGACAACCAATCAATATTTAATAACTAGGTTTCATAGATCTAAGCAAACACACAAGTAAATTAGTCGGACATGTTAAACAGGCAAGCATACACACATTCAATCGAAGACATAATGAAATCAATGGAATAAATAACTTATCTCGATGTAAAATAGGGTATGAGAACCCTAAAATATTGTCCAAACCGGACTACGATCATTTTAGGTTTTTACTCCACAAGTCTACCTCTTTAAAAGTCTGAAAATTTGATTTCTATATATATTTATACATGCGCGACGGCGTCACCTTATAGTTGGGACGCCGTCAGATCGCCGCCATTAGGATTTCGTCTTGGCCAAGTAAACATTGGGACAACGTCATGTTGTGGTTGTGGCGCTTGTCGTCTTCATCTTGGCGTCGTCGAAGTCTCGGATCTAGGCGTCTAAGAAGAAAAGTTTTGTGCGCCACTCTTCAAAGCTTGGACATTTGTGCCGGTGTAAAATATCAATTTCGCTCCTGAGTCGTCACAAAATAGGGACGGCGTACCCTCTGATTGGGACGCCATCAGGTGTAAATTCAGTAGCTTGAGTGTCGTGATCTTGACTTAGCCATTTTCTTCACATATTCCCTCCTTTTCGTCCAAAAATGCATCATTCCAGCATTTTGCTTCCAAGGGACCTAAAAAGCTAAAAGGAACAAAATTAAGCGGCAACGGATATAAAAGTGGGCGATTAAGGGCTTAAATGACCCCTTAAAAGTGTACGTTTTAAATCCTTATCAAATATCCCTACACTTGGTATTTGCTTGTCCTCAAGCAAATGTGCTTTTGGCCAATCAATTTATAAGTTAGGGGGCATAAAGCAATGGTTTAACATAATTCATAACACGTATAAGCCCCGCAATAGTCATAACAAGCACGGAATTTATATACTAGCACCTCACAAAGTGGTGTTTGGATACTCTCATCTCTCGGGTGTATATGAAATATATCAAATGGAAATGGAAGATAAACACTCATTAACCGGTCATAGTACATAGATTACCATAGGATTGAGACTAGATCAAACCTCCATCGCTTTGGCGTAAGCACCTAGGAACAACTATCTAAGAGGTCTTTTAAAGGGTTGTAACGTTAGGCTTACGGTAGGGAAACAAAGGGTTTGGTTGGATAGGCGATTTAGTGGTGGCAAGTCAAAAATCTTTATGTTACAAGCATGAGAAGAATGGCGTTCCTAAGCCAAGACTCGACTCTCTAAACTCTAGATAACTTTGAAACAAACAAACATAAATATAAAAATAGATGTAGGATGGTAGTCCGTTTTTTTTTTCATACACTTTTACTCTACCATCCTCTACGATAACATCAAAATATAAGGGATTTATAGGCACATCCCTACACTTGAGTTTTTATTACTCTAACACTAAATTGACCCGAATTGAAAAGATCAAAACACTTGGAGTACATTATTACGTAAATAAAGGGAATTTGAATGTAACGTTCTTTCCCGTCACTCCATAAAATTTAACTTTACCCATGAGTCCCAAAACTGTGTACAAAAGATATGACTCGACTTAGCAACCATGCAAGTAACTAGATAATTGAACTAAGGGTTTAGTATGATAACAATAATGCACTAAAAGTGAGTGCATACAAGGTAGGCTAAGGCGATTTGGGTGTACATTTGGGGGTGGATTGTAAACAATGCTCTTCATTGATATTCTGGAAAACCGAAACATCACGAGAACCGCGAAAAGGATATGCTCTGAGGGGTTAACTAGGGTTATCGTGTACTAAAGATGAGTTCAACGCAAAGGTGTGGGGGAATTACTCAACCGATGTGGAAGAAGTAATTATAATACGGGTATCAAACAAGGGTTATCCTAATGCCTCTTATCATTTAGTTATTCCTAACTACACAAGTGTAGTCTCACTAGTGATCTCGGGATGCATCACAAAACAAGTTCTTGAATCTATTACCGGTACACTCTCGAATCATTAAAGATGAATGCTTTAATTCCTATAAATCTAGGGGCGAACCTCACATTTTTTGGAGTGGAATTTGAGTGGTAAAGGGTTTTTGTGCTAGTCATATAACTTCCTATCCATGAGACGCTTTATTAAGACTAAATACCCACTCGTACAAGTCATGAAAAAATTTAAATTTGGTGCTAAAATTACCCTAACCGATATTTCTCATGGTTTATTACGCAAATGAAATAGGACAAGACAAATAGTCAAGGATAAGCATAGTTTCAAAGCTCCCGTTTTATTCTCCCTCCCTACACTTAAACTGAACATTGTCCCCAATGTTCCCCGAAAGTATCAAAGTTATGATAATGGAAGGTAATTAAAAGAGAAAGAAACTAGTACTCCCCTGATTAGCTCGGTAGGATCTATGTGAAGTTGTGGTTAAATTTTTTTCCCAAGAAGAATGTATGAGTGATAAGCTTCATCCAATATTATGTTTCTTCTTCTTGATAAATAAAACCTGCACACTCATAAGAAAACGACAACCCAAAGCATCAAACCGAACAAAGAAAAATCACAACAAGATGTAATTCCACTTTAATAAGATATAATGCTTGTGGAATGGATGTTTGTAGATTTTTTGAAAAATTAAGACCTGAGAATTTTCAAAAATTTATAAGTAGCACAGAAAACGAGAGAAAGTAATAAGCTGTTTTTACTCCTCCTGACGTCGTCAGGTTGTAATCTGCGCCGTCGAGTTATCCTGACAGAAACTGGTCTGCTGCGTTTTTCTGAAAAAATTCTAGAAAAATTACACCTTTAAAATCTGGAAAAATTCCTGCAATACATCCATTATGACTCTATACAAGCACTTGACTCTAACCAACACACACACACACACACACACACACATATATATATATATATATATATATATATATCTTTTTCAATAATCATAGTTCTCATGTTCACATTCTTTTAAAAACGTGTGTAATCGTCCCTACACTTATCCTTTTTGTAAAATACCTTTATATGTAATTAAGACGAGGTTAAAGACAAAATAAAGCATTTTCACAAATTCAAACATGAGAATATACAATAATGAAAGAAAATACATAAACACACAAATAAAAAATAAAAACAAAAACACATGGGTTGCCTCCCAAGAAGCGCTTGTTTTTGTTCGAGTCACGAGCTTGACTCTACCCTTATTTAACGGATAAAGGGGAAGTTTTTCCTACACTTAAGCTTAAGTGCGGGTGATAGTAGCGATACACACCCTTAGGGTGGCAATTTGCTACGTGAGGTGAAGGGGGTATGTGAATGGCTTCCTTCATTCTAAAACTACCCGGACTAAATCGGTTGATGAGTGGGTCGGTTCCTCTTTTGTCTCCTAGATGTATATCTAAGGATGGAAATTTGTGTATAGATTGAGGTTCCGGTTCATCAACACTAGGAAATTCCCTAGAACTAAGAGTAAGGCCGAGACTACAAGTATTCAAACCTATATTCTCTAGTTGCTTTTGGTTCAAATGTTCTACCTCTATCGGGATTCCTAAAGTCTGTTCTACTACTTTCGGGTAAGTCACGTGCGGTGTGTATGCCTTAAATGATGGTGGGACTTGTGGGATACCTTGTGGGTCTAGACTTTTCACCTTATCCTCAATCACATCTACATCACCTATATGCTCGTCATGTGTTATTTCCTTAGGTAGTGATGAAACCAAACCTAGTAATTGATCCAACTTATGGTTTAATACTAGGTTGCTTTCCATAATATTTTGATACATTTGGTCAATATTCCTAAGGGCCTCACTAAAAATAGTTTCTAAACATGGAGGTTGTTCACGAGAGTCTATCATAGGTGAAGGCTCATATGATGCATAGGTTTCACTAGATGAGGTGTTTTGTGGGCTTGATGGAATGAAACCCTCAAAAGGTTTATGGACTTGGTTACTTTTCCCAAGGTACTCAATGGGGCATATAAAAGATCCCGTTCTCTTTACTTCTTCCCACCATCTTGAATAATCCGCCTTAGTAATATTATATTTTTTCATGAAAAAGCCTAATCGCGGATATAGTGGATTCGCGTTCTCCATAATGATGAACGGAAGAGTCAATGGACAAGTTTTACGAACAAAGGCACAAAGAAGGGGGATAGACTACTAGGAAGCTAACAAAAAAGAAAAAAATCTCACTTGATAGTAATCTTGTGAGTAGACCTAAACGAAATAGAAATCAAGCCTAAGCAATAACTATTCCCCGGGAGAGGGGCCAAAAACTTGATGCGCGTACAAGGCGCGTTCGAGGTCAAAGGAAACTTCCTTTTGGTCGAGCAATTTTTTCAACACCCTAAGCAGTGAACCTAATCGTTGTAGTGTAGTATTGGGTAAGCCTCGGGTATTGATATCGTTCTCTAGGAGAATAGGAATGCTAGTGAGAAATTACTACGCTAAGGTTGAGGTTGAGGAAGATTATTTTTTATCTTTTTATATTTTTTTAGAAACTAAAGGTAAAATCTCGGGGTTTGGATTTGGGGGTTGGTACTTCTACCGATTACTCTACTATCTAATTATCTAATCTAAGGGTAGTTTACGTCTTTTTGAAGTGTGCTCGTATGATGATTAAAGATGTCTTTACCTAGATACTATTACTCCCTAGTTATCTTTTATTGGTGGTTGAATTGTCACGTCCTTATTCTTAACGCGTTGTGTTTTCTAAGATCGTAGGGTGTGCTTTTATCCCTAACTCTTTGAGACTACCTTAATGTTAGGACCGAAAAGTATAAAGATTTATGTGGTTTGGGAGGTCTAGGTTGGTGGAAGAAGATGAAGATCTTCATCTTCTAGAGAGAGAAACTAGAGAGAGGGAGGAGAAAACACAAGATGATATTGATAAACACACACAATACAAATAACCTAATGCTTTACCTCACCCCTCATGGAGAGTCATGAGGGGTATATATAGGCCCTATCTTTGCCACTTAAACGATACTAGTCCCTAAGGGCAAAGTATACTATGCATCTAGTCCAATTCACGTAAGTGTCGTTATCTTTAGAAAAAGCGAGGCTAACAATCTCCCTCCAAGATAGCGTCACACGAGAATGGTTACAATGAGACCTATAAATACAAAACAAAGTAAATTACAATAGTAATGAACAATGTTGACTTTCTTGAAGTGCAGAGTCTCAGTAGTCTAGATCTTGAGGCAAACTTGAAGTTCTCCCTTCGATGACCTCGGAAAATGATCTTCTTGTAGCTCGAACTTCAACTCAGATACAGTTAGGTTATTACTCCTCCTAACTAGTGAGCCTTTTTTCTTTTTATGCTCCCTCCTGAACCGACAACACTCTTCCAACACGTCTTAAATCTTCAGACACAGGATTGGAAAGTAAACTCTTGAAGCACAATGGTTGTCGTTTTGGGAACATCATAACAACATAACTCACTTAGTATTGCATCCAAGTTGGTAAAAACCCGATGTACACCACACTACTTCTCCTTCTTCGTCTTAAGCAAAATCCCCGTAATCCAATCACGGAAAATGAAATACCAACTTCTCCCTCCTGATGGTTCCGAGCTATCGGAATCATCATAATGTTGCGTACATGCCGTATTACCTTATTGATGCAATATTTAACATCATAGCTTGATCAAAATCCCGTGAGAATATGTCGCAAGAATACTCTCAATAATTTTCTCAAACCAACCTTTTATCGAATAAGTCTTCATCTAACGTTGCATCGTTATTGTTTTGGTTTTGCTCATCAACTGCTGGTAGAACGGGTGCAATAACTGTAGTAGATGTAGATGATGTAGACGGAATTGGTGCATTGGTTTCGACCGTAGTAGATGCATCTTCTGTTGGTGGTGGAGGATGATTTTGAGCGGGTCTGCGGAATGATGGTTTGATGCATTTGTCAAGTTCCACCATAGTATTCATCGAACATTAACTCAAAGAAATTCTCCCATTCTTGTTCTTTAGGATTGTCAATCGAAGTTGATTGAGCTCTTTGTGGTACGAGTCCTGAACCGATGTGTCCGAAGTCTGCGGTTTAGTGCGGGTTCTAGAGCGAGTCTCTAAGAAGCCATTTGTGAAAGTTCATCAAATTTCACATTCATCGTCTCCATGATTCTCCTAGTTCTTCTGTATACACCCAAATGCCCTCGAGTTATCGGAATATCCAATGAAGATTCCAATATCACCTTTTGCTTTCAATTTTCCAAGATCTTCTTTGTCATTCGTAGGATAGCACAAAGCGCCAAATACATGAAAGTAAGAGATATCGGTTTTCTCGTTGTTCACAAGCTCATATGGGGTTTTATTGAATCTAGGATGGATTAGGGATCGGTTCTTAGTGAAACAAGCGTAGCTTGCAGACATCAGCCCATAGAAATAACGGTGCACTAGAATAGATTAGCATTGTGCGAGCAGCTTCCACAAGAGTTCTATTTCTTCTTTCAACTACCCCATTCTATTGTGGAGTTCTAACAAGCGATGTCTGATGTGTGATTCCAACATCTTCAAAATAAGTTCTTAACTCTTGATTCGTGAATTCAGTGTCGTTGTCTGTTCTTACAACCCTTACTGGAGTTTGAAGAAGTACTTGAATGCGTTTCAGAAAGGTGATGATGATGCCCGGTGCTTCGTCTTTTGATCTCAGAAACTTAACCCATGTATATCTTGAATAATCATCGACAATGACAAAAATATACTTTTTCCCATTAATGCTTTCAACTCTCATTGGGCCACATAAGTCCATGTGCAACATATGCAACTTTGCTTCCGAACTAGGTGCGGTTTTGGGTTTATATGATGCTCTTTTGCTTTTTCCTTGTTCGCATGATGGACATAAGTGATCCTTGGTGTATTTGAACTTTGGAAGTCCGTTGACGATGTTGTCTTTGGCAATTTTGTTGATGGTGTCGAAATTGAGATGGGATAATCGTCTGTGCCACAACCGGGTGTTCGGATGCACGTGTCATAAGACATATTGGTGATGAAGAGGCCATTTGGTTTATGTCGATAGCGTACAAGTTTGTATCACGATTCCTAGTTAAGAGATCAATGCCATCCAAGTTTCTAACGAAGCAAGCATTTTTCCTAAAAGCAACCTCTAATCTGCATCACAGAAGCTGCCCGTGAAAATAAATTGTGTCCCAACCCTTCGACATAGTAAACCCGAGTGATCAAATAATTTCCAAAAGGTAGATCTCCATAACCCATGATAGCTGCTACATGATCATTTCCGAAACGAACGGTTCCCATGAATTTCCGGCACGAAATTGATCGCACTTGATTCCGGTCATGTGCTTGAGCAACCCAGTCGGCGATCCAAAGACAAATTTCGATAACACGCCATAAGAAAAAGAATATTGTGGAAACCGTTTTGATTTTGGTTCCTTTGGGTTAGAGGTAAAATCTTTATCACACCAGAGAGGTCTTCTACAGGGAATTCTGGTTTATCACTCATTGTACCATTCTGGAGTGTGAAAGTTCTATCTGTGGGTTTCCAAATATCATCCCTATAGTATACACTATAGTTCCTGTCAGTAGTGTAAAGCCTAAGTTTTGCAACTAGTCTTCCTACTTGTTTAGCGTAAGTACTTTTTGGAACGTTCTTTTTAACAGGCTTAGCATTCACATTCTTAGAAACATAATCATCTTGAACATTAATTAAAGATTTCTTGCAAGTTAAACAAAGAGATTCAACACATTCATTAGACTTAGCAAGTTTCACAGGTTCAGTACATTCAGATGAAATGTCTTTCTTATTCAAAAGCGGTAAATTCCTAGGGTGTTCTTCTACTTTCTTCTCTTTATTCAAGCTACTAATCCTAGAGGCAGTCGAGACTCTATTGTTCCTTGTATTGCTCTTAGGCTTTAGTCTGTTGCTCCTAGAGGTGCTTTCTAGTCCTGTAGAAGGTAAGGCACACGCATTAGGATTCACATTTTTATGAAGGGAGGTGGTTTCAGCTTTCCTAGTCTCTTTAGAGTGCTTTTCTAGACTTATGTCGTTTGTTCCATATGGTTTAGATGTGGAGGCAGACGCATTAGTGGTACTCATCTTAAAAGGCCAGGTGCTAAAACTTTTGGTTTCTCGATAACCGCTTTTTCCTTATCAACATTTTGTTTAGGTAGGGCAGGTGGAGTGACTGGTTTTGATGAAACATTTTTTCATTGACTTTTGGAGGCATAAACAGACATTTTTGGTTTGGAAACCGGTTTGGGAACATTTGCTTTCTCCGCAGTCAATGGTTTTTAATCACAGTATCCACTGCCTTTCCTTTTTGACTTTCCAGGTGAGCCCTCAAAAGATCATTTTTCCTTTCATGTCATTGTAGGCACGCTCATATGACATTTGTCATATTTGCATTCCTCAGTTTTTCGATCAAGTTGTTTAAAATATGACACATTTTCTTTTCAAGTTTTTCAAGAGCTTTTTCATATTTTGAAACAATTTCGGAGGTCTCATCTTGGAGTCTTTCATGATCTTCAACAGAATATGTTTGCAAAATGATGGACATAATATCAAGAGTCGAACATCTTGAAGAGTGAATCATTTAGATTTTCCAAAACTTTGATGTGTTCAACACTTTCATTAGCTTGCTTTACCAGGAATTTATGGTCCTTGACAAAGTCAGTTGTTTCTTTCAAAGGCTTGTTCAAAATGAATTACCCTTGAGTTGATGTTAGTCAGCTGAGGGGCAATTTGAGTTTCAAAAAACTTTTTCTATTCAATATCAAAACTATTAAACCAGATGTTTGTTGTAATATCGGTTTTAGTTTTAACGGTCTCTTGAAGATCTGCAATTCTCATTTTCACATTTTCCAAAATACTTCCGGCATCACTTGTGTTAAAAGGATTGTTTGAAGACATTTGTTCAATGTTCGAAAGAGATTTGGAGACAACATCTGGTTTTGAAACGATTTTGAAACGGTGTTGACACTTTGTTTGAAACACTTGGTTTGGTGGAAAACGTTGATTGAGAAACAAACGAAATACCATTAATTTTGTTCCATGTGTTATAATCAATAGGTTTGATTTCGGATGTTTTTGTTTCATTTTTGATCTACTCTCCTCAGATAGTTCCAACGTTTCAAGAGAATCATGCACAATTATGGGTTCATGCAAAGGTTTTCTATTGTGCAACACATTCGAGATTTCGAGCTTTCTTGAGAAACGAAGAAGGGTCGTTACCAAGTGCCATCTTATGTGAAGTATGAAAACGTGGATTTACTTGGTTAGAAAGCATCTTGTTTGATTTAGCTGAATGACCCGTTGTTAGAAGCAAATTGTCCAATGTTTTGATTTTTTCCGTTTTATCAAGAATTTCATCAAGAAGAGAATCTTCTCGTTTTGAAACATCAGCAATCAACTGCTTTTCTTCTCTTTTCAAGATCGAGAAACATTGCTTTTGTTTAGAAAGTTGGTCATTTAGATCCGAAATTTCCTTGTTTAAAGATTTTATTTTCAAGTTCAAATTCACATCAAGTGTGTCATACTTGAGTTGCAATTGTTTTTCTCTTAAAACAGAATCTCGATAACCAATTTCTAATTAGGACATTTTGTTAGTATGAAATTCAAAAGCTTTGGCGTGCTCCTTGTAACTCTCAAGCTCGGTGGTCAATTTAACATTCGCGGCCTTAACTTCGCGATTGACCTTACTCACTTTTCAATTTCAATGCCACACTGATTGATTAATGATTCAAAATAAGCACGTGTTTCCTCATCAGTTTCAGTATTTTGTGCCACACAGCCTCCACTAGGATCCACATCGGAGTTTGAGTTAGTATTGCTACAACTTCGGATTGTCCGGGTATGTATCATAAGTAGGTCGGCGTCCGCATTGAATGTTTTTCGTCATGAGTAAACACATCAAATATGACATTGTTATAGCATGGATCAATGATTGGTACCTCGGATACTGCGTTGGCATCATAGACAGAGGTGCTTCCGAGTGAGTCGTACTTAGTCTCCGAAGATTTGCCATGAAGATGCAGTTCGCATTGATTTCCTCGAGGTCTTCCAAATCATCCATAATAGCCATAAAGTCATGTTCCTCAGGACTCAACTGAAATCCAGTAGCGTTCCTTTTGTACCAACAGGATAGTTTTCTGAAGATACTCAAGATCGTTCTTGTGCGGCTTAGTAGGACAATTCCTTGCCATGTGACCCATTCCTTGACAGTTATAACACTTAATCTGATTACCCTGATTCACATTTCCATGATTCCCAACGATTTGGGCGCAACATTCGATTCGATTACCCACTGCTCTATTCCCAACATTACTGTCTCATCGATTACCCGATATGGACCCGGCTTGAAATCGGTAGCATATCCTCGCTGATTCCCAATAACTCCAACCATTTGACCTTGATTACCCATATTCACACCGTGCAATTTGCCTGCGAGTGTTTGACGAAATCCTTTGGTTGTTGTTAGTTGGTGTGGAATAGCGACTTTTAGTGCTTACCCAATAAAGAGTATATCTGTTGCAAGGTCGCTTCTGGGTGAGTTCAGGATGATTCCTTGTTCTGGTATTGTTTATCCGATAGAATTGTTGTTGTGGTTGTGGAATGTATTGCTGCAAGTTGTTGTTGTTGGAAGATGATGAAGCTTGTTGTTGTGTATTCACTGAAGGTTGAGTCTTTGCAATAAGTGCCAATGGATCATGATTCTTTGCCAATCTTTCTTTCCTGACTTCATTGACTTCAGCTTGGTTTTGTTTCAGAAAACCATTCAGTTGATCAAAGTTCACCTGATGAATGTCTTTTGTTTGGTTGACAATAGTTACATATCGTCCCCATTCCTCTGGAAGATTGTTCAGAAACTTGATGTTTTGAACGATAGTTACGGGTGTCAACTTGTTTCGATAAGCTCATTCATCAAAGTGCAAAACCTTCCATAGTAGGATTCAATGGATTCTCCGGGGTAGAAGTAAACCTTTCCCATTCAGTTAGCAACTTGTTCTCCATGTCTTGTTGACCAATTTATGTTCCATGACAAAGCCGTCTAACATGTTCCCACATATCGAGCATTTTCACTGTCTACCCACGGCAAAGATGTCTATTGGTAAACCCAGTTGGATAATATGAATTGCCATGTCATCTGCCGACTTGTTTACGATCCTCTGCAGTTGTATTCAGATTCGTTATTGAAGACGAGAAGATGGTGGGCGGGAGTGTTGCATCTGCATTTCCAGGTACATGAACTTGTCGAGGCTTGAAGGGTCCAACCTGAATGGATTTAATCATGAGTTTTCCATTAGGTTTGGTCTTGATGTAACGAAGCATACGACTTGTCCATTGAAGATAACCACCTTTTGCCAACATAGGAGGACGGTTTTCGGCACCTGCTGCATGAATGTCTTGTTGAGTTGCCATTGATGAAGGTATGATCTGATAAAGTTGATGTCGGATCGATTCAACGATAAAAGAGTTGTGGTTGATGAAGATTAAGCTCGGTTGAGGTTTTTCTGAAAGTCGTACTCGTAACCTTGGTTCTAAAAAAATTTCGCCCAAAATTTGAAATTCACTATAAAAATCAATTCTAAGGTCGTATGAAAAATTTTGAGTTATGACAATTTTGACGCCAAATTTGACCCGAAAAATTTGAATTTAGGCCCAAAAATTTGAATTTTTGACCAAAATTTTCACAGTTAAACCAAAATTTGAATCTCACGTAAAAATTGAACGTTTAGTCTCCTAAAAAATTTAAAAATTGAACGTTTAGTCTCCTCAAAAATTTAAATTTTTTTTTTTTTTTTAAACCTTTATGCGTAGAAAGAACTTAGGCGTAGAAACAGAAGTTACAAGTAGACGAGGCTTAGGCATAGAGATTGTGCTTATGCGTAGGATCTTATGCGTAGGATCTTAGGCGTAGGATCTTATGCGTAATCAGCTTAAGCGTAGGAATCCTTATCGTAAAAGTATCTAACGTGTAACCTGAAGCTTATCGTAGACAAAAGTTACTCGTAAACCTTACGCGTAATTGTGAAGTTATGCGTAGAGTTACTCGTAAGCTTTTAGCTTATGCGTAAACTATGGTTAAGAACCAAAAATCCTTTACATTGTCATAGCGTAAGGGATATCCACAAGTCGAAGTGTTCCACACACTTATCCAGTGAGAGAGCACTGAGTAACCGTTATAGCTCAAAGATTCTTCACCAAAATGTTATGCGTAGAAAACTAGGGTTTTGACTTTTTGACTTCTACGCGTAAGAAATTTCCAACGATTCAA
The DNA here is from genome assembly GCA_910596185.1 of Chrysanthemum makinoi. Classification (NCBI taxonomy): domain Eukaryota; kingdom Viridiplantae; phylum Streptophyta; class Magnoliopsida; order Asterales; family Asteraceae; genus Chrysanthemum; species Chrysanthemum makinoi. Next base: position 195,884,305 of record OU343222.1, on the reverse strand, counting down.
ATGATTTCTTTTGCACAGATAGCCTTAAAAACACTCGAATAAACCAAAAATGTTGACCTTTTTCACCCAAAGTGCTTAGAAAAGTTACGAGTAGAAATGACTAACGAACCAAATACGAGTTCAAAAATGAAGAAAAACACGTAAAGCTTCGAACTTTTTGCAAAAAACTGAAACTTTAGCACCAAATAAACCTTAAACCACAAGAATATTGAGTTTTTAAGTGCAAAAATTAAAGCTTTAAGCGTTTCAAATATGTAAAACTAGAGCTTTTACGCGTAACCCTTCAAAACAAACACAAACACTCCTAAACCATTGTTAGGCGATTGATACCAATTGTTAGGACCTAAGATATACTATTTGAAAACCCGTTTGCTACGGAAACAACTGAATCTTCTTCAAGCTTACGAGAACCATCTAATTCGCATTCGTATAACCAACGGTACCCTTCTACTCTGAAGTGGACAAAAGACCACCCAATTGAACAAGCTATTGGTGAACCTTCAAGGCCAATTCAGACGAGACGCCAACTTGCCACCGATTGCGACTTGTGCATTTACCTTTGCTCCATTAGCAATATAGAGCCAAAGAACATTCGCGAGGAAATGGTAGAACCCGCATGGATAGAAGCAATGCAGGAGGAACTTCTCCAATACCGTCTTCATGACTCTTGGGAAATGGTTCCAAGACCAATTGACATTCGCGTCATTGATCTCAAATGGTTATGGAAGAATAAAAGGGATGAAGAGATGACTGTAATTCGCAACAAAGCTCGTCTTGTGGCCAAAGGATACGGACAAGAGGAAGGGATAGACTTTGAAGAGTCATTCGCGCCGGTAGCTAGACTTGAGGCGTCAGGATTTTCTTAGCCTATGTCCGCCACAAAAACATCACGGTTTATCGGATGGACATTAAGACCGCGTTCTTGAATGGAACTCTGAAAGAAGAAGTGTACGTGAGTCAGCCAGAAGGCTTCATAGACATGAATCATCCGGACTACGTCTACAAACTCAAAAAGGCAATCTATGGATTGAAACAAGCTTCGAGAGCGTGGTATGACGAACTGTCCTCTTTCCTTATCCAAAACAATTTCACCAAAGGAACAGTTGATCCTACCTTGTTTACACAAAAATGCAAAAACGACATTTTGATTGTTCCGATTTATGTGGACGACATCATCTTTGGGTCCACTAATCCGAATCTTTCAAAACATTTTGAAAATCTCATGAAAAGTAAATTTGAAATGTCCATGATGGGGAACTAAAATTCTTTCTTGGTTTACAAATACATCATTCCCTCGTGGAATTTTTATAAATCAAGCTAAATACACTACTGAGATTTTGAAAAATCATGGTATGGATAATTGTGATTCGTCGGAACACCAATGGTAACTTCACCAAAAATTGGAGCCGATTTGTTTGGGAAACCTATTGATCCTAAGAAATATCGGAGCATGATTGGTTCTCTCATGTATCTTACTGCTAGTCGACCAGATATTCATTTTGATGTTTGCTTATTAGCACGATTTCAGGCAAAGCCTACCGAACTGCACCTCAAAGAGGTTAAACGGATCTTTCGTTACTTGAAGACATCCATTCACATGGGATTTTGGTATCCGAAGGAATCCGGATTTGATCTAATTTCCTTTTCGAGATGCGGACCACGCAGTGATCAAGTTACAGACAAAAGTACATCCGGAGGAGCACAATTTTTGGGTAAAAAGTTAGTAAGCTGGTCTTCAAAGAAACAAGATTGCACTGCACTTTCAACCGCTGAAGCTGAGTATGTGTCTCTATCTGCGTGGTGTGCTCAAGATAACTCTCTCTCAAACCCTTTAATTGATTATGCTTTATTAAAGGGGGAGTATAAAACTAAAATGTTTCAAATTCATGCTTAAATCATATCCGTTTGTCTCCCCAAAAGATTCTAAAATGTTGTTTAATCCGATGATATCAAAAATATCACGAATATGCTATTTTTGAGGGGGAGGAGACGTGATTAAAATGTGATCAAAAAATCAAAAAGTTTAATGATCGTTGTTTGAATCTCAAAATGATCTCAACTCAGACGGAACCAATGAATTGACGGGAATCAAAGTCAGTAAATGTACCATCTCGAGAAACTTGTGATAGATATGCACCTTCATGGGTCTAACCTCATTTTCAAGGAGTGTTTACAACTTCAAGTTAGTTATTAGAGCTAGTTGTCACCTAAAAACTGACAATGGAACTCTTTAACTAGGCAACGTAACCGTGTCTCGTGGGGAATTGTCTATCATAAGCCGATCAATTCAAAAAGTGCGAACTCTACCCTCTATGTGCAGATTTCTGTCAAAACTTATAAGCACATGTGAAGGGGGAGTGTTTCTGAAAATATAAAACTCTCAGAGTGTTCCAAACATGTTTTCTATCATAAACACTTTGAGAGATTTTCAAGAAAAATGGTTTTTATGGCAACAATAGGACAGTCACGGAGTTATGAGGTGAATAAGGATAGGAAAATCCGTCCTATGATCCGCCAGAGCCGGAGGGATCTACCCAAGGACATCACAAATAGTTAGTAGTAGAAGTCCTTAGGTATGATTGAAAAAAGGAGAAATGTGAGAAAGGAGAAAGAAGGGGTTGAAGAATTAAAAAGAAATGTAAAAGAAAGGGTGAAAAGAAATAGCCCTCCATATTCAACCTTAGGGCAGAAGCCGAGTTCAATTCATCTGCACTTGGTTGTCACTAAGATGACACTGGTATTGAAGACAAAGACGTCATGGACCCAGTGACGCACTGCACTAAACCTCCTACCCACTCAATTCCTCTTAAAAGGATTTGTTTCATTCTCACTGGGAACCTTACATAATCTATCGACTTTCTCTTAGAGATCGTTGGTATTGAAAAAGGAGACCCTCTCCTAGTCTCGCTCAAGAAAACCAAAATGCACTAATTGAGTCTAGAGCCACGAGATTCATCAAAAGATCTCATAGGAACACATGACATTTCATCGCTTGTTGTTCAACAATAAGGGCACAAGTGATACATTCTAGAGTCCTCACGCAGTCTTAGCAATCTACCGAACATTTATGAGAAGTTTCACAATTGTGATTCTTCGATTGATTGAATGGAAATTCTGCCAGGGGTCAACATCAAGCGACCACGGCAGGTCGCTTCGGTAACTCCCGTGGATTACGCTTAGTGTGTCTCAAACGGTCTACAGTCGTGGGGTGATGCTTGGTGTACCTCGCGACTCATCTGAAAAGTAGTGTATTTCGGTACATCAGCGTTATCTCACTTGTGGGACTCCGTTCAGGCGGCCCTTGTGAGAATTAGAGACGTGTTTTCACACTATGCTGTTAACACCCTCGAAATACAAACTTGTAAGTGCGAATATTACTAACCTTTGTTTTATGTTTTCTTCTTATGGAAGTTCCGGAGCGGATTGATCGTGCAGATTCTACACATGCTCATACCAACAACACATGAAAGTTCTCATCATAATCAAAGGCTACACAAGGTTAAAGATGATTCTTCGTCATTGTCAAAGAATCTACAAAGTATAAAGACTCGAGAACTACGTCATTGGTAATTAAAAGTCAAATAGAAGTGTGAGCATGGTGGAGAAAGACGTGGAGACACCTATCCAACGAAGTTGACAACGGCAGACAACCACATTAATTGATCACAAAGCATGAAGGAACAAAGAATCAAGACTATTCTATATCTACACGCAAAGTTCAAGCTCGAGAAAAGTAAAGACCTAATAAAGTGGAGCATCATTTGAATGACCACCCCTTAGGGGGAGATTGTTAGCCTTAATAGTTTTTATTAGAAGTGATGGTCAGTCACACTTAGGAACTTTGTAACGTGTGTTAGATATCGTGATAGAATAGTCATCGGGCTCGTGGATTGGGCTAAGCTAATTGGTTAATCTTTAGGGTATGTTAGCCGTTTATAAGCTTAAGTATCCCAAGCCCAATCCAAGTCCAACGAGGCCCATGGAAAGCCTTTTAGGGCATCAAGTCCCTTGGACTATAAATACCCCTCAAATGGTCATTTGAGGGGTGTGCTTGAAAGTGTGTGTGTGTGTGTGTTTTCTTTGGTGCAATAGAACTTATTGTGTTTATCTTTATCCTCTCACATACACGAATTTCATATCATTCAAGTCACCATCTTTCTCATCTTTGTTTCTTTCTTTATACGCATAAAGTGTGTTTGGTTTCACGTGGTTATACTTGTGTTTGTGTTGGGTTTGTGATAAGGTTGATAAAAGTAAGGTCCTACACTTAAGGTTAATGACTACGAAATCTCTAGGATTCATAAACTCAACACTAAGGTTATCATTGGATATTTAGCCTACAATTCCACTAGTAACTATAAACTAATGTTCAATAAAGATTAATCAAGCATTAAAAACACAAAGATGTCTTCATGCACTCCTAAGCCAATTACAATTAAGATAAGAGACAACCAATCAATATTTAATAACTAGGTTTCATAGATCTAAGCAAACACACAAGTAAATTAGTCGGACATGTTAAACATGCAAGCATACACACATTCAATCGAATACATAATGAAATCAAGGGAATAAATAACTTATCTCGATGTAAAATAGGGTATGAGAACCCTAAAATACTATCCAAACCAGACTACAATCGTTTTAGGTTTTTACTCCACAAGTCTACCTCTTTAAAAGTCTGAAAATTCGATTTCTATATATAATTTTACATGTGCGACGGCGTCACCTTATAGTTGGGACGCCGTCAGATCGCCGCCATTAGGGTTTCGTCTTGGCCAAGTAAACATTGGGACGGTGTCGCGTTGTGGTTGCGACGCCGTCAGTCTTCAGTACTGACGTTGTCTGAGTCTGGATCTAGGCCGTCTGAGAAGAAAAGTCTTTGTGACGTCCTTACTCTGCAAAGCCTGACGCCGTCAGGTGTAAAATAGCAATTTCGCTCCTCAGTCGTCACAAAATAGGGACGGCGTCGCCCTCTGATTGGGACGCCGTCAGGTGTAAATTCAGCAGCTTGAGTGTCTTGATCTTGAGTTAGCTATTTTATTCACATATTCCCTCCTTTTCGTCCAAAAATGCATCATTCCAGCATTTTGCTTCCAAGAGACCTAAAAAGTGAACAGGAACGAAATTAAGAAGTAACGGATATAAAAGTGGGCGATTAAGGGCTTAAATGACCCCTTAAAAGTGTAAGTTTTAAATCCTTGTCAAATATCAATAACATGAATTCGTCTGCTTACTTGATTGAGTCTTCTAATATGTTGCATGACCGTCTTGGACATGTAAATTTTAATTCAATGCGTCGTTTGATTAAATTTAATTGCATACCTAATTTCCATATTGACTCAAAATATAAATGTGAAACTTGTGTTGAAGCCAAACTTACAAGATCATCTTTCAAATCGGTTGAACGAAAAACCGAACCACTTGATATGATACACACTGACATATGTGATTTGAAATCACTACCCACAAAAGGTGGAAATAAGTATTTTATCATGTTTATTGATGATTGTACAAAGTATTGCTACGTTTACTTACTGAAAAGTAAAGATGAAGCTATAGACAAGTTTGTTCTATACAAAAACGAAGTTGAGAATCAACTTAGTAAGAAAATCAAGGTGGTACGAAGTGATAGAGGAGGTGAATATGTGTCTCCATTCGTTGATCTATGTGCAAAACATGGAAATAGACACGAGTTCACTGCTCCCTATTCATCTCAGCAGAACGGTACTGCCGAAAGGAAGAACCGTAACTTGAAAGAAATGGTTAATGCCATGTTGATAAGTTCTGGTCTAAGCCAGGACATGTGGGGGGAAGCCATTCTAACGACTACTTATCTTTTAAATAAGATACCTCGTAAGGAAAAAGAAGAGACCCCTTATGAATTATGGATGGGAAGAAAACCATCATATTAGTCCTTACGAGTGTGGGGGTGTCTAGCAAAGGTAGCTATACTGACTCCCAAGGCGCAAAAGATTAGACCTAAATCTGTGGATTGTATATTCATCGAATATGCTAAAAATAGCAGTGCTTATCGCTTAATTGTACATGATTCAAAAAATCCGGATATACAAAAGGGTACATTAATGGAATCAAGGAATGCTTCATTCTTTGAAACTATATTTCCTTGTTTAACGAAGGAAACTGGAAGTTCATCTAGAATAGATGAAGAAGTTGTCCAAGATAAGAGACAACGAGATGATAATGATCTCCAAGATGAGAGACAAGATTAAACTGAGGAAGAAGAGGTTGAACCTAGAAGAAACAAAAGGGCAAGAACCGAGAAATCGTTTGGACCTGATTTTGTTTCTTTTATGGTTGAAAACGAACCTACTTCATACCGAGAAGCGGTTACTTCCTCAGAAGGGCCTCAATGGAAAGAAGCCATTAAAAGTGAAATAGATTCTATTTTACAAAACCATACTTGGGAGCTCGTGGATTTACCTCCTGGTTGTAAACCACTAGGCTATAAATGGATCTTCAAGAAGAAGATGAAAGCCGATGGCACCATTGACAAGTACACAGCAAGATTGGTAATTAAAGGATTTAGACAACGAGAAGGTCTTGATTACTTTGATACATATTCGCTTGTTAAGCGAATAACTTCGATTAGGATGATACTTGTTATTGCCGCTTTAAGAAATTTGGAAGTTCACCAAATGGATGTGAAAACGGCATTTCTAAACGGAGATTTAGAAGAAGAAATCTACATGAACCAACCTAAGGGTTTCATGGTGTAACAATTCGCATTTTCGGGTTTTAACTATTCATCCTCAGATTTCACAATTCACCATTACTATTCATTTTCACTATTTATTTTTACTATTCATCATATTTTGGGTCATTATTTAAACTCAAATTTTTTCCTGAAAAATTACTATTCACAAATTACTATTCACGAGTTATTATTCATCACATTTTTTATTATTTACTAATTTCGCCTAAATTGAACAAGTAAATATTTTTACACGATTTTCATGCATAAACAATATACTCTGTACTCCTAATATATAAATATCTAGTTACTATTTATAAATATCTAGATATTTTCAAAAATATCTAAACACTATTCATCAAAATATCTAAACACTATTCATCAAAATATCTAGATACTTTCAGATATTTTCCCTATAAATAGAAAGAAAACTAGTTCATTATTTACATAGAAAAACACACAAAATCCCCTCCTCCTTCTTGATGTCGCCACCCTCAACCCTCCATACTTGATTTTCAGGCTCCGAGTTATACACATAAGTTGAAGGCATAATTATTCTCTACGTAAAAATTAAGTTTATTTTGTATTTCCGCGGTTGGATTAAGAGCTACACAATGGTGGATAGGAGCTGTGGTTCTCAGAAATTTCTTGAAACTTTGGCAAGGATAGATCGGCTAATTCTAAGGATGGCTTTTTATTATTGGAGCAATTAGGATAGTTTTGGGGTTGATATGAGGTGATTTAGAGGTTTTTATAGTTTAGGAAATGAAATTTTGAATTTAGATGCGGAAACGCAGCCCAATTTGCTAGTATCATTCATCGGTTATTATCATGTGAGTTCGTAGCCCATACTCTTTTAATACTTGTTTTACAAACTCTTTTGGGGGAGATACATGCTCAACTACTTGCTTTTACAGATACAAATACTCAAAACATTTACACTTTTATGCTACGCTATACTTTTTATACTTGATTGCATAATACTTGATTGCATACATACATGATTATGATATACCTATTTGGGTTATTCTTGAATGCATTATACTTATTTGCGTTATTCAATTCAGTGGCTCCAAATTAAGTTGTTGGATGACCATTAATTTAGTGGCTCCAAATTAAGTTGTTAGAAGGCTATTAAATTAGATACATACACAAGTGGCTCCAAATTAAGTTGTTGGAAGACCATTAATTTAGTGGCTCCAGATTAAGTTGTTGGAAGGCTATTAAATTAGATACATCCCAAATTAAGTTGTTGGAAGACCCTTGTGGTGACATTTATACTTTTTACTACTATGATACATACATACATGAATAAAATACTATTTTTAGCAGTGGGTTGTAAACACACAGGTTGCAAGTTTTGTATGGGCGGGATTTGCAACTGAGTGAATTTACAATGCCTTTGCTGTGTGAATATTCTTTAAAGGCTTTTCAACTTATTCAAAACAAACTCTATGAACTCACCAACCTTTGTGTTGACACTTTAAGCATGTTTATCTCAGGTCAATAAGACGATAGCTGTTGCATGGAACATAGAGTCGCACGACATATTTTTAAGACTTACGCTTTTATCATTTACAATTCGAAACATTCATGTATTATACTTTGGGACCTCATTGTTTTTAACTCTGATTTCATTTATCGAATGGTAACTTTTCAAAACGTCCCATTTAGATGTCGTTTTCTATAACTTGTACTTTGTATATTGAAGTAGCGCCCCAATGACACAATCTTCCGCTGCGGTATCTTGGGGGTGTTACAGATTGGTATCAGAGCATTGGTTATAGAGAACTAGGTCGCATTTAAGAGCCTAGACTATAACTGCTTTATACGTTAAGGTTCTCCACTATAATTGCCTTACACACACTTCGTGCGCATACGCTTCTTGTTAGTTGTTTGCTTAGATCCACGTTGTTGGATGGTATGATTTTAGTATTGACTAGGAAACCACAGAATTTAGTCGAGTCATTAAAAATATGGAGCTTAGTAATAACTAATTATTTAACTTGATCTTGTGTCAGTTTTTGTTTGATGAGACATGAGATTTGAATTAAATAATATTATTAATTAGCTTTAGGGATTTGATAACTTGGTTATCTTATTATCTGTCTCAGAAAGCGAGTTTTGTGTCGGGAAATCTTAAGTAGGATGATTTATAATATCCTTATTTGAATGGATTGGGACGCCTCTTTATTCAAATAAAAAAATTATAAACCACCGAACCATAGGTTTATAACCCATTAATTACATAAATTTGGACGCTTCTTTATGTAAGTAATGAATTATAAATAAGTGGGCTTATTTGCATTGGGTTAATATACAAAAAAGTTACTAAACTTTCAAAAAAATTTGTCCTAAGTCACTAATGTTTATCTTCTGTCATCTAGGTTACTATACTTTACGTAACCGGTTATCTAAGTTACTAACCTTTTTTTACGGTATTTTGGTGACGTGTATACACACCAAGTTGTGGCACAAGTTATCTAGGTCACTAAACTTTGCGAAAAATTTGTCTTAAGTCACTAATGTTTCATTCCTGTCATCTAAGGTACTAAACTTTGCGAAAAATTTGTCCTAAGTCACTAATGAAAAATTTGTCCTAAGTCACGAGTTGTGGCACATGTTACTGAACCTTTAAAATTATACGTTTTATACGAGTTTATACACCTTTTAAAGCGTTTTATTCATTTTCATTCGTTTTATACGTTTTTGTTTGTTTCTTACGTTTTTGTCGTTTTTTATCGTTTTCGTCCGTTTTGTCCCATTTTTCGTCCATTTTTATCGTTTTATGTTTTCATCTGTTTTTATATGTTTTTGTCCGTTTTTATATGGTTTTGTACAATTTTTATACGTTTTTATGTTTTCATCCGTTTTTATACGTTTTTATTCGTTTTTATATGGTTTTGTACAATTTTTATACGTTTTTATTCGTTTTTTACTTTTTCGTCCATTTTTCTTATGTTTTTGCCCGTTTTTCTATTTTTATACGTATAAAAATGGATGAAAACGAATAAAAATGTATCAAAAAGGTACAAAACCGTATAAAAAGCGGACAACGATAAAAACGGATGAAAACATAAAACGTATAAAAACGACAAAACGTAAGAAAACAAACAAAAACGTATAAAACGAATGAAATGAATAAAACGTTTAAAAGTGTATAAAACTTATAAAACGTATAATTTTAAAGTTTCGTAACATGTGCCACAACTCGTGACTAAGACAAATTTTTCATCAGTGACTTAGGACAAATTTTTCGCAAAGTTTAGTACCTTAGATGACAGAATGATTAGTGACTTAAGATAAATTTTCGCAAAGATTAATTGACTTTGACACATATATTGAAAAGTGTGCCACAACTGGTTGCCCTTCCATGTAGTGACTAGGGTGGCACATATAAAAAAGTTTAGTAACATATGTGAAAAACCAGTGAAGTATAGTAACCTAGATGACAGAAGATAAACATTAGTGACTTAGGACAAATTTTTTTGAAAGTTTAGTAACTTTTTTGTATATTAACCCATTTGCATTCGATACGATTCCCTAACCACATTATGGGTGTATTACAACGTAACCCATACACTATTCATGTTGAATAAGAGAGAACCTCACTGTTCTAGAGACCACACTTTTCTTAGACACACTATAAATAGTTAACATCAACAGAACTTCGGGACGAAGTTCCCTTAAGGGGTAAAGACTGTAACAATTCGCATTTTTGAGTTTTAACTATTCATCCTCAGATTTCACTATTCATTTTCACTATTTATTTTTACTATTCATCATATTTTGGGTCATTATTTAAACTCAAATTTTTTTCCGAAAATTACTATTCACAAATTACTATTCACGAGTTACTATTCACGAGTTACGATTCACCGTATTTTTTATTATTTACTAATTTCGCCTAAATTGAACAAGTAAATACTTTTACACGATTTTCATGCATAAACAATGTACTCTGTACTCCTAATATATAAATATTTAGTTACTATTTATAAATATCTATATATTTTTAAAAATATCTAAACACTATTTATCAAAATATCTAAACACTATTCATCAAAATATCTACATATTTTCATATATTTTTCCTATAAATAGAAAGAAAACTAGTTCAATATTTACACAGAAAAACACACAAAACCCCCTCCTCCTCCTTGATGTTGCCACCCTCAACCCTCCATACTTGATTTTCAGGCTCCGAGTTATACACATAAGTTGAAGGCATAATTATTCTCTACGTAAAAATTAAGTTTATTTTATATTTCCGCGGTTGGATTAAGAGCAACACAATGGTGGATAGGAGTTGTGGTTCTCAGAAATTTCTTGAAACTTTGGCAAGGATATATCGGCTAATTCTAAAGATGGGTTTTTATTATGGGAGCAATTAGGATAGTTTTGGGGTTGATATGAGGTGATTTAGAGGTTTTTATAGTTTAGGAAATGGAATTTTGAATTTAGATGCGGAAGCGCTGCCCAATTTGCTAGTATCATTCATCGGTTATTATCATGTGAGTTTTTAGCCCCTACTCTTTTAATACTTGTTTTACAAACTCTTTGGGGGAGATACATGCTCAACTACTTGCTTTTACAAATACAAATACTCAAAACATTTACACTTTTATGCTACGCTATACTTTTTATACTTGATTGCATAATACTTGGTTGCATTATTCTTGATTGCATACATACATGATTATGATATACCTATTTGGGTTATTCTTGAATGCATTATACTTATTTGCGTTATTCAATTCAGTGGCTCCAAATTAAGTTGTTGGATGACCATTAATTTAGTGGCTCCAAATTAAGTTGTTGGAAGGCTATTAAATTAGATACATACACAAGTGGCTCCAAATTAAGTTGTTGAAAGAACATTAATTTAGTGGCTCCAAATTAAGTTGTTGGAAGGCTATTAAATTAGATACATCCCAAATTAAGTTGTTGGAAGACCCTTGTGGTGACATTTATACTTTTTACTACTATGATACATACATACATGAATAAAATACTATTTTTAGCAGTGGGTTGTAAACACACAGGTTGCAAGTTTTGTATGGGCGGGATTTGCAACTGAGTGGATTTACAATGCCTTTGCTGTGTGAATATTCTTTAAAGGCTTTTCAACTTATTCAAAACAAACTATATGAACTCACCAACCTTTCTGTTGACACTTTAAGCATGTTTATCTTAGGTCAATAAGACGATAGTTGTTGCATGGAACATAGAGTCGCACGACATATTTTGAAGACTTATGCTTTTATCATTTACCATTCGAAACATTCATGTATTATACTTTGGGACCTCATTGTTTGTAACTCTGATTTCATTTATCGAATGACAACTTTTCAAAACGTCTCATTTGGAGGTCGTTTTCTATAACTTGTACTTTGTATTTTGAAGTAGCACCCCAATGACACAATCTTCCGCTACGGTATTTTGGGGGTGTTACAGATGGCTCCTGGACAAGATAACAAACTTTGTAGGCTTGTTAAGTCATTATATGACTTAAAACAAGCTCCCAAACAATGGCATCAAAAATTAGACCACGCCATGCTAGAGAGTGGATTCAAAATTAATGAATGCGACAAGTGTGTTTATGTCAAAGATACAAATAGTGGATATGTAATCTTCTGTTTATATGTTGATGATATGCTTATCGTTGGCAGTAACGACAAGATGATCAAATCTACTAAAGACATGTTGAAATCAAAGTTTGACATGAAGGATATGGGTTTGGCTGATGTGATCCTCGGAATAAAGATCATACGAACTCAAAATGGACTTGTGTTAAGTCAAGCACATTATGTGGACAAAATTCTTAATACTCACAATGCGGGGGATTCCGGCCTAGCTAGAACTCCAATTGACACCAGTAAGCATCTATCTAAAAATAGAGGCATAGGTGTTGCCCAATTAGAGTATTCAAGGATTATTGGCATGTTAATGTACTTAATGACAGGTACCCGACCTGACTTAGCATATGATGTTAGCAGGCTAAGTAGGTATACTAGTAATCCAAGCTATGCACATTGGGCAGCTATGACTAGGGTACTTCATTATTTGAGATACAGTCGCGATTATGGGCTGCATTATGATAGATATCCAGTTGTTATAGAAGGATACAGTGATGCAAATTGGATATCTGACATAAAGGATTCTAGATCGACTAGTGGATATGTGTTTACCCTAGGAGGGGCGGCTATATCTTGGAAGTCTTCCAAGCAAACTATTATAGCTAAGTCCACGATGGAATCAGAATTTATCGCGTTAGATAAATGCGGACAAGAGGCGGAATGGCTACGTCAATTTATAGAGGACATACCAAGGTGGCCTAAACTGGTAACAGCCATTAGTATACATTGTGATTGTCAATCGGCAATTGGCAGAGCTCATAGCATAATGTATAATGGAAAGTCCAGACATATCCGTCGTCGACATAATTCGATACGACAACTACTCTCAACAGGAGTTATCTCAATTGACTATATGAATTCAAAGGATAACATCGCGGATCCGCTTATGAAAGGCTTAAGCAGAGAGTTAGTTAGTAACTCGTCTAAAGGAATGGGACTAAAGCCCTTGAAGGAATGAGTTTATATGAAGGAAAACCTAACCTAGTTGACTGGAGATCCCAAGATCTAGGTTTAATAGGACAACCTAATCATAGAAATGTGGGGGAAGTTACGTCAATGTGGGGGAGTTACTAAATATTGTAACTTCCTAGTCCATTCCTATAACAAATGTGACTTGTTGAGAGGTTAAACATATGGTTTTAATGATTCAGGATGCAATCACAAAGCATAATGATTCGAGATGAAATCACAAAACATATGTTTTTAATGATTCAAGATGAAATCACGTATGTGAGAGAGCTTCGAAAGGAATTGTAGGGGGCGCAATTCCTAAGAGCTCTTGCAGAACCAGGCTAGTGTTCCTGACCATAACGAACACGACTATGAGGACTTGACAATGTCAGGGAGAGTCTTGTGTGAAGTGTAATGTCGTCTACGTTAACAGAGGCTGAGTTCAAGGACATCGCGTCTACTCAGATCTAGGAGACTAAGTGCATCTCACAAGGGAAAGTTCAAAGGATCACACCTACCTATCCTATGCAGGACTTAACCGCAGAAATTTCACCGAAACTTTCGTGTGTTTTCGACCGATCTCCATTCATGTGGGGGATTGTTGGAAAATTTGTTTGCAAAATGAGTTTTTGCAAATTTTAGACACTATTTAATATATGTATATGTTATATATATATTTATATTTCTTGGTAGCTTTGCGTTCTCCTCGACGAGAGCTTCGCAACGAGCTAAAGTGTGTCCAAAATGGAGTTAATATGAATGAGATATCGTGTCTCAAAGTGGGGCACGTGAAACACAAAATTTAGAAAAATAAACACATCCCACATCGCCTAGAAAAGGAAGTGGGAGTGTGTTTATATAGAAATCAGGATATGGACCTTCAAAATAATTTGTTGGTTTTACTCCAACACTTACGTGCGCGCGAAGGGGGGGGTGCAGATTTCAGGGCCAAAATGGGTTCGAAGCTTCTGAACTCATGCGAGCCCGCGCGACCTGCGGACACGAATGCAGCTTCGAAACCTCGAATACCTGCGTATCTTTTTGCTGCAGATTTCGTTGTCATATATTTCCAGATTTTGTGTCCATTTATTTTTGGAACTGATTTGAACTTTGTAAACAAGTTAGACATAATCGGTTTAAATAAATGGAAGATATTGAAATTGTGTTTAATATTTAACAGATTTGCATATCTGTGTATATTTTGGCAGATATTTTTTCTTGGTGACCAAGATAGGTTTAGCCTATAAATTAAACACCTCTCATTCGGTTTTGAAGCACAGAAAAACGCAGCTCCACTGTATACGATTTCCAGCTAGGGGTGTTATTCGGGTTGACCCGGTCAGGTTCGGGTCAACTCGGGTCGGGTCAAGCCTTAAAAAAACATACCCGAACCCGACCTTGTTTAGAACTCGGGTCAGGTCAATTCGGGTTCGGGTCAACTCGGGTCGTGTCAATTTGATTTTGGGGTCAACCCGAGTTTTTTACATTGTAAAAGTGTTGTTGAGCCGGGTTAGTCGGGTTCGGGTCGAGTCAAGGCTAAAAAAAACATACCCGAACCCGACCTTGTTTATAACTCGGGTCAATTCGGGTTGACCCGAATATAATTTTGAACCCGATTGACCCGACCGGAATTGACTCGGTTCGGGTCGGGTCAGCCCGAATGACACCCCTATTTCCAGCAGTTCCTTCGATCAGAAACGCACAAGTTTTTAGCGATCTTTCAGGCAAGTTGTCAGGTCCGGCTGTACAACAGCTTTGGACGTTGTACCCTGGGAAATAGACGACGAATCTGTTTGAAGGGAATCGTGTTAAACACGAGACTCGTTCCACGACCTTTACTGTTTTCATTTAATCGATATAGAGTCTGTCTTCTGCTTTTACCCATTTCTGTCTATATTTAGTTTTCCGTTATTTATATTCTTTTATTTTAATTGTAATCTGATTTATTAATAAAAAATGTACACCGTTTCTCACATATAACATGTTGTGATTATAAAAATCCTGCATTTGCCGATAACATAATGTCATTTTCTATATTTAGTACTTGGAGTAATGGTGTCTCTTTATCATCATATATATCCCGGTGCTTGTATTTTTCGTGTGACCACTGTCTTTGATCTTGGCTAGCAAACTTTGTATATATCAGAGCGTTAGTAGATAGCACATGATCATTCTTCTTGATATATTATAATTTATAAAACAAAAAAATATATTAATTTTTGGAGATGCAAACAGAGAAGTTACATAAATCCTTTGATATAAGACAACATTGTAAATCTTGGCATAATCATGAATCAAAAATGTTGTGTGTAATAACGACATCTAAACAAAAGTTCTATTCTTTTTATAATCCACACATTAAAAAGGGAAAAACAACATTTCCTTTCAAACAGTGAAATTAAGTCCCACCTTCACAAGGTTAATCTGAGTTGACCACTTTTGGACGCACTTTCCCCAACTTTGACCTCTTTCTCACAAACAACACTTTTCTTTAACTCCTACCATTATCCACTAATGAAAAGACAGTACAATTCGATATTCGGCTGGATGCAGCAAGGGCGATCGTCTATCGATCGAGCCCCTAGGCGATCGATTTCGTAGTCGATCCCTTTGCTGGTTCAATCGATCGCCACCCAAAAAAAATGTAATAGATCGTCTGCAAGATCGATAGCCAAAGCATAAACATACAAAAATCTCATTTGTAGCCGTTGCAAAGTAAAAAAAAAAAAAAAAATCATACCCTATAAATACATAACATATTTACACACTTAAACTCACAAATCTCATTTCACACATTCTCTATATCCAAACCAAAAAAAAATCCTACCCTATATTTACACACTATGAGTTTTAATTCTTACGAGCTATTCATTGCCGATTCGTCATCGGATGATGAAAATGAAGTTAGTACCGAGTTTATGATGTTTGCGGAAGATTGTTGGGAGGCTTTTCAAGCGTCACAAAAAGTCTCACGAACCGAAGTTAGTAGGGATCGTGTGGGTGCTCATAACCGTTTAGTGGATGCTTACTTCAGCGAGAGCCCAAGATACGGCGATCAAGCATTCCATGATCGTTTCCGTATGAACCTAACGACTATTCACAATTGTCGAGATATAACCGATCATTCACCTTATTTCCAACAAACTCCTAATTGTACAGGCGTACTAGGTATTTCTCCATTGATGAAGTGTACTTCGTCAATCCGTCAATTGGCATACGGAGTCAATGCTGATGCTCTAGATGAATACGTGCAAATGGGTGCGTCAACAATTCGTGAGTGTCTCGAAAAATTTTGTGAGGCCATAATGGAGTTGTATGGTGCAGAGTATTTCGCGAAAGCTAACGGTTAGTGCGTTGACAAACTCTATGCTCATCACTACGAAACTCATGGGTTTCCAGGGATGATAGGTAGCCTCGATTGCACAGATTGGCCGAGTGGGCGTAATTGCCGCATGCTTTAAAAGCTCAATTTTGTAGGGG
Organism: Chrysanthemum makinoi; assembly: GCA_910596185.1. Lineage (NCBI taxonomy): Eukaryota > Viridiplantae > Streptophyta > Magnoliopsida > Asterales > Asteraceae > Chrysanthemum > Chrysanthemum makinoi. The sequence goes on along the minus strand of OU343222.1, from coordinate 195,867,520 downwards.
TGATCACGGGCAGGATCCTTTCATTTTATTGGAAGCGATCGGGTCCCAAGATTTATGGATTTGGCATGCGTTCTTTGGTGTCGCCGGAATGAATAATGACGTAAATGTTTTACGTGCATCGCCTCTTTTCAATGATCTCAAAGCGGGGAGAGCTCGGATGTGGAATTCTTGCGGCGTGCCTTATAAACGCCGGATATTATCTGCGATGGGATATATCCGGAATGGTCGGTTATTATGAAGTCCATTAAAAATCGAGGGACGAATGATCACAAACGAATATTGTATAAGACGATGCAAAGGTGAAAAGATGTGGAACGTGCTTTTGGTGTACTAAAGAAGTGGCTAATGATTAAACATCCAATTTAGAGGTTTGACAAAGAGCGGCTATCGCATATAATGTACACATGCACCATATTACATAATATGATAATTACGAACATGGCTGGATATCTCCCGTATTCTTTCCAGTGAAGCAGCGGATTCTTGGATTATGATCCCATAAGAACGCATGTGGAATCGTTGGAAATTACCAACGAGAAATGTGACAAAACAACTCATCTTAGCCTCAAAGCCGATTTGGTGGAAGACATTTGGCATCATCAAAATCAAAACTAGTTTAGTCGTTGTATTGTCGCAATGTTTTAATTTTATTTGAATTATTATGTAACGTTTTAATTATTAATGAAAATTGATTTTGTGTTAAAAATGTCAAACTTGGTCGCCTTTCTGGGGCTAATCGCCAAAGTCGCTGGAGAGAGAAAACTGACGTGACAAGAAAAATGAGGGGGATTGAATCCCTCAACTGAGGGCAGCCTTAAAATACAATCTCATTCCTCCAATGCAATAATATACCTACTCATTTAATAATCACATTTTCTATATTATATCATCAGCCGAATGTAAATGTATACTTTTTATCATGTACATTTACTTTTCATCAAATTTCAACCATAAAAAATCAACCACGTTCTATCTTTTTACAAATAAATAGTACAATGCTTATATGTAAAACCACTTTATACAAACATATGCAACCAAACTTTATGTAAAAGCACAAATCAAGTTAAAACAGAACCGGGTAATTAGCATCTAAGTTATAAGAGAAACAAAATAATATTGTAAGAGAGGATAATTATCATTATATATAAGAATATAATAAATAAAATATTAAATACCTAATAATTCATTTCTCCATAAATTTACAAAAACCCCATAATGTCTAATTTACTATTCTAGGGGCTAGTACTCTCAACTACATAATTTACTACAGTAATTTAAAGCAACCTAGTGATTATTGTGAACTCATTTCTTCCTCGTTTTTATCACAATCAACATCAAACCCTAAAAATCATATCTCACCATCATTTCCCACTTTTTGACCATCAATTCATTATCATCATCATATATCACCTTTCCTTGACCACCGTCTCCTCACCATCCGCCGCACTAGCCGGCGAACCGTTCACACATTTACTGTTCGCCGATGCTGATTCACCGGACGAACAATCTGAATCTGTCAAAACTCAAAACTAACTAATGTAAGTAAATTTGTTGAAACATGGGACAAAACTATAGTTTATTTTGTCCATTTTACGAGTTTATTAAACTTTTGAAAAGTAATAAGCTTAACTTTTAAAAAGCAGTAAGTATTTTTTTTAAGGAGAAATTAACTTGAGCTTATAAGGTTTAAATTATTTGTGAGTTCATAAACCATAAAACTTAAACAAATATATCATATCATAAAACTAGAAATAAACATAGACAAACATTTACTACTAATTTAACTCAAGTACAAACAAAGTACGATATTAAAAAAAGTAAGTACTCTTAATTACCTCTTGAGGCTTTGAAAGATCTTTTACAATGCAAAATAGCACTCTGAATCCCATCCTGTTGTTGCAACAACGAATCGTCACGCCGCTGCGACAACACCGTTCCAGGTGGTGCGGCGGCCACAACCGCCGTACCACCAGAACGGCTTTTCCCTAAATGCTTACACACCACCCGAAGCGTAGCAGGTAAATTACTTTGCCTCAACCCTTTCCCATTGCCATTACTCAACAGTAACGGCGGTTCAGAGCCTTCCGTACACTGTTTACTCTCCTCGGGTAACGATGACGTCACCGCTGCTCCTGTGGTAACCTCGTTTTCGGACTTTACGGAGTTTTTTACATTTAATTGACCCGAGAATTTCATTTTTTCTCCGTATCGTTTCGAAACACGGACATACAGCGGCTTAACTTTTCTTAAATACTTCTGCATAGCTTCTTTGGTAAACTTTTTTTCATCGACAGCATTTGTATCTTCATTACGGGTTTTTTTAATAGTTTTCGAACTGTTATGCCTCTTAAAAAGCGAAACAATAGGCACTTCTTCAACTTTAAATTTCACAGCCATTGATTTACCAGAAGGTCCACTCCCGGACTCCTCATTTTCATCTTTTTTTTCTTCTTCTGATTCTGCAATATTTGATTTTAATTTTTTGAGCTTTAGCATCATAACACGAAACTTAGTAGCCGATTTCGAAACACGAGACTGTTGCGGTTTAAATATCGTGTCATTTGACGCAGATGTTGACTCCTCAACAGGAATAAAGCCCCCTTTAAAAAACAGCTCATCAGAAGGTGACACCGAAACATTCACATCACTTACACTTCCAATACTGTCACCGCTTGAGTTTGACATTAGTGTAAACTTGACGTCTTCGTCGTCTGAAACGACCTCGTTTTCTGTAGTTTCACTTTTATCATTTGTTTCGTCTGGTAAAGTGAACTCTAGGTCGAAAAACGGGCCGTGGTCGTTGTCGTCGTCTCCTGTTTCGGATGTTTGAGTACTGACGGCGGTGACGATGGTGGTGGCGGTGGTGGAGGAAGTGGGGGTGGTGGTGACGTCAGCGTTGGTAGTGTTGGTGTGGGTTTTCCAGTAGCGGAATAAGCTGAAGGCTTCCATGGTAGGGAGAGCCAGAATATGAAGTGTGTGAAATGGAGTTGAAAGAAAAGGATGAGTGAGAGTAGCTGGGATAGTACTGAAGCAGAGGAAGAGTGAATCAGTGAATGTGAAGTAAAGCTTTTTATTTTCTTTTTTTACTGTGTGTGAGAGAGAAATGGTGGTAGTGTTTTTAACACGTTTTGTTCTTTTACCTTTTTTTACTGTTTATTTATCAGATATGGATGATTACGGTATCGGTCTTATATCGATCCCGTATCGAATTAGTGATATCGATTTTTTTCCGAACATAAATTAGTGGTACCGGTATCATATCGAACGAGATTCGGATACAGGTACAGGTATCTGTAACGGGAAATCGGGTTTCCCCATTTTTTCCGGAATTTCCCTATTTGGTACTAGTTTCGTACCGAATTAGTGGTCCCGATTTTTTTCACCTTATTTCGTAATCTCGGTACTGTACCATATATAAGAAATCGGTACGGTTCCGATTCGATTTTGATATTCGGATCGAAATGTTCATCCCTATTATCATATGTATATTGGCAATTGAACTAACTTTTTTATGAATTACGTTTTTGATCGGCTCATTAATTTTTACCATTAATTTTGTTTATTTTAATGATGGAGATTAAATCTTAGTTTATCCTTACAATGATATTTTTGTACATTATATATGTATAAATAATTTTTTTTAATTATCATTTCATTTATTCACACACACATAACTTGTTTCTCAACCAACTTTCTCTAGCTCATAGTTTCCCCAAATTCTAATTCAGCTTATTAAATCCTAATTTAATCTTCCATTAATCAAATTAATCATCAATGTTATTATTATAACCTTCAATTCGATTAGTAAATTCAGGATCATGATCATTCGTGATTGTCATTTTTTTTTGCTACATTTTTCGTTACATCATCATCTTCATCAATGGCGGTCTTTTTCTTTGAATGAACCGGTTATTATAGATCCGATTATTGGTGATGTTATTGACAATTCGATTATGGATGGAGTGGTTGAAGATTAGTTTCAGTTGTTGTGGTTAATACTTCTTGTAGAAAACTAGAAGGGGGTTGAATAGTTTTAGCGTTTTTAATTCGTTATAAAAATTACTTTCGAAAAGCTTTGATTCGAGTTTTCGTGAAATCAATCAATCACAATATGAACGTAATATAATTATAATATATTAAACAAGCTATAATAACTAAGCAATATAAAATGCAAGATCAAAGGTAAGAGTTGGAAAGATCAAAACAAGACACCGAGATTTTTTAGTGGTTCGATAACGAAGCTCCTCTTCGCCCTACTCCACTCTTCGAGTACCCAACTCGAGAGTTCAATACACTATGTCAACAAGCTCCCTTGAGGCGGAGAAAACCATACAACGTCGCTTATCACACTTTCCGACACTAAGCTAAATGTTGAGTTCTAATCTAGCTAGAACCAATCTCACTCACGATCTACCTGATCTTCACACAACTACACAAGCTACAAATCTACCTGATCTTCAAACAATTACACAAGATACAAGATCTACCCGATCTTCATATGATCTATCCAATCTCACACACGATCTACACACTATCAACACAAACTACACAAGATCTTCAGTGTCTCTACACGATCAAACCGATCCATACAATCTAACTAGATATGATGATAAACAACTTGATGTATAACAATATACAACAAGTACATAAAAATGTTACGCATGCACTAAGCTAATCCTACAATACTTTGTATCTTCACGATACGATGTGTTCTTCTCTTGCACTAAGAGAGGAATGAAGATGATCACTTAAATGAATGATTGAATCACTTTTAAAAAAATAAAAAAAACTAGCTAGCTAAATGACCAATGAAAAGAGAATGGATGAGGTAGAATTTGATCATAAAGAATTGTGTGTAAAATTATTATTTGGGGTATATAATGATCCACTATTTATAGTATCTAGAATTTTTGCCCGTTAGAGGGGACGGTACTGTTAAAGTCTCACGATACCGTTAAATTTAAAGGTATCGTCGGGTTTAATGGTACCGTGCCAGACACACGCTCCAATTTTCGTCTTTTTGTGATGAAAGTTATTTGGGGATGTTTATGCTTAATTTTGGGGGGAAAACTAGTTGTTATAAATTTGGATTAAATTTCCCAAATAAAACATTTCTTAATAATTCAAAATAATTTGTAAAAAAAATTTTGAAAAAATGTTTTGTCTCATTTATAAAAATGTGAAGTTTAGAACAAAATTTGTTTCTTTGATCATTTTTCAATTTGTAAATATGCGTGTTCTTACCTAGAGTGATTTACTTTGAAATGATATATTACGATTAATAACTTGTTTACATTAATTTTGATGTAAGATGTTTTTACATTTTGTTATTATCAAAATGTTGAGATGTCGAAAAATCTAAATAATGTTTTTAGACATTATCTATATTAACAATTCTGATGCATCGATTAATAGTTCTATATCATCTTCTACTGATGTTGTATTTAATCTCTCGGAACATGTTGAATCTGTTCTTGTCTCTAATTGAGATCAAATCGCGAGTTGTAAGTTTAATTTTGTAATTCACAGTTGTTGTTTGATTTTTATTTTTGTTGTTAGAATTTTTTTTGCATCAAATGTGATATATCAGGTATGTTATGGTTGTGTTTGGTAATTTATATCTGTTTTATATCATATGTTATTTATCACTTGTGATTTATCACATGTTATATGTTCTACATAATATTGTATAATTAGTTTAAGTAGATAACGTGTTTTTTTATGTGTATATTAGTTTGTTATGGATATGATGTGTTTGATCAAGTGTGATATATCAGAATTTTTATATCTGTTTTTGTACCAAATGTGATATCATATTATATGTTCTACATCAGATTTTATCAATAGTTTAACTAGATAACATGATTTTATTTGTATATTAGTTGTTATAGATTAGTTATTGTTTTTATTTTTCTTATTTTTCAGCTTCTAAATTTTCAAAAACATCTGATTCATTTACTCATCATCATTTTATTGATACTCCGGGTGGATCGCTTTATTGGGTTTCTAAACTTCTTGTTAGTGTTTTACCTGTATTGGGAACTGCTTATAATTCAGTTGATTCTTGCATTAGTATGTATAGGAAATACGCTTCAGAGGCAGGTTTTGGTGTTAGCCTTTCTTCCTAGAATAGATTAAGTGTTTATGTGAAACAAAAGTACATAGTGTGCAATAGGGAAGGGTGTCCGAAGAAAATATATTTGAATACTTTAGATTCAAAGAATTGTAAAAAAAACAAATTAGGACTTCTTACATTGGAATCACTGGTTGCAAAGCACAAGTTATATTTGATATGATTCCTGGTACGACGAACTTTAAGCTTAAGACGTTTGATGCTATACACTATTATGAACTTGATCGGATTGAGTATAAGTATTTGTCAAAAAGTGAGAGGCAGTTAACTTATCCTGAGCAAATATTTATTGTTAAAGCTACGAATGCAAACCTTGGTGCTGTTAGAGCGTGTTGTTCCCGTTTCACAATTAGTAAAAAGACAGTTTTACACTAAGAGTGATACATGACTGAAGTAAAGTGTATGAAAAATCACAATTAAACAAGATAAGAAAAACTTAAGTACACTGAGATTTTTCAACGTTTATATCCTTTATTAATAATGAATCAAAAAGAATATATTACCCAAGAGCTTGCGGAACAGCACTTGGGATTGAATGAAAAGTATGGTGTAACTCCTCACGAAGCTTAGGCTAAGTGTAAGCACAACTACTAAGGTACCACTGAGCTATCTCAGGGACATAGTTGTATTTGGAGGAGTAAAAGATTGCTTGTGTGTGTTTTTCACAGTTAATGCACAAGCTTAAAATCTTTCACTCCAATCCTTATGGCTATTTATACAATTATAGTTTTTAACTCTATCCTAGAGGACAAACTGACAGGTTACAGAAGACAAAATACTGTTGTATTTTTTCTCTGTTTACAATGGCTATTTAGAGTAAATGACAAGGCTGCTTTCTTCTTGTCAGTGATGACACTGACCCTGGTAGTTAGCGATTTAGGAAAGTTTGACTTTGGGTTGATAAGGACTTTGTCTTATCTGTTCAAACTTATCCCGCCTTGTCCCGCTCATTCTTCAGTCTTCTTAGCCTTCAGTCCTTATCTTCAGTCTTGTCTTCAATGATAATAGTTGGTGAGGAGTTTTGGGATTCAGTAAGTTATTGTCGTCAATCACTGAATCCACCATCTTCTTCTTGACTCAGTATTCACCCCTTAAGTTCTGCCTTACTGAGTGGAGAGACTTCTTCTTTGTCTCTTACTGAGTATCCTGAAGATAGCTCACTAAGGGGCTATGCGCTCAGTGACTTGTTATTGTTTAAGGTTCTAAACACTTAGGGTATTTTCTATTCAAATCCTAGAATTAAGGGGTTTGGGTATTCACTGAACCCAACAGTCTCCCCTATTTGGATAGACAAATAGCCTAAAGTGTTTGATCAGTGTAAGTGAGCAAATGGCTTCTTCTTACACTAAATGTACTAATAAACATAATAAGGAACACTGATTTTTTTAACAAAACATACATCGTTTATTCATAAGATTACAAGTTCCTATCACTAGTACAAAAGATGAAATGATATTTGTTTCAGTGATGTCATACAAGATGGATACCCAGTGCTTCTAGCTTTGGCTTTTTGGAGAGGAGGGTCTCTTTGTCAGGGTGGTCTCTTATCTTGGCATTCAGGTCTGTGTAGAACATGATGTTTTCAGGAGATTTGATTTGAGATGCCATTGTTAAATAACTTACCATTGTAGCCACTCCATCTTGATCAATATCACTCCATCTTTGAAATGCTGGGTTTCCATAGACATCAATGAAGAAGAGACCTCTTTCAGGTTCTTCTATAACCATGTAGTTCACAAACTTTACCCCTTTAGGCAGCTCCCTATTGCAATCAAAACCAGGCACCTTAGCTTCAGGCTCTGATTCAACTCTCTTCCTTTTTCCTTAGGATGATTGAGGTTGATATCCTTGAGCCTCAGGGAGAGCTGGTTGAATTCCAAGCTGAGCTGGTGCATCCCTCAGTCTTTCATATCATTTGATGAGAGACTTCATCAAATCCTTGACCACCAGGTTTTTCTTCTTTTCAATGATGGGACCAAGTTCATCAAGTTCAGTAATTCCAAAGTCAGTGAACTTCATAGGATCATGAACTTCAAAGTGCCTTTTGTCATCCCCCTTGTAGACATTCATTGCAAGTGGTTTGGATCTGGGGATGATGTATACATCACTGATTTTTTCAGGGGCCCTCCTGCTTGTCATAGTCTAGTTATAATGGTTGATCCTTGCTTGCCTTATTTCAGCAGCCTTCTTGTTCTTTTCATCCAGTCTCTTTCTTAGGGCAGTCATTTCAGCATCCTGAGCGGCCTTGAACTTTAGAACGACTGGACCTTTTTCTAGTGTCTTAGGATCAATCCCCAACTTTTTAGCTTCTTCATGGACCACTTTAACCAAGGCATCTTTGCTTCTTTTCTCATCTTCTTGTTTCTTGAGTTTGTCTTCCTTCTTAAGATAGGCAGTGAGCTATTCAGCAGTGAGCAGATAATTTTTCCTTGTTTTTCATAGAGATTTTTGACAGGCTCAGGGGTGGTCATGATGGCTTTGCCTTTGTCCTGAACTGATGATGTAGATGTTGACATCACTAGGGGTGTTGTTGTTACTATTGGTGTTGTGTGTTGCTGTTGTTGCTGATGCTGTTGTTGCTGTGATTGGTGTTCCTGATGGTGGGATGGAAGAGATGGGTACTGTAGATACAGGTTGAGCTGGCTCCCCCTTAGTGTGAGAGAGAGTCTCTTCAGCAGCTCTCTCCCCCTCAACTGTTGTCGTAGCGTCAGTGAGAGCAAGAGTTGGTTGAGACACTGAGGGAGAAGGAGCAGCCTGACCTTTGAAGGCCTGATAAATCTCCTAGACCATGGACTTGATGTATGAAGTATCTTGTTGAAGGGAGGTGACCTTTTCTTCAAGATTGGCCTGAGATAATTCCAGTACTAGTCATTTTAGGCCCGAGATTCCAGGCCATAGAAGAAGATGATTTGGCTAGATCAACAACCTTTGTATCAAGTGAGCCCATAGTGGACTGAATAGCCTGTACTGAGGAGGTAAGACCCTGAACATTTGCATTGTTAAGAATTGTGATGAGTTCAGTGAGACTGGAAGAGTTCCTCATATAAGATTCCGTAGCCTCAAGAAGTATAGTGTTCAGTGCAAGATCCTCCTTGACTGATTCCTTGATTTCATCAAGCTTAGTATGAGCTTCCTGAAAGGTTTGGAGAAATTTCTTCAGGTTGTCATACAGCTTGTCAAGATGGTCATACATGAAATCCTTGTGCTCATCATTTTTTTCATAGGTAGCCATTACTTCAGGCCGAGATCAGCATAGCTGACAGCAGCTTCAACATGTTGATCCCATAGATTATCAGTCACTGAAGAATATAGCTTCCAGGTAGCCATTTTTTAACCACATTACCAGCTGCCTTTCAGTTAAGGGAAGAACGTTGTCATATTTCCTCAGTTCCGAGGTGGAAGAGTTTGAAGAGTTAGAGGAGTCATCATCAGGCTGAAAGGGTGACTCCTTAGGCTCTTTTGGATCAGGCTGATGTTCTTGTTCTTATGGTTGAACATTAGCGTCCATTTCTTCACCAGCAAAAAAGATCTCTTCCTCATTATCAGCAGCAATCTCTTCATCAGAAAATAGTATCTCATTAACCTCAGCAACGGTGTAGACCAGTGGGGGTGATGGGTTTCATATCAGCGGGTGGTTTTTGTCCCCCTTAGTAATTGTCCCCCAATGACCCCTCAGACACTGATGGGTTTTTCCCAGCGTCTTCTCCGGAGTCAGGATTGGTTATGAGTTCCATATCAGCGGATTATTTCTTTCCCTCCGAGTCTTTGTCCCTCGATGCTCCTTCAAGCACTGGTGGGAGTTTCCAAGTGCTATCCTTAGAAGCAGTGGCAGTAAGATCCCTATCAGTGGGTTGTTTGTTTCCCCCTGATTCTTTAGGATTAGTGGTTGTGCCCTCGGACAAAATTTGTGTTTTGCGAGTGTCCTCATAAGGCTTTTTGGAAGGCGCTCCCCTACCAGCAAATTGTGTGTTTCCCTCTGGATCTTGGGGAGTAGTTTGTGGGACCAATGAAACTGATTGTGATGTATCAGTATCCTTCGTTTTCACCAGGGTGGTTGTTGCTTGGTCGCCCTTGGGTGTCTTATCAGTCTGGGGCTTTTTGTGCCTTTTAGGCTGTGCTCTAGAAGCCTCAGGGCCCTGAGACTTGGGTTTAGTCTTAGTCCCAGTCTGAGACTTCCCCTTTCTCTTTTTGGGAGTATGGTTTGGAGACATTGAGTCCCTCTGGTTGTTTACATCAACCATATGGCCCGTCAATTCAATTTCAGTGACTTGGGATGGGTCCTTTTGAAAATTTGATGGACTCAGGGTGGCTGGTAAAGCACCATGTTTATAGTCACAGTATAGTTGCAACCCAGTAACACTTGTAAAGCACAAGAGACAAACCTAGGGTACGAAGCATATTTCGCCCTAGTTTTGCTCTGTAGCTTTCTGAATCACTGTAAATGATCTCCCCTATGTTGACATTAGTACCAATCATCAAGCTGTAGGCCATCATCAACTGAATAGAATTAATCTGTTTAGTGGATGAATGGTTCCCACCGAGAACGCTGAATCACAAAAGTGAACAGGATCTTCCAAGCCAAGGAAAAGGAGTTCTTAGTGACTGGGGTTTTGTCCAAAAATTTTGGATCCAAAGCAATTTTACCCAACCTGCCTATGGTTGGGTGGGAAGGGTAGCAACATAATTTCTGGATTGTAGTTAAGCCACATGGGAGTGCAAAAGTTTTATAGTCCAGGGTGACTGTTTGTTCCCCATTTAAAATTAAGAATCTGATGAGAAACTCCCTGAGGGGTCTAAGGTCAGTTTCATCAGTTGAGGGTGTTGGGTCATAGGCCACTGCTGTTGCCCAAAACTCCCTAAGGAAGTTATGGTACAGTATAGAAGGGGACTGAACAAAGGCATGTTTTAGTGGGCAGTTGAGTAAAAATTTCATGATTCCTTTATAGGCTGGGGTATCATGTGGGTATTCAAAATTGCCTATAACATTGTTTGTTTTAAATTCAACATTTTCAAGACCGCCTACCAACTGAGGTGCAAACTGAAGACTTTGTGTTCTTGCCATTTCCATTCAAAGAAAAGGATTTTAGGGTTTTTGATAATTTTTTTGACAAGAACACTCAAAGAAGTTAATTCCTTTTAAAAGTTTATGGTGAAAAACTTTTGTGTATTGTTTGCAGAGAAGAATTTTTGCTTAAATTGGTTTTTGAGGTAAGAACACACAATTGTTTCTTGGTTTTGAAAATATTTTGACAGAGTTTAATTGCAGAAATCAATTTGTGTGTTTGTTTTTGAGTTTGTGAGAAGGGTATTTATAGAGTGTTAAATGGGTAAATTTTGCACATGTGAGGAATTTTAAAGTCGGTTTTTGAAAACATTTCATTTACCTCATTTAATGCAGCCACTCTTGTACCCGCAGTTTTCTCATGGTTTTCAAGGAAACAGTTGCAATGCACAGTAAAAGTGCATTTGCAGGTTTGATATATCCTAAGGATATTTCTTGTGAGAGAGGGCATTTAATGCCAAGTAGGATGAGGTAAGGTTGAAGGGGACCCATAACATGGATGACAGAAGGGTGTAGAGACATTTATTCCTATATTAAATTGGTATGTTTACCAACCTAGGAAATTAAGTAACTGAAATACTTAGTGCATTTAGTTACTCATTCAATACACTTTATCCAATGTCAGGGACCCTGAATGAGTCTTACTCATTCAGCGAGAAGATGATTTTGGGTTTTATTCAGGGATCAGGAACCATTTCAGAGAGAACTTCGAGATCAAGATTGATTATCAGGTTGCTGACTTTTAATGTCAAGCATTCCCAATTCAGCTTTCAGTCTCCTGCACATAGGTTCATCCAAGGGTTTGGTGAAGATATCAGTAAGTTGATATTCAGTAGGGATGAAATGGAGTTCTATGTCTCCTTTCATTATGTGGTCCCCGATAAAATGATATCGATATCAATGTGTTTGGTTCTTTGGTGGAGGACAGGGTTGTTGGAGATTCCAATAGCACTGGTATCACGTAGAAGATGGGTACCATTTTGTAGTGGATGTCATAGTCATTGAGTTGACTTTTCATCCATAGCACATTAACATAGCACCCTACAGTACCATGTATTGACTTGGTGAGGACATAACCACTGATTGTTGCTTCTTAGTACTCCAACAAACCAATTTTCCTCCAAGAAATTGACAGGACCCTGAGGTACTTTTTCTCTCCATGTTACAGCCAGCATAGTTAGAGTTAGAATAACCTTTGAGGTCAAACCCTAAAAATTTAGGATAGTAAAGTCCAAGGCTTGGAGTTCCCTTCAGGTATCTAAGAATCCTTTTGGCTGCAGTGAGATAGGATTCCTTAGGATTAGACTGATATCTTGCAATCAGACATACTGAGAATTCTATGCAGTGCAGGCGATTAGATACATCAGTGATCCTACAATCCCCCTGAAATGAGTTTGATTGATTGATTTGCCAGTGAGATAAGGCCCAAGGTTATCTAGAGGAACCATTGGAGTCTTTACTGAGGCACAATCAGAGATCTCATATTTCTTCAAGAGATTCCTGGTGTATTTCTCTTGACTGATGGTGATTCCTTTATCAGTTTACTTGATTTGTAGTCCTAGGAAGTATATTAGTTCTCCCATCATGCTCATTTCAAATTTCTTTGTCATCAGTTTTTCAAACCATTTGCAAAGAGTATAATTTGTTGAGCCAAAGATGATGTCATCAACATACACTTGGACTAGTATCACATCTTGTTTTGTCCTATAGATAAACAAAGTGTTGTCTATCGTTCCTCTGACAAAATTTTTTTGGTTCAGGAAGGCTGAGAGAGTTTCATACCATGCTTTGGGATCTTGTTTCAGTCCATATAGGGCTTTGTCAAGCTTGCAGACATAGTCAGGGTATTCACTACTCTCAAAGCACAGGGGGTTCTGAACATAAACATCCTCGTTGAGTTCACCATTGGGAAGGCACTTTTACATCCATTTGCTAAACTTTGAAGTTCATGTATGTTGCATATGCAAGAAATATCCTGATGGCTTTCATTCTTGCAACAGGAGCAAATGTCTCATCATAGTCAATGCCTTCTTATGGTAAAGCTTTGGCTACAAGTCGGCTTTGTTCTCATAGCGATTACGTTTTCATCAATTTTGTTTCTGAAAACCCATTTCATTCCTATGACAATGACATCCTGAGGACATTTGATCAAGGTCATGACCTTGTTTCTATCAAATTTTTGAAGTTCTTCTTGCATAGCTTAAACCCAGCTAGGATGTTTCAAAGCTTCAGTGACACTTTTAGGTTCTATTTACGAGAAAACCAGCATATAGACATTCATTGGCTGAAGCTGCTGATAGTTTAGTAGCCATGCTTCTTGTGAGCATTCCTTCAGTGGGTTCACCAATGATGTTTACAAGCTCTATATCTTGAGATCTAGTCCACTTAATTTTTGGTCTAGGATCTGAGCTTGATGAGGTCACTAGGAACTCAGGAATGGGTTCAGGGGTAGGTGCAACAGAAATCTAATCATTTAATGAGGTGGTTTGTTGTTCAGGTTGAGGTTCATGAATTACAGGTTCTTGAACATTAGGTTCAGTATTACCTATCCCAGTAGGGACTGATGGAGTATCAATGAATTTACTGATTGTTGTTTGAGGGAGGTTGTGAGGAAAGAAATAGTATGAGATATCAGCATCTGCTTGATATGAGAAATTGATTTTAGTGTTGAACTCATCAGGAGGGTATCTTAATGAGCCATCAATTCCTATTTCCTCCACAAAGGTATTGGTAAACCTGATGCTTTCAGAACATTCATCAAAGGTGACATGAAATGTTTCCTCAACTTGTTGTCTTCTGGTGTTAAACACCCTTAAGGCTTTAGAGATCAGTGAGTAACCTAAGAAATATCCATCATCAGCTTTTGCATCAAATTTGCCTAAGTGATCCTTATGATTGTGAATGAGCGCTGACACCCAACACATGAAAGTACGATGTCGGGAAGTCTTCCTTTGAAGATCTCATACGGGTTTTGTTATGCCTTTTGACAATGATTGACTGTTTTAAGTGTAACAGGCATTTTGACAGACCCAGTCGAAGTGCTTTGAGATCTGAGCCATTCAGCATGGTTCTAGCAGCCTCAATGAGAGTTCTGTTTTTCCTTTCCGCTACCCCATTTTGTTCAGGGGTGTATGGAGATGAAATTTTTTGGCAAATTTCCTTTTCAACATAGAAACTCTCAAGCTATTGATTTCTGAACTCAATACCATTGTCGGTTCTGATTTGTTTAATAGTAATGTCATTCTGGTTTTCAATCTTCCTGATGAATGACATTATGGTATCATTGCTGACTCTTTTTGAAAGAAAGTATACCCAAGTGTATATTGAGAACTCATCAACAATGACAAGTGTATACTTCTCATGCTGGATTGATCTAGGACTGATAGGTCCAAAGAGATCCATATGCAGGAGGTGAAGACAACTTTTGATGGAGAAATTTTGTTTTGTTTTGAATGATGCTCTGTAATGTTTGCCTTTTCACAGTGAGCATGGTTTGTCTTTTACAAAACCGGTGATGGTAAACCAAGGACTTTGTTTTGTTTTGTCAAGTTGTTTATATTTTTGAAGTTTAAGTGAGAGAATCTCTTGTGCCATAGCCAGTTGATAGTTTCAGTGGCTTTGGCAAAGACATGTTCCGAGAGAGAGTTGACATGTCAAGAATTATACATCATCTCTCTAGGAGCTATAAGAACAACTTATTTGTTGGCATTGAAAATAGTACCTTATTTATCATTGAACTGCACTATGTATTTTGCATCACACAATACGACACGATAAGATTATACTTGACCATTGACATAAGCTATTCTAGAAAACTATCCCATTACTGATTTCTTGAACCATAACCTTCAGTGGGACATGATGAGTTATCACCAAATACTAGCTTGGGTCCTTGTTCCTTTACATACTTGTGCAGATACTCCTTCACACCAGTCATGCTCCTTGAACATCTACTATCTAGATGCCAAATAGGCTCCCTGGCGTGTCTCTGCACAAATAGTAAACTGAATTAGTTTCTTATGCTAACCCACTTACTAGTGAGCTTGGGTCTGATGGTCTGCTTAAACTTAGCAATTGATTCATGTTCAGTGGTTGAGTGCAGTGTGCTACCACGAGGTTTTACATTCTTGTGAGAGACTTCGGTGGTGTGGGTTGTTTTGAACTTCTCCTTGCTTGGATGACTCTATCATGCTGAGATGTCACATGACCTGGATTTACACATATTTCACAGCAAGTGTTCATGAGGCAGTCATCAGGATGATGATCATTAAAGCCACAATGTGGGCAATGAGGAAAGGGTTTTGCTTTAGGCACCTTTGAAGATGAAGCTATCTTGATGACCAAAATTGGTATGACTTGCTTCATGAATGAACTTACATCTTGTAAGTGGTCGAAGTTCTGTGATCTTCCTTTTGCACATCATGCAAAAAGGATTCGTAGCAATTATCAATGGTATGACTAGTATAATGGCACATATCACACTTCTGTTTGGGCTTGGTGTTTGACTTTGACTTTGAGGAACTAGAGGAGGTTGACTTAGGTTCCTTGATTATTGAATCGGGAGCTTTCTCAATAGAGTTCATCTTATCAGTCAACTTCCTCACAAGTTCGATCCAATTGTTGGATTTGGTCTTCTTCAGTAGGAACTAAAGATATGGAAGTCTCAGTGGGGACTGAATCTTGTTGGGTTGGTTTTTTTGGTCTTTTCAAAATGGTTCAACCAAGACCTGACCTTCCTTTCAGTAAGTGAGGGTTGAATGTAGAGAGAGTAAGCTCGAGCTAGGTGCAGCACCACGAAGAGGTTTTAGAGGTGGAAGCGGTTGCTTGAGATTGACTTGAGACTTAGTTATGTGTTCGATTACTAGGTACATCGGGGAGTCCAAGCATGCTCTTGAGAGCTGAATTTCGAGGCTCAAGTATCCTTCCAGAATCGAAGTTTGGAAGCTTACTCTCAGGGTTTACTCTTTCAACCCAATCACTAGACTTAGGCATTAACTCCTTTTTAGAGCATGCCAGTGACACAAATGGTTTTGGACTTTGGTCTTCGAGAGAATCGGTGAGATGATCTTCACCTATGATTCTCTTTTATTCTTTGGGGCTTGAGCATTGTCAAAGACTCTAGGATTCTTAGCGATCCGACTTTCAATGATATCTTTTTCCTTTTTAAGTTCTTCTGACTTGATTTCTTTTAAATAATTAAGAGTTTTGAATTTGTAGTGGGACGACCTCAAGCTTGGCTTGTTTAAAAATAAGCAGTTCATCTCTACACTTGTTTAATTCAAAACTTAGCTTGTTGTATATTGAAAAAAGATTTAATCGGCTCTTCATAACTTAAGGTCAACATTAATATAGTTCATGAAAGACGCCAATCGAATCATCATCCATAGAAAGTAAAATGTTTACCTTCCTCATTGTGATGTTCACCCATTCACCATTTCTAGCATGATTCTTCCCAATGGCTAGCTTGTCCTCTTTTTGAGAGCCATCGGTGCACGACTTGCACCATTTCATCATCACGAGAGGCTCTTCATCAGGTCAAAGACTTCAACTGCCAGGCCCTTGTTTTTACCCTACGATTTAACATTGTTTGTTGTTTAGGGGTGGCCTCGAAGTGCTAGTTTAGCCTTGTCTTTCCTATACTTAGCTTCAAAATCAACGACTTTGTTTTGGTGGACTTGTTTTGGAAGTTTTGATGAGACTGATAGACTTTTGGTTGAAATTTGCTAAAACCTAAGGATTGGTTTGACCCTGAGGGTTTGTAAGAGGGCTCAAAGATAGTTTTTGAAAAACAGTCTTTAGCAAAATGACCCTTTTTGTGACACTTTAAACACTCAGTGTCCTCATTAGCTCTAGCATTAGAAAAACTTTTGTTCCTTCTTATAAACCTTTTAGAGTTAGCAAGGAGTGCCCTTTCCGAAACTTCGATATTCATCATTCGTACTCCTCGCTTGTTCTCTCATCGGGCTCATCGTCTGAATTTTCACGAAAATCACGAACCACTGTTTGAATAAAAGGCGATAGAAATTGGTGTTGAAGTGGTTGTCGGGGACTTTTGACTTCTGAGGCGTTTTCAAGTCAGGGTATCGTTTGTTGATGAGGTTTTCCTCATAGACAAATTTCCTATAGATTTCGGGAAGTTCAAGATTGAATATGATTTGCATTTCGAGTCCCGAGAAAAATTCAACCACTTCTCAGGGAGGTTGTTAACAAAACCAACATTGATTTCATGTTTGGACAACTTGACACCATCATTTGACAATTCATTTAACAAAGTTTTATAACGGGTGTAAGTTTGAAGAGAGTTTCGAGTCTTTAGCCACGAAGGTATTATACTCAAGTTTCAGTCCATAATCTGTTTTCCTTGGTATTTGAAGGACCTTCATAGGCGTGGACTATGTCATTGCGAGTTTGTTTAGCGTACTTCTGACATGATAGAACTCCATAACATCATCGGAAAGACAAGATATGATGATGCTTTTGAGCCTTTAGTCCTGGTTGACCACTCTCCTCTCGTCCTAAGTCACTTAGCTTGGGGTTTAGGCAAACCTTCAGCAGTCTTTGGGATAAATGGACCTTCATTAATAAAGTTAATGTAGTAAGGTTCCATCCCAGTCAAATAGCAAAGCATTCGCTTTTCCTATTTGTTAAATTTGCCAACTTAAAGTAGAGAACCTTGCAGCATAGGCTCCACCCTTTTACGACAAGTTGGGGCACATCGCTTTCACCATGTTTGGATCTGATTTTAAAAGCGTTTTGAGAGGCTTGAAAAGGGTTTTATAATCGACACCTTTCTGATACCACTTGTTGTTCCTGTTTCACAATTAGTAAAAAGACAGGTTTGCACTAAGAGTGATACATGACTGAAGTAAAGTGTATGAAAAATCACAATTAAACAAGGTAAGAAAAACTTAAGTACACTGATATTTTTCAACCTTTATACTTTTTATTAATAATGAACCAAAAAGAATATATTACCCAAGTGCTTGCGGAACAACACATGGGATTGAATGACAAGTATTGTGTAATTCCTCATGAAGCTTAGGCTAAGTCTAAGCACCACTACTCAGGTACCATTGAGCTATCTCAAGGACATAGTTGTATTTAGAGGAGTGAAAGATTGCTTATGTGTGTTTTTCACAGTTAATGTACAAGCTTAAAATCTTTCACTCCAATCCTTATGTCTATTTATACAAGTATAGTTTTTAACTCTATCCTAGAGGACAAACTGAAAGGTTATAGAAGACAAAATACTGATGTGTTTTGTCTCTGTTTACAATGGCTATTTAGAGTAAATGACAAGGCTGCTTTTGTAACATATTGGATTTCACATACACATCATAACATTAACACTTTAGGCGTATAGATGATTTAAGAGAGAGAAAGTGGGATATTCTAGAAAGAGAAACTCATGTAAGGTTAGATTACCAAAGAACATACAACCCTCTACCTTGCAAGGTAGAGGGTATTTATAGGTTACAAAATAAGCGACCTCTGAGGCACTGTGGATCGGGCATACAATGGGTAAAGACCGTCCTTCCTCCACGTGTTGCATTAAACTAAATAACTAACTAAATGACTAGTAAATAACGTAATGTCTACGAGCTAACTTATGCTAGATAATATTTGGGGTGACTGATACTTCACTAAGGAATTTTCTAATTCCTAACAATCTCCCCTAAGGGAGGTCACCCCATGTTTTACATTTTGATTCCTAGCATTCTAATTTAATCTTGGTCTTGAGCTCATGAGACTTTTCTTCTTCAAAGTACTCAAACTATGTGATAACGTGATGATTTCATCATTGTTCAACTAAGATGTATGTTTAGTGGAGGTTATTGATCGATCTACCATGATGACCCTTTTGAGCATAACTAGAGATCATCGGCAACTATAAATCTCGGCATCACTCATTGTTGTGTTGCCAGCATATGATGTTGTGATATTTGGACCAACATGCTCACATTCCGGATCATGATTTCTTCTTATCGAGTAGCGAAGCTTTCGTTGATTCATGATATTGGCGGCGTAGCGAGAAGCATGGAGTGAAAATATCAGAGTCATTGATGCACTAATCATGATTTCTTTTAGAAATGAATGTATAGTGTGAGCATGCCGCTATGGATTGACGCTCCATTCGATCATTACAAACTTCGGGTGTACATAAGGCGATTAGCAATAAAAGCGAAAGTGTCTTTGATCACTTTTGATGAATTGAGGTACCACGCCCACGGTTCCCGTTGATCGATACAAGTCGCACGTGATCGGGTATAATTCGAAGAATTTCCTTGTGAGGGTTTAGACTGCTCTAGCCGTTCTCAAACCGGACGTCTCAAAGAAGACAACAATTGAGTGAACCAGTGAATAGAGATTCACTGATTGATGTAAAGAGATTTGAAAAACAATCGTGTATTGCTCAATAGAAATTGTTTTTGCAATACAATGAAGTTTTAGTGAAAAGTCATTTATCAATCATAAACACCTTTTGATTTGAAATAATAGTACCGGTCGATGTGCTTAGAAAAGAGTTTTTAAACAACAACCGGTTTTTCAAAGGCATCCGTCAATCCATTTTCTTGGACCTGGATTGATTTAATTTTGAATCGCACCAGCGATGAGGTCCATATGACACAATCAAGTCTTGGCAATACCACAAGGATAGTGCGTGGGACTCATAAGATATAATCTCACATTCCACATTGTGTGAAATAGTGAGTCTTCATGAAATAAGTGTCCTAAAGAGATTAATTGATGATCTCGTGGCTCTAGACTCAATTTGTGCTTATTTGGTTCCTATATGGAGACTAGGGAGAGGGTCTCCTTCTTCAATATCAACAATCTCTAAGAGAGTCGATAGATTATGTAGGTTCCCGTGAGAATGAAACAAGCCCTTTTAAGAGGAACTTGAGTAGCTTGGGAAGTTAGTGCGGTCGTCCTTTGGGTCCATGGCGTCTTGTCTTCAATACCGTGTTACCTTAGTAACCACGGTAGCATATGAATTGAACCCGGTTTATGCCCTAAGGTTGAATTAATGGAGGGCTATTTCTTTTCACCCTTTTCATATTCAATTCTTTTCCATTCTTCAACCCCTTGATTGCTACGAGACTTCATAACTAACCTTGTTGGGTTTATTCCGATTATGTCTCGGTCGCACTCTTCCCATATCTCACTTTTCTCCTTTTTCATCATACCTAAGGACTTCTACACTATCTAGTGGATTGTCCCCGGGTAGATCCCTCCGGTTCTGGCGGATCATGAGAACAAATACCTAACCTTATCCTCCTTATATCACCATACATAAAGTAAAGTTGGTCGGTCTATTTGGTATTGTTAGATGCGCCATTAGAACCAATTGAAAACCATTTGAAAATCAATCAAGATACTTGTGATATGGAATCAAAGCATTTTGTATCTTAATTGTTTTGATATTTTTTAGAAAGAGCTCCCCCAACATGTGCATCAAGTATTTGAAATCGTTTAGCACACGGAGGCAAGAGGAAGAATTAACTTCCGTGATTTCTATTTTCTAAAAGATATCAACATCACTTCCCTTATCAAATCAAGTAGATAAAGCATTTTGGAATGATGAGGTTTTCACAAGTTTGCTCCCCCTCAATGTATGCCTCGAATTTTGAAAGAATTTTGCACATATTAGAGGGAAGTTCAATGAAGTACAACCATGATCACCAAAATTTTTTAGAAACCATTTAACACACAATCAAGGTACCTTATGTAATAGCATGAAAAACTTTGTACCCTGAAGATTTGAATTTGTTTTGAAATGCCCCCTTAATATGCCTCGAGGTTTGAAAATTGTTTAGCACATATTAGAAGCATTATGCACTTAAAATGGCCATCTTTTAACATCTTTCATATTTTATATCACATTTTCTCCCCCGATCAAAAATTTCAAATCCTTTGAGATTTTGGATCTCAAGAGATTTAAATATGTATGGGACAAAATATTTGTTGGAGAGAAAAATGTGTCCAATTTTATATGATGAAGTGTGGACAACACGAAGTTCCCTTTTAGACATAAAGGGAAACCACAGGACATACCCTACCACTATTACATGCATTATAGATATTCATAGTTTGTACACCACAGTTTACACATAAATAATACAAGACAGAAATGACATCCGGAAAATATCTTCATTCAGTCCTTTGAAGAAGCTTGTAATGACTGCCGAAGTCTTCCACCCACAGCTTTCAAGGTTGCGATAGATCATTACGGTCTTCAATCTTCGTTTGATTGCGACAATGAACTCTTCACACCTCTTCACATCTTCATCGGACCAATTTCGTTTTGTCCCATTCATTTTAATTTTGTGTTCTTTACTCACGGTTTAATTCTTCTTCGACCATTTTGAGTGTTCCATCAATTTTGTATAACTCACATAATCTCATTAACATCCTTGAACCATATGCATAGGTAGAGATGGCTTTCTGGGGTGTCAATACTTTATATTGTGATGGAATTCAAGTCCACGGCTTCCCAATTTGGTCTTGTTAGATTAACTCGAGTGCGGTAGCTTTCTATTCCCAATTGAAAATCTCCAACTCTTAGTCGAATTACCAAGCCTCGATCCAGATTGACGCACACAGAGAGCCTTCTTCTCACGGCGGAAGATGGTCAAGGTGTCCTTGGAGATTGGAAGATAGAGATCTTCAAAGTCATTTGGCATCAGATGTTTGAAATCGTTTTCTTCTAGGATGTGTTCTTTCAAGTCGACTCTTGAAGAACAATCTTCTTCAGGTAATCATACCCGTAGATAGGGAAGATCTCTATACTAATAACACTAAGAATACGGTCGGATCCGAAGCGCTCTGCGTCTCTTCTTGGCACTATGTCTTCGATGTAGAATTCCTTCTTGAGCCAATGTGAGATCCCATATGAAGCGGCAATGTCATATTGTTGCTCTTTGTCTGCCTGAGTGATCTGGAACCATCTGTTCTAGACCTTGATCGATGTAGGTAGCTGCCTTCATCTTTGAAATTGATAGAGCGGTCTTCTTTAGAGGTGTGTCGACATAGATAATCCAGATCATGGTTAAGAAGAATTGAATGGTCATAAATCGGGTTCCACGAGAGGGAAGTAGTTCACATCAAACCTATTGATCTGTTCACCAACTTGATCATTCAACATTCTATAGCATTCCTCCATTTGGTATTGATTAAGCATCCGAGTGGAAGACTTTGACTATTTCATAAGTTGGACCTTCAAGATCTTTAGGGGTGATAGATGTAATTTCCTTCTTTTCACAAAACCACTTAATAAAGCTCCCCATATCACATGTGAAGTGAAGAAGAGAGTCTTCTGCTAGAGCTTCATAGTTGGAAATGATAGTTGAAGCCCAATTGTTTCTTTGGATTTTTTGACTCGGACTGGGAATAAACCATGAGGGCTCGGGAGTTTGTGGTCTTTCTTGAGAGAGCCAACTTGAATGGTCTTTTGAAGGTGCAGCTCGGATGGATTAGATGGTTCACGACATATAAGTATCAAACCAATCATCTTAGTTGACTTGGGAATAAACACAGTGGATGCATCATCTTCATCGATTCGACTCTGCTATGACAAGCGATTCTTCATTAACAACTTGATCTTGGGGATAGAGGCGTAGAAGTGAATCTTGAGTCAACCGTGGACCATGCTTGATTTCTTTTGCGTTCCTTGATTTTCAGATGGCTGGGTTGATTGGCGAGCTTTGGTGGTGATGATGGTGGTTGTGGTGGAGGTGTAGAGGTTGTCTTAGAAGATCCACCAACTCGGATGTTCCAGCACCCCAGTTGGAGGTGGAGGTGGAGGTGGAGGAGGATCTTTATGACCTTTACGCAATGTTTCCAACATTACAGTCCTCCTTTTCTTCTTAGCTTCTCTTTCTCCAGTCTATCAAGAAGCGTACATGATTGTCGTACTTAATTGATTCTTCGAGAGCTTCATAAAGCTTCTTATGGACCTCATGCTTATCTTCGCGACTTCAAACTTCTTATCGAAAGTCAGACTCTCATATCGCGATAGGAAGATCCTTGAATCGTCTAAGTAGAGCCTCCATTGCCCATTCCACGGCATCTTTAACTTCGCCTTCAATGGCGCGCCACCCACATCAAAGTTGAGGTGCTCCAGCCTATAGACACGATCCACAAGGGAATCTATGGATTTTGGTAGTTGTCTTTCAAGAGCATCAATTCTTTTCTTTGCTGTCAAGCAGGTTGATCCGAAAGTAAGAATTTGAGGTGGTGGCAGTGGAGTATCTACATCAGCAGCTGTAACCAGGTTCAAGGGATAGAGTCTTTGCGATTGGTGGAGGGCGTGCGGTTGCTTGAAGGTTTGGGAGGTGGAAGTGCGGTTGCAAGTGAAGATCTTGCGACGTAGGGGAATGGTTGATGTGTTCTTTGAATATTGTGATAAACATGGATTGTGCATCTTCTTTATCATTATCTTGCTTAGAAGACTCAGCATCTATGGGTTTGTCATTTAAGAATTGATCACCGAAAGTGATGTATGTATCTAGGTTCTTCAATGAAGATAGAGAACCGGTAGACAGATTTGGTTCATCCAAGTGCATGGTCTCATCAGATCTTGACTCAAGATTCTCTTGCGAGTCTTTATACAACAAGTCATCAACATTCACATCGAGGCTGGGTATCACTTGATGCAGGAGGTTCTTTTAAAGTTTCTTTCACTTAAACCCAGATTGTACATTAGAAGAGGATTGAGTTCTTGATTCGATTCATATTGATTGGTGGTACCTGCTGGAGAAGATAAGATTGTTAGAAGCATGTGTGCGGCTTGTTCGGTATCAACACTAACAATCCCTTTTCCTTTGTCTTGAGTGATTGGAGTTAAATGGCTGGGCTGCAGTGCGGGTTCTCTGAACACAATGCCTCCATTGGTGCACTCAGCGTTCGACTTTCTAGACTTTGCTTGATTCCAAGTTGAGCGTCATCTTCATCAGTCAACCTCATATCACCCTGGAGACCTCGGTTTCCTCAACATTTACTCCCCTTCCTTCTTCTTTCTTTTACATACGGGTGGTTACGTGTCGAAGTTTGTGACTTTTCCGTCCTCTTTTGGAAGAGACATATGGCGTCCTTGAAGTCTTTGAGCCCGAACGGACTTAGCGGCTTTGGGTTGTGGTTGAGTGGGAGAGACATTAACTTCATCCTTTGGATCTGGAAGCCCTTTTCTTGAACAGTTTGAAATGATCCGCCTTCTTGATATCTTGAGTGAGAGAGAATCGAGAATGGTAGTCCAAAGATCTCTTTATTGGCTCCAATGGGAATATATTTGAGATTGCCCAGAACAAATTCATCCTCGGCATTGTGTAGATCGATTCAATCCTAGGGTTGAAGTTGTGAGTCTGATTTTGGAGTCTTGGATAACAAGCAAAATCGATGCTAGGAATCACAAGTTTGTTGAGTCTCTTTCGTCCCTGAGCTTTGTTTTGAAAGTTTTTTCTATCAGATATGAATGTGTTCATTGATAGTGAAAATTCTTCCCGGATGCGTTGAAGACATTCACATTCACTATTGACAATGCCCCATAGAATTTGCAAGATGGGAATTCTCACTTTATCAAACCGATGTTTTGCGGATAAGCACAAGTTGAGAGCTGTTGTAATTGCTCCGGGGTTGATACATGTGTCGGTGATGATGTCGAAGCCCTTGCAATGCTAGTCTGGTACCCCAACCAATAAGAAAGACTATTAGATCGTCGGCACTAGGTGGAGGTACAGATCGTATGTTGGGGTTAGGGAGTGATTCCTAGAGCCTAAGAATATCGAGATTTATCTCAAATTCCCTATTATCGGTTTGCGAGGAATATTTTGTGAGATTTTGTTCCATTCAAGGGTGTTCGAAATTGTTGTATGTAAATGGTGGGAATTGTGCATTGCTTTGTTAGTGCACCGAAGAAGTTAGTGTTTTGAGGATATCAATAGACACTTTGAGGATAGGATTTTTGCAACTTTGTAGATCCACATATTGTTACTTTTCCAATTTACGCCCATTGACTTTTAGGAAGAATTTCTTCGTTTGAGAGAACATTGGGTGGAGCAGAAGAAGTAATGTTTTCAGCTGAGGTTGTGCTTGCCATTGAAGATCTGAAGATAAACACAACCAACAGTAATGATTGGGAACAAGTTAGATAATACATGGTTAGTTAGACAACATTGAGTACATCCTTATGACATAAACACTCGGACTTAGAAGCTCGGACATAGTCCCTATAAGCAGATAGAAAGATAGAGAGTGGCAATAGCGAGTTATTAAGGATGAAGACACCATTTGATACAATTTTCATGAGACGAATTGTTTTGGAATTAAAAAGGTTAAAAGCGCATTTGCAAAGAAATAATGTCATGAAACAAGATACAAATGTAGAAATGATATAACAAATTTGTATGAAACAAGTTGTATCATTTAGTTGCCACAAGGGAATCCAGTACAACTTGCTCGAACGGAAATGCTATAGCAAGTTACACAGAATAAGATGTCAATACAACTCGCTGGAAATCCGAAACAAGATTGTAAGCATGAGATTAACCTAGCAAGTTGCCTTAAAACATTTTAATAGTCCTAGTTAATCGAATGAAAATTAAACCAAATAAGTCTCTAAACATAAATGGACAAGTCGCTAAACCAGGCTAAGTCGCTATCTGAAAACATACTATGTCGCTAACTTGTAAAGACAAGTTAAGCCATCAGATAACTCAGCCAAAGTCGCTACAAATTTGTTCACTAAGTCGCTACAATTGCTAAGTCGCTAACTTTAAAGACAAATTAAGCCATCAAGATAACACAACAAGTTGCTACAAATCAGTTTACTAAGTCGCTACCATTACTAAGTCGCTAACTTGTAAAGACAAGTCGCCATCAACAGTGATACAGCTAAGTCGCTACAAAAGTCGCTAATAATTAGTTCACTAAGTCACCACAATTACTAAGTCGCTAACAGGCAAACTTAAGAACAATAACTCGCCACGATGAACTATTAAACTAACTTGCTACCAAGAACATTACTAAGTCGCCATCAAGAACACATTTTCATGCCGACAATCATCTCAATCAAACACTCATTCAACACCATTACATGGGTACAATTAACAAGCTATATAGAATGGTTACAAAGAAAACCTTTATCACACTAGCAATCGACAAACCAAAACAACAATCAACAACACATATGAAAAAATCAAACTCGACACATTCATAACACCCAATTAGCATATCAAACAACCATTAATGCATTCCAATACCACCTAAACGATCATTATACACAAGAAAAATGATTCCATCAGAGTAAATTCATTATCAGACCTATGTGGGAATCAAGTGTCACGGATCAAATGCTCGATGAGATGCGGATAAAGAGATGTGTTAGACAAGCATCAAAGACATATAATAGAGAACAGAGAGTGAGAGATGCAACTCATACCACTTCTAAGTCGCTAGGTAGAATGCTTAACGAGGAAGAAAGAGAGAAAGAAAAACGTTTAAATGTTTGAAAAACATGTAAGTCGCTAGGGGTAAGTAAGGGGAGATTATCCAAGAATACCTAGTTGTCACTTCGGTCCTGTGGTTTAGTGTCTTGTGTAGCAACTCGCTATCAAAGATTTTAAATAAGTCGCTAGAGTTTTTCAAAGCAAGTTGCTAACGTAGTCATGAAAAGTTGCAATCTTATCATATTATGTATAGTAGACATATATAATCCATGGCCATACAGACTTATGAGATAGCATACTAACCAGATAAACACACAATCACAATGATCACCATGAATCAAATAAACATTCAATACTTAAACATTCAATACATGGGTACACAAAGATTATCACAGAGGCAAGACAAGACAACAACCTACAATGAGCACACACACCATAACTAGCACTGAAGCAGATATAAGCAAGATATCTTGAAAAAAAATCTCCCCCTCAATCAATGTCAACAAAGACCATTGATTGACTTTAACCAACCCGTTATAAAATAAGAATATATCAGTTGTTCGAACTTCATCTATGATCCCGTATCATTATTGAATGACATTTCTAGGGTCGTAGATGTTATCGATAACAGCGAATATATCTTTTATTAGATGGATGTAAATGACAAAAATTATGAATTTAAAAGAATAAAATAAAAATTTAATTTATTTATTTTTATTTTTTTATTATTTTTTGTACACATATATGTAGAGCGAACACGGATATGAAAGAGCGAGTCGATTCAAGATGAATAGGAGTCAAAGTATGAGGTATATCAATTACATGCTATAGCTCGAGTGAGCTATATTCATTTGATGGAAGCCAAGTCATTAAGTTCTGATTGAATTGAGCATTGTACACGAAAAAGGAGAGCACATTGTACTAGAAGCACATGTAGAATTGCATCTGGATGGGTTAGTGACATGAATAATTTCACTATTTGATGTAACACTGGTTATCTGACGTATCAATATTAGAGATCTTTTAGGCTCAATATACTTGAAGAGTTTTCCTGTGGGCATCCACTTAAGGCAAGATTTAAGTATGTAAGTGTTTGGATTCGAGAACTTAAATAATGCGGTGGGAATCCATTTGAAGCAATTACTAGTAGATTTGTATGTGTGCACTTCCACTTTTGGCTATTGGTCCTTTTGTGTTTTGATGGTTTCTTAGGGATTGATCGACCAAATGATGTTTCTTATGAGAACTAGTTGTGCTTCTAGTATTTCTAAACTTTGAGCTTTGAACATTTCCACGGGTTTGAGATTCATCATATCGAACGAAGTAATGAAGTGGCTGGTTTTGACAAAACAATATTCTCATCAATTTGGGAGGCAAGCCTAGATTTCGATGATTTAACTCTTTCAGTTCTAAAGGCATTAGGCTGCTTAACTACTTTACGTTTAGAGTGGTTTGACCAGTTGACTCCCCAAATTTAATGGTTTTGCAAACTTAGTGTTCATCCTATTTCCAATAGATTTCCTAAGCTCATTTTTAAGGCAAAAATATTGAAGCTCTTATCCCGAATTTGGGCTTTGAGGTCATCAATGTCTTTCAATAAGATGTTAGATTGATTGATCAACTTGGAATTGGTCTCCTCTAAGTTCTTTCTTAATTACTCATTTTCTCTTAACAGTTGGACACAGAGCAAGCTCGACATTTCTAGATTCAAGTGTATCACTCATCTCATGTCGCATGATATTACGCACATTTGAGAGTAATAATTTCAGATTGCATATGGTTGAGTCTTTGTCCTAAATCTGGGTTTTTAATTGATTAATTTCAAAAATTTCGAAATTCGGAATCCACGATTAATGCATGTTTTATTTGCATAAAAGCGTTCATCTTTTTGTTGTATTTCGATTTCCAAAGAAATACAATGTTTTCAAGAATTGAGTATTTATTTGAAAGTTCATCATATACCCTTTTTTAATCATGTCATCAGCTTTAACAGTTTTAGATTGAGCTCATGATCGATTTCCAAATATTAAGATCGGAGTTAGAATCGGGTTTCTTAACATATGAATTACTCTGATTAGTTAAGTGTACCTCATCACATGAAACCTTTTCGACACTTTGAATCATTGAGATCGATCTGATTGTCTCCATCCCTTTTAATTTCAACTGAACTTGCATTCGGTATCATTCATTGGTTTACCTGATCCATTGCATGACCTATCAAAATCTTACCATAGCATCACGACACCCTTCATTTCATTAGGCTTCTCATTCTCTTTAGCAGCTTCCTTAATGTAAATTTCTACATTACCCAAAAGTAGAATAAAGGTGTTTAGAACTCATGGATTTCCATTCGGTGTGTTTTTGAATGAGATTTCAGTCAAGTCATCATCAAAATCTGAGGAATATTCCCCCTTGATAAGTGGCTGAAATTGATTGAAGATTACTTGAAAAGTGCATTAGATTTCATTTGGTAATTTGACACCTCAGTTGTTCTAAATTGAGTAACACGTTACGGTCAAAGTGGGAAAGTCTGACGAAGGATAGCTTGCTTGTTCGATCCATAGTAGTAGATAAGAGTAGTTTGAGATGTTGATGAAGTAGTTGATAGGGCTCAATGTTGTACTCCATTTGCTTAGCATCATTGTTCATTAGATGTGGTTTGTTGAGGTTTGACTCGGATGGTGAGAATTAAGATTACCCTTTGATGAATCAATCAATGTTGGACATTGAAACCAGATTTCATTGTTCTGTGAGGTATCATAGAGTTCAAGTACTTTGGTGATTAAAGGATCAATGATGTAAGAAATTCTATTTTGGCGAGTATCTTACGCATGAGCGACCTCGACACAGTGGAGATGAGTGTAGGGCGTTGGTAGACATGATGATGATTAGCGGGATTTTATAACTCTATGATTAAGCCGGAAATAGATTCTTTCGAGTTTTTACTAAATCAAGAGAAAACTGTATTCAAAGGATATCACTCAAGTTGCTAGGAAACTTTGAACCAAGTTAAGCTAAGTGCCAAGTCGGCTATAGTCCCAGTCGCTAGGAAACTTTGAACCAAGTCGCTAAGTGCCAAGTCGCTATAGTCCCAAGTCGCTATATAAAATTTTTGACGACAATTGGCTTAGATGTTGATTTGTCAAGTCGCTAAATAGCAACTCGCTAGGTACCAACTTTTACCAAGTCGCTAACAAAATAAAGTACAAGTCGCTAACTTACACCAAGTCGCTAAGTGTAGTGGAGAATCCTGCGTGTACTTTTGTCGGCTTGTCTCACTAGACAAGTCGCTAACCCAACTCACTAAGACTTTCAACTACAACTCGCTACCAAATTGTAAAGCAAATCGCTACCAAGAAAACTTTTCCGTGGCTCAAGTCGCTAGCATGAAAAACACATAAACACCACTTTTCAATCCAAAAACAACCCAACCACTATGATTCAAACCTTCTAAATCAAAACCTAAACACTTGTGATGATTCTAAACACAAAAGTACTACCAAAATCCAAACTTTAACACTAGAAATTAACCAAATGATGCAAAAACCACTAAACTTTTTCAAACTCAAAAACAACCTAAAAACCACTAGAAATCCAAAGATATATAAGATATGATCTAACCATGGCTCTTGATACCAATTGTAACATATTGGATTTCACATACACATCATAACATTAACACTTTAGGCGTATAGATGATTTAAGAGAGAGAGAAAGTGGGATATTCTAGAAAGAGAAACTCATGTAAGGTTAGATTACCAAAGAACATCCAACCCTCTACCTTGCAAGGTAGAGGGTATTTATTGGTTACAAAATAAACGACCTCCTGACGGCCTGTGGATCGGGCATACAATGGGTAAAGACCGTCCTTCCTCCCGCGGTGTTGCACTAAACTAAATAACTAACTAAATGACTAGTAAATAACGTAATGTTTATGAGCTAACTTATGCTAGATAATATTTGGGGTGACCGATACTTCACTAAGGAATTTTCTAATTCCTAATAGCTTTCTTCTTGTCAGTGATGACACTGACCCTGGTAGTTAGCGATTCAAGGAAAGTTTGACTTTGGGTTGATAAGGACTTCGTCTTATCTGTTCAAACTTATCCGCTTTTCATTCATTCTTGGTCTTAGCCTTGGACTTTATCTTGATCTTGTCTTCAGTGATAATAGTTGGTGAGGAGTTTTGGGATTCAGGGAGTTATTGTCATCACTCACTGAATCCACCATCTTCTTCTTGACTCAGTCTTCACCCCTTAAGATCCACCTTATTGAGTGGAGAGACTTCTTCTTTGTCTCTTACTGAGTATCCTGAAGATAGCTCACTAATGGGCTATGCGCTCAGTGACTTGTTAGTGTTTAAGGTTCTAAACATTTAGGGTATTTTCTATTCAAATCCTAGAATTAAGGGGTTTGGTATTCACTGAACCCAACAGCGCGCATAATTTTTATACTAGTATGAAAGGGTCTTCTTTACTCGTTCATGATACTGAAAACGGAGTTT
Source organism: Chrysanthemum makinoi (assembly GCA_910596185.1). NCBI lineage: Eukaryota > Viridiplantae > Streptophyta > Magnoliopsida > Asterales > Asteraceae > Chrysanthemum > Chrysanthemum makinoi. The sequence goes on along the minus strand of OU343222.1, from coordinate 195,836,378 downwards.
AATAATTTTATGCGTGGGATAAACTATTTTATAGGAGATAGTGATACACAAATGCTTATTAATTGGATGAAAGATAGGCAAAAGTATACTACGGACTTTTCTTTTGATTATCTAGTTCAGAATGCGGAGTTGTGTGTTTGTTTTGGGCTAATGAAGTTGCAAAGTGCAACTACAAGGAGTTTGGTGATATTGTCTCTTTTAATGCCACATACAAAACAAACAAGTATGCTTTTTAACTTTTATATCACTTGAGATATTTCATTTTTTTAATATTTTTTTATTTATTATCAGCTGTTTATATACACACACACACACATAAATATATATATATATATATATATATATATATATATATATATATATATATATATATATCACATGAGATGTTTTTACATTTGTTAGGTATAAGATGGTTTTTGTTCCTTTCACCGCAATAGACAACCACAAGAAATCTGTTACTGTTGGTTTTGGGATTCATAAGAATAAGACTGGGGAATCTTATGCATGGTTACTCCGAGCCTTCTAAAAATCTCAGAATTTTATTGTAACTGATCAAGATGGAGCTATGCCAAAGGAAATTGCAGCTGAGCTTCATGATTCTAAGTATAGGCTTTGTATGTGGCATATCATGCAAAAGATTCCAGCAAAGGAATTCGTTTAAATTAGATTTATTTTATCACGTGTGATATATATGATTTATGTTCATAACATTTTATATATATATATATATATATATATATATATATATATGTATATATATATATACCATATGTAATTTCACTCATGATATTGCATTGATGCATAGATTTATACTAATATTCCTAAAGAAACATTTGATGCATCATTTTTTTTTGTTACAAGTTGTTTCTAGATTCGATGATGATACTGATTTTACAAGTAAATTCAATAAGATAGTTTGGAATATGTATATTGGGCTGGATGAGTTTGAGCATAAATGGAATAAGTTAATGGAAAAGTTTGGTCTTGTAAATCACAAGTGGTTGTCAAAGATGTAAAGGATTAGATCATCATGGATTCTATTTTTTTTGTTGATTCGCCACTTTGTGGGTTGATGAGGACTACGTCTAGGTCGGAGAGTGAGAATTCTTTCTACTCACATTTCACAAGTCCTGGTACGAGAAACTTGTTAAGTTCATGATATGCTACGAGTCTGCAATGGAAAAACTTGCGTTAGAGTAGATTGACAAGCTTGCCAGTAGATTAGGGAACCAAATCTGAGAAAAATGAAAGAATATAATTGTCTTAATAAAGCAGTATATGAAAATGGGTAAATTTGTAATTTAATATTTTGGTTGGGGAAATATGTAATTTGTGATGTTTAATTGGGGCTGTACGTAATTCTCCCTAATAACTAAACCGTTATCATTAAGTTACAAATATATTTAAGGGTAAATTGCAAAACTGGTCCCTAAGGTAGCTCAAATGCGCAAAAAATACACCGAGACAAAAAGTATTGCAAAAACGACATTAATGTTTCATTTTTTTGCAAAACGATGACCAACGAGCTAACTTTCGTTATTTTCCTCGTTAAGTGCCACGTCACTCAGGGTATTATTGTCATTTCACTATTCTCGCCTAATATGTCTACGTGTCATATCACTGTAGCTATAAGGACCAAATTTACAACCGAAGTTTTTACCCGAAATAAATATTACCCTTTCATCACACAATTCCACGTAACTTTTTTTTACACATTTTCCAATTTCCAGAAAAAAATGGTCGTTATTTGTGATTGTGGTAAACAAGCAACAATCAAAACAAGTTGGACAAACAGGAACCCATGGCAACGGTTCTACTGTTTTCCGGCATGTAAGTTTATTGGATGGTGATATGTGCTAAAACAGATACCATTTCTTTACTAAAATATGCCCAAAATAACCAAGAAAGAGCCGTTTATTCCTAATATTTGTTTGTTTCTTGAGTTTATGCATGTGCAGGTACGGATATGACAAAACACGCAAAAGAAAGCAAAATTAGACAAAAACCCGAGCACGAGAGAGAAAGAGTGCTAAAGCTGAGCCGGAAGGTCAGAAATGAGCAATTTTAAAGACTTTGATGCTGAGAGGATGATTTATGAAAGATTTGGTCAACTTTAAAGAAATGGCAGAATCAGTCCCTCAAGTTACAGCAATTGGCAGAAATTACCCCTAAAGATTCAGATTTGGCAAATTTAGTCCTTGGTGTATTTGGAAATGACAAGAAAGGCCCTTGGATTACTTTTCATAAATTACACAACTGGTCCCTGGAATTTCAAAAGTTACATAATTGGTCCCTATGCTTAATTTTGGATCCAAAATAAATCCTAAGCCATTTCTATCATTTGGTCAATAAAACTACCCAAGCCCAATATCCAAAAGGCCCAAGTCAACCCCCCCATTTAACCGGTCAAAGTCTCAGTCAACCCACGGTCAAATTCAATAAATTAACAAACCAGACGCGCCAAAAATAAAATCCCCAAATATTCCCAGCACATAAACCCTAGAATACCCCTCACTTAATTAGCTGAAATCAATGCAATTAAAGGGTACAACCGTACTTGTATGACATTCGCTGATACACGGGAATGCCACCTTGGCAATCCGTGTGCCAAGGTGCATTCCCATTGGTCCATGGGACGTGGCCTAAGTGATCCAAGGGTGGATATTGATTGAAGCATGCTGGGATTTGATCGAAGGGATGAGAGGCACTCAGAGAAAGCACACATTCAATCTTCTGGATATTTTCCAAAGCTTGAAGCTCATTTATAAATAGCCTCGAATTCACATAGTAGAGATATCTTCTTTTCAGTAGCTTAATATAGTTTTTAGATTACTTTTTAATGTTTTCAGTAGTTTAATATAATTTCAGAAGTGTAATTCTCTTATTGTAATCAGATTTCTCATTTTAATAAAATTTTACTATTAAGTTCAAATTACTGTTTAAGCTTTGAATTGTTTTAATTAGCTTATTAGTACTATTTTAATGTTATCCAGCTTAATCCAAACTTAGTTTTAGTTTATTTTCACTCTAATTCAAAAATCACAAGAAAATGAGAAAATACTTTAAAAAATAGAAAAATTCTCAAAGTTGTTTTATAGCTTTCATCAAGCTTGTGCTACTTGTTGGAATCACTCCTAAACCTTAATTCAAGTGTTAGTGATTCATATGTAATAGTTAGCTTAATATGGCCTTTATGTTAGTAATTAGCCTTAGGCTTATGTAGAAGGCCCATAAGCCTAGGCCCAAGTCCATAAAAGAAAGGAAGGGACTAGGAGTGTTGCCCTAGCTCCCTCTCCTATAAATACCTTGTAATAACCCTCACTTGAGGGTTGGTTGTTCTATTTATCTTTCACTTGCACTCTACGCATAACCTTTCTATACTTATACGTGTGTGTGTGTTTGGTTCGTTGTTCATCCGATCTATCTTCTTCTCTATTTCTTCTATTGATGCTTGTGTTACTAATATGGGAACCTAACAGTGGTATCATTCGCCAAATAGTTGGGTGAATCGTTTTTGTTGTTAAAAGTGAGTTTCGGTCTTATGCGTAACAACGGTTCCAACTTTGGTTCGCTTAAAAACTTATTTTTTACACTTTTCAATCCAAGATTCTTGTACTTTCAATGTTTTAAGGTGTTAAAATATTTGTTTTTGGCAAAAAGTTTCAAACTTTACGCGTAGATCTTTGTTTTTGAGCTTGGTTTTATACGTGGTACTAGTTCTACGCGTAACTGTTTTTTTGAGCTTTGGATCATCAAGTTTCACACTTTTGTGTTATTTTGGTGATATTGAAGCTATCTCATCACAAAAATCTGGTTTGGAAACATCACTTGGCAGAAATCATTTTTGGCTTGTTTCTACGCGTAAGTAAAACCCTAAACTTACGCGTACTGATTACGTGGTTTGATCTTCGTTTGGTGGCTTACTCGGTGTTTTTCTTGCTTGGATAAGCTGAATACACTTTGATTTTGGATATCTTTTGCACTTTGATAGTGTAAAGATCATTTACCAAAACCCTAAAATTACGCATAAGCATAAGCTTACGCGTAGAATTATTTACGCATAAGATTCATCTTACGCCTAAGCTTTGTCTTACGGATAAGTTAATCCTACGCCTAAGTTTTCTACGCCTAACTTCTTGTTTACACCTAACTTTAGTGTTTTCTCCTTACTTACGCGTAAGCTAATCCTACGCGTAACTATTGTTGTTACGCGTATCGTTGGTGTTTTTACGCATAAGTAGTCTTCATCAACAACGGTTCATTCGACTACAAAGATCCATTTAACAACCCAATTTTTCAACATGTCACAACCACCATACTCTAACTATTTGCCTTACACTTATACTCAACGACAACAACAACTAAGTCCACAACATCAACAATTTAATCATCAACAACAAATTTATCAACAACAATTTAATCAACAACATACTCCACAACTTGCAGCAATTCCACAACCTCAAATGGTTCAACCACCACCAAGTCTTCAAGTACAACCCTACACAAACGATTTCAATCAACATCCATCAAGGAACACTATGAAGGAACCGACTTGGTTTGCAAAGATGTGTGAAGCTTTAAGCAGCCAACAATCAATTCATGAGGCTGGATCACTTGATAGACCTCTAATGCTCACTCCAGGAAACTACGATCAATGGGTGATTAGGTTCTTTAGGTTTTGTGATCTGAAGAAGCCACATGGAAAGTTCTTAAAGAAGGTTATATTGGAAGGTCCATTTGGATGCCTACTATCGTTACACCCGGAGATCCAAATGTTGTTCCACCAAGAGATGATCAATCAAACATTGCTATGTTGCACACCGCTGGAGATGAACTTCTACACTATGAAGCTGATGAGCTTGCAATGCAATATATCCTTTTAGGATTACCAAACCCAATTCTTCGAAGTGTTGATGCTCAAAAGATTGCAAAGGCGATGTGGGAAGATATTTATCTACTTATGGAAGGGACTGCACTCAATCAGGAGGATATGGAATCCAAAATTTACTTGGCTTATGAACACTTCATGATTGAACCTGGAGAGACACTAGAGTCTTATCATCATCGATTCTCAGACATCATAAATGATTTGGATAAACACAACATCATCATGCCACGAATTGCAGTTAATACTAAGTTCTTGAGTAGTCTTGGTTCTGAATGGGAGAAGTATGTAATTTTTCTCCGTCAAGCGAAGAATATGCATCATGCTACATACGGATTGTTGTACGATTACTTGAAGCCTCATCAAAAGGAAGTTGATAAGGAAAGGATTCTCCGTGCTCAAACTGTTTCACCTTCACTTCCGGATAATCAACAACTTGCTTTGTGGGCTCAAACTAGTTATCCTCCTCAACCAACAACTCAACCAACTGCCACAATCACACCATATGATCCTTCACAGCAACAATCTCAACAAACTCAATTGGTTCCATACAACAACAACAATGATCAAGCATTTGTCAGTGAAGCTAATGAGGACTCCGATCCGTTCGATGCATTGCAACAAGGATTTGTTATGATTGCTAAAGCTTTTGGCCGTTATACAAACAAATCCAACAATCGTATTCGTTCCTCATCTAACACAAGGAATCAGGCTGTTGTAAACAATGGACGAGTTGAAGTTCAGAATCGTGGTTATGGTCGCTCGGATGGGGATGGTGGTCAAGGGTTTAATGCTATGGGTAGAATAACAACGAGCTTAAGTGGTTGAACAGGGAAATGCTCAGAATGGGTTGAATGGTCTTCGATGCTACAAATGTAATGAGAAGGGACACCTGGCTAATGCATGCCCAAAGCCGAGGACTAAAGGCGTGCTTATCACTGAGGCTCTACTTTTGGCTCTTAAGGATGAAGCTGGTGGAACTCTCACTGACAAAGAACTGAGCTTTATGGCGGTCTGCTCGTGATGATGATATGGAGGATTTGCGAGACCAATTCAGGTTATGTTGATGGCTAATATGCATGAGCTACATATGAGTGACACAGGCCTTGTATGACGGTGATGGCTTGTCTCGGTACCCGACAAACCATATTTATCTCTGTATAATATCTCCGCCAATCGAATCCGGCAGGCTTAGAATGTTCAAAATGAGTCATCCACATCTCATTCCGACGATTCTCAACTAGAACCCGTAGTTACATTTGACGATCAAGATGACCTTCTGGTTTCCTTTGATAATCAAATTGACTCTGTAGTTATACTGAGATCAGAATAATGATCATGTTGTGACTCACGTTGAACACATAAACTTTTGCCTAGTCCGGATGTTGATTACTTAAAGACCAACAAACCATAATGGAAGAATGTCGTGAATTAAATCGCAATTAAAAGTAAAAATGCACTGTTAACCAAGGATCTTGAATGTTTAAAACGCAACACAATTTTTCAAAACTCAAGAAAACCGTGAAAAGGTTTGAAGCGCTTTGCTAAATCTCATTAAAGCGAACAATATTTAGAGCGACATATGCGGATCTAGCCGCTTGAAGAAGAATGCTTTGTTGTCTGAAATAGAACAAGTCTGAAACATGAACATAAACGACAAATTAACGCTCTTACCTTGGAAAATCAAAAGCTAAGCAGAGTTGTTAAATTGTCAAAAAGCAGTTCTCTGCATACAAAAAGCATTCAACGAAACGAATAGATGACCATCTTGAAGAAATTATCGGCTTACAAAACAAACTTAAAGAGTTTCGAAATGTTGTTTACAAACATGGTGAGTCGGTCACGCTATTCAAAAGTTTACGTTAAAACCCAATCCAGATGGATATGGACCGAATCTTGCTGATTACAAACCTAAACTTTCAACCGAAGCATTCAAACCAAATCTGAAGTTTCGGTCGCGAGAATATAAAATTGATGATACTGTTATGAGTGTTGTTGAATATCATCGTCAAGAGGAATTAGATGCAGAAGACGAGAGTCGATCAAAATTAGAAAATGTTGTTTACAACAAACCATTTAACTATTCAAAAGTAGTCACTTTTGTCACACCAACGGATTCTTCTAACACACCAAGGATTCTCACAAAAACGTCTGAGTCTTCTAATGTTAATCCCTAACCAAATTATGCACAAATTTATGGTCCTTTACCTTCCATCAGTGAAGTAAATTCAAAACCTAAAAATCGTCAAATTCTTAGATATTTTGACCTTTTCATGGCTGACCTCAAACTTTTAGAACATGAGATTGAATTTCATTCTGAAATTAAAGTTGAACATTTTCAATCGCCTCTGGCGCGAGAACAAAGAGACATTTTTCAAAAAAGACTTTTACCCAATGTTAAAAATTTTAAAAATTGTGCATTGTATTGGGAACGGGATTTTCATAAGGAACTTAGATTGATGAAAGTCGTTTTCGAGAAAACAGAAACATCTATTTCTAACACCAAACGTAAAAAGAAAATGTTACGAAAAGATGTTGATCGACTCTTGGAAGATGTTATCTGTGTTGATATCTATAATGTTGTGTTATTGCATTCTTTGCCATATGCATCTGATTATATCTCTAATATCTTGTTGATTCTGTTGTAATTGTTGAGAATACTGATAATGTGCATCAGATCGAGTCTTTAAAAGTTGAAAATGAACGATTGTCAAACGAACTTTCCAATGCAAAACGTCATCTTAATTGGTGTCAAAAAGATATTCATGATCAACAACTTGATTTTCAAAACAAAATCGCCCAGTTGCGTACAAAATCTTCTGATCCTAAAATTGAGCAACTGGATGATCAAAACGTGTCTTTTAAGTGTCAAATCTCAAAATATGAATAATAACTTGCAAAAGTTAAGCAGAATATGGTGTCATATTTGATTTACTCAAACAGACTCGTGATGAAGCATCAAACGAACTTGATCATTTCCTTGCATACACTAAAGAAGTCATGAACTTTTCTGGAAATCTTCGTTCACGAAAATCAAGAGCTGGTGCACACTATCTTTAAATTAAGAGAAATGTTAGGAAAGTATGAACAAGTTCAGCCTAGCATCATTAAGAGAATTGCACACAACACTTAGCAAGCGTGAACCCAGAATACCTCTGACAAAACACAAGTTACTAATGTGCTTCCCTACTGAACAGGAATAGTTGCCTCTTTTCCCAGCGTCCGCACTTCACAACCTAGGAGCAATACAAGGAAGAATAGGAAGTTGCGACCTAAGAAAAGACAAATAAAGAATGTTGAAGTAGAAGAACATCGTAGGACTTTGAATAAGACTCCAGTTGCACCCACTTTAGATATTGCGTCTAGCAAATGTAATGGAAAAAAGTGTTGTAACTAATGCTAAACCTTTAAGTACTTTTGATATTAGATCTGACGCTTCTTGTGTTATTTGTCATAAAAGTATGCTTTCGATTGTCATGAAAATGTGTTTCTAGAGCTATCTTGTCTCGTTTAAGGAATCCTAAGAATCGGAATACCTCTAGGCCACTAATGCTTCTAAGTCTGTGCTTGGTAGACCGCCCTCCTTAGATTCTAAGAAATGCATTGATGTCCCTGTGGTTCCAGTATCACCTCCAAGGAATGTAGTACCACCTAGTGCATTCACTAAGACTAAAGCTAAGACTAGTTGGAGATGGGAGAAATGGATACATAATACACTAGGATTTAAATGGATGCCTAAAATCATTGATGTGTGTATTTCTACTATAGCTGCTGAGGAACCCTCTAACTCATCGGGTTCCACATCTACTTCTATTCCATTTGTGTCTCATTGTGTAATGCATGTGATCTGAGACCATCCTTTGGATTGTTGATAGCGGATGTTCCCATTTGCACATGATAGGCAACCTTAAACTGTTATCAAACTTTATTGCAAAGTTCATTGGCACTATCAGATTTGGGAATGATCACTTCGCAGCTATCATGGGCTACGAAGATTATATCAATGGCAATATTGAAATTAGCAGAGTTTATTATGTGGAAGGCCTCAGTCACAATCTCTTTTCAGTCGGTCAATTCTGTGATGGAGATTTGGAAGTTGCTTTTAGGGAGAAAACTTGTTTCATTAGTGATCTACAAGGAAACGATCTTATGTCTGGCTCTCGCAATTCTAGTATATACACAATATCAATGCAAGACATGGTTGCTTCATCCCCCATCTGTCTACTCTCAAAGGCTACATCTACAAAATCTTGGCTATGGCACGGTCGTCTCTCACATCTAAACTTTCAAACCATCACCAACCTTGCTCGACACAAACTTGTTGAAGGTCTCCCGCGATTCGTATTCTAAAGATCACCTTTGCTCGGCTTGTGAACAAGGGAAAACACACGTGCTCATTTTCCTTCAAGGTGGAACACACTCAGCATGTGCTTCATCTTCTTCACATGGATTTGTGTGGCCCGATGCGCGTGCAAATGATTAACGGCAAATGCTACATCCTGGTAATTGTTGATGACTACTCAAGATGGACTTGGGTCTACTTTCTTGGAAGCAAAGACCAAGCTCCACAGATGATCATCACCTTTCTGCGAAAATTCAAGTTCGACTCGAACATCGTCCGCCAATCGAAACGGACAAAGGAACTGAATTTGTGAACCAACCTCTTCGAGAATTTTATGAGAAAGTGGGAATAGAGCATCAAACATCTATTGCACGGACACGGAACAAAGCGGAGTTGTTGAAAGACGAAACCGAACGTTAGTAGAAGCTGCAAGAACAATGTTAATTAATGCTAAACTCCCAGATTACTTGTGGGCATTTGTATCAATGCATGCTATACTCAAAACCGTTCAAAGATCACAAAGCTCCACAACAAAACACCTTTCGAGCTTATCCACAAGAAAACCGAATCTCAAACACTTTCATGTATTTGGATCTCTTTGCTACCCAAATAATGATCGTGAAGACTTTGGAAAGCTCAAAGCCAAAGCTAACATTGGAGTATTTATTGGATCTTGTGAGAATTCAAAGGTTTCGTATCCGGAATCGTCGTACAAAGCGGGTTATGGAAAGCGATTCATGCTAATTTTGATGAACTTCTGAAATGGCTTTTGAGTATAACAGCTTGGAACGGTCACAGCTTAAACTTCCCTCAAACCCCATCATCGGTTGAATCAAGCCCCCGGCTTAGTCGTCAACAAATGGAAAGGCTATTTTCTCCATTTGTTGACGATATTGATGAGCGTGCTCGTGTATCCGCTCCATTTTCTGCCTCGACCGATAATACTCTTATACCGATACACCGCTACAACTACTACTATTGAAGAAGCACCACTAGTTGACTCTACAACAACAGTTGAACAAAGCTGCTTCCAACGAGTGAACCGGTGATGATGTTGAATAATGTACCCCACAGATTTTGATCCAAATGCGTTCTTTAACCCGTTTGCTAATGAGACTGCTGCACATGATGTCGCGGAATCATCTACAAGCCATTTGAATCCTCGAATCGCACAATGTATACCAACATCAACCTTCCACACATCGTTGGACGAAAGACCATCCTCTTGAGAATATTATTGGTAACCGAATCAACCCGATTAAATGTCGAACGAGACAACGTCTTCACATGAGATGGTGAACATTGCATTTATGCACTCATTGTCTGCCAATCTGAGCCTAAAAACATTAAAGATGCAATGACAAAGGACAACTGGATTGAATCCATGCAGGAAGAACTCAACCAATTCAAATATCTTGAAGTATGGGAACTGGTTGAAAGACCAACAGGGATCTTCGTCATTGGTCTAAAATGGATTTGGAAAAACAAATTGGATGATGAAGGAACTGTAATTAGAAACAAGTCACGTCTGGTGGCTAAGGGTTATAGACGAGGGAAGAGGGTATTGACTTTGAGAATCATTACGCACGGTTGCTCGTCTTGAGGGTTCGATTTTCTTGCATTTGCGGCTCACATGAACATCACGGTTTTCGAGATGGATGTCAAAACTGCTTTTCTCAATGGACAAGCTAAGAAAGCGGTATATGTTAGCCATCCGGAAGGATTCGTTGATCCAAAGTTCCCTAATCATGTCTACAAACTGAAGAAAGCTCTCTACGGTCTCAAACAAGCCCCTTGGGCGTGGTACGATAAGTTATCATCCTTCCTTATTGCCAATAATTTTACCAAAGGTTCGGTCGACCCTACACTCTTTATATAATATCACGGGGCTTACATCTTAATCGTTCAAATCTATGTGGATGACATCATTTTGGGTCAACACATTTAAAATATTCAAATGCTTTTGCAAAACTTATGACAAAACATTTTGAAATGTCAATGATGGGTGAACTCACATTCTTCCTTGGAATGCAAGTTCATCAATCACCCCGTGGTATTTTCTTGAGTCGGTCCAAATATGCCCTTGAATTGTTAAACAAATTTGGAATGAAAAGCTGTGACACCTATGCCACACCAATGGCTCATACCAAGAAGCTAGACGCTGATTTACATGGGAAATTGGTGGACCCTACCAAATACCGTAGTATCATTGGGTCTCTCATGTATCTAACGACTAGAGACTGATATTGTTTTTTGCCGTATATCTTTGCTCCCGTTATCAGTCGAGACCAACTGAAACCCACCTCTTCGAGGCTAAAAGAATCCTCCGATACATCAAGGGAACCATTAATTTGGGAATCTGGTATCCGAAGGATTCTGGTTTTAAACTAATCGCCTTTTACAGACGTGGCCGATCACGCCGAGGATGCTTAGATTCACGTAAAAGTACTTGGGAGCATTACAATTTCTTGGTGATAAGCGGGTGTCATGGCAATCGAAGAAGTAGGATTGTACATCGCTGTCCTCAACCGAAGCAGAATATGTAGCCATGTCGGCATGTTGTGCTCAAGTCATTTGGATGAGAACACAACTCAAAGACTATGGTTACGTATTTGATGAATCGATATGTCTGCGACAATCGAGTGCTATTGCGATCGTGAAATTGAGTTCAACATTCAAAATCAAAGCACATCGATCTTCGATATCATTTCATCAAGGACCACGTGGAACAGGGTACTATTGAATTATATTTTGTGGGTACCGAATACCAATTGGCAGATCTTCTCACCAAGGCCTTAGCTCCTGCTAGGTTTACTGAGTTGGTCCACCGGATTGGTATGCGGTGTTTGACTCAAGAGGAACTGGATGGACTCTTAAAACATTCTTAAAAACCAGTCAAACACCAAAACATCCTTTTGTAAATATTTTTTTTCAAAAACAAAATACAAAAATATAAAATCTGATAAAATAACAAAAATATTATTCTATCTATATTTCTTTTAACATTGCAAGTACAATTCTTCCGTCAACACTCAAATCTTTCAAAATTCAGTATTTTTTCCGATCAAGTGTTGTTAGGAATTAGAAAATTCCATAGTGAAGAGTCGGTCACCCCAAATGTTATCTAGCTTAAGTTAGCTTGTAGACTTGTCGTTAGTTACGTTATTTATCAGTTTATTAGTTAGTTATTAGTTTAGTTTAACGTAGTGCAACACCGTGGAGGAAGGACGGGTCTTTACCCACTGTATCCCTGATCCACAGGCCGATAGGAGGTCGTGTATTGTGTAAGTATAAATACCCCTTCCATCCATGGAAGGGGTGGTGCTTATCATTCAATCTAACATTCCATACTTTTGAGAACCAAGTCTCTACCAAGAAAACACCCAACTCTCTAACTTTCTCTCTCTAATGGCAAACATGTATTTTGATCATCCAAGACCACCCGAATCATCAACACAATAAATATTAAGATCCTACAATTGGTATCAGAGCCAGGTTGTTGTGTTTTGTTGATTTGTGTGGTTTTGTATCATGGTTATGGTGGTTTTTGGTTCATTTTGAAAACTACTTTTGTACTTTATGGTGGCCGGATAATTTTTTATACTTGTGGTTAACAGTTTTGCTACACCAGTTTTAACATCCGTTTTGGTCAAAATATTAAAATTGTCATGTCTTGGTAATATCTTTGTTATACATGTTACTTTTTGGTCCAAAAGTATTTCTATCTCATACACTTACCTATGGTCCAAAAGTATTTTTATCTCATCCTTATGTCTTTGTTGTTACCAAGCAGTGAGTTATTAGGTGGTCAAACAGTCATATTTGCAGTCAAACATGGGTCAAAATGCAACTTTATACAGTATTCTGGGTAAAATGAAGATGAACGGAATATGGTCGGAAAACTCACCGGAATTTCATATTAGCGACTTGGCCTCATGTTTGTCCAGATTCACTGGTTCTCTGTAGCGACTTGGTTAATCGTTGACTTTCTTGAAAGTCAATAGCGAGTTATGTATTAAACTAAGTGGCGACTTGATACTGAAAATGACCTAGCGACTTATATTGATAAGTTAGCGACTTGAATGATGAAGAAGTTAGCGAATTGACTCATGACCCTAGTGACTTGTGTTTTGAAAAAGTACGACTTGGTCTAAAGCTATCTAGCGACTTGTGAAAAAAAATGGCTAGCAACTTGACTCATGTTTTGAAGACCTAGCGACTTATCAGTTTTTGGTAGCGACTTAGCTAGCGACTTATGCTAGCAACTTGACAGAAAGGATGAAGAATGAGAAGACTTGACATCAAAAACCAAATACCAATACCAAAAACCATCATCTCGACTTGAGTTTACGTATGAAACATCATCAGTCCAAAGTGAATACGTATACTTAAACATCAATTCCAACTCCAAAATCTAACTAATATCTATCCAAACTCTTGCTCCATCTCAACCAAGACAAAAACATCAATTACTTTCATGATCTCAGTTGTCCTTCTTTTGTGGGTATCAAAGAAAAATACAAGACTATTAAAGTCAAGTATACAAAAGAAATAATACATCACTGATCACTATGAAGTTAACCTTCTTTCTTTTCTTGAATATCAAAAGAAAAATTTGACAAGAATGTATTTGTTTGATTCTTTGACCAAATCTGAGCGAATACATCTTATCAAACGGACTCAACTTATTATGGATCTCAGAAACGTTCCTTGGTCTTAATTGTTTCAAAGACTGGCTTTCGTGAACGTATGTCATCATTAATCCATTTAACTGTTAATATTCGACTTTAAGAAACGAGTTTAACAATTATGTTAACTCAATCTCTTGGCTCGTTTATGACTTAATAACAACAAATAGGTAGCGTACTTACATGAAATTCCAAATCTTGTTGAAAAGAGTCCTTTCATGGGATTTAAGCCATCCCTGTGGCAACCTTAAACTGAGGTACTAAGTCATTGATGGTGTCTTCCTGTAAGTGTTGTGTTCGTGATGGATTGAGATTAGGGTTTTGAATGGGTTTGTTTGTTTGACTGAGTTCTGATTCGTGATTGTGTAAGGCTGATGTTGTTTTTTTGGTGTGAAAGCATTTTTGAGATGGGGGCGGAGACAAACTGGGTTGAGAGATTATAGGGTTTGATGGAGATCTGATTACTTAGTGTGAAAAGAGGCGGACGATTTAAGATAAAGGGTTTGTGTAAAGTAGGGTTTGTGAGTGATGTGTGGTGTTAAATACAACCGATGGATTAGGGTTGCTCTGATTATTTGATCCGGATTGGATTTGGGCCCTCAAATGTTTGTTTTGTTGATTGTTGGACATGGGCCAATACATGCATTCTTTTTTGAGATTTTGTTCTTTTTGGGCCCTCACATGTTTTAATCCGGATGGGATTGTGTTCGTTGAAAATTTTTTGGGTCGTATGGACTGGTAAATGGGCGATGTAATTAATACATGATATCGGACCTTAAATCGCATGTGTGAAGTAAACGTGATTTAAAAGTGAGTTTGATAATTATGGGATTTGATATACTCGTGGGATGGTAAGATTGTATGGATTGGGTTGACATTACGGAGATGGGCCGAACAGATTTTAAATCATTGGCCTATGACTTTGATGCTAATTCAATTATTTGTCATGAATATTATTGTTAATCGTCGGTTCAATTCTAGGAGGATTATGGCAAATATTTTGGCCGAGTAGCTTGGTTGTTTATGGGATATGAACACAACGACTTGGGCCAAAAATATCCCTACTTGTGATTTGATATGAGCTAATGTTTGATACTTGGTACTTTTGGTATAATGCATACATAAGTATTGATATACGTGAAATCAATTTTATCTCATGATATGGATTGATAATTCTTGTAAATGTGTGGTATGACAATGATTATAATCGGATATGGGCTTGAATTAAAATTTCTCGGGCGGGATTCTTGTGTGGACAACATGATGGGCTTTTCTAATTTGGATCGATTGTATAAGAGTTGGATAATGTGAGATATGTTAAGAGATTTGATGATGATTTGTGATATGCTTGATAAGATTCGTTGAGATTTGGTATGATATTAATTGTGGTTGTGGTATGCAGTTTGGCACTTTTGTGTATCTATTGTCATTAAGAATATTATGTCACAGCTTTAACTGTTATTGGAACAAGGTTGACTACTTTGTTGATTGGGTTCGATATTTCTTATCTGGGATTTGCAGTGAGGTTTTTCGGGCGCGTTTACTTATTTTCGTCTTCTTTCTTTCTACCCTTCCGCAAAGATGACTTGTTTGGGCATTTACAGAATGTGATAAAGAATTGGCCTACTATCACTTCGATTGTCTCACTCGATTGAGAAGGTCAAGAGGTTTTGTACATTGGTACACCGTTTCTTCTTCACGGGACTAGTACAAGTTTAAGTAACAAATCTGGAGAATTTTACTTCATGATCAAGGTTGACATATCGGGTTTACTTCACCAGTGGTCGACGAGCAACAGCCGACAGAATGCGTGTATGATGTGTTTACCAGAGTATTTATTGGATGGTTGATGATAATGTTGATTTCGGATAATGAATTGTTGATGAGCCACTGCATGTTCTCCTAAAACAGATATTCACTTAAACCAAAGTTGTCATTACACGTTCAAACTGACATTGTTTACGGTTTTGTCTTGATTTTGTAAAATCCCCCGAAAGAACCTATTTCTCGGTTTAAATCATAGACTTGTAAAATCCCGTGACTATGGAAACATTCTGCTAAATTGTAAAGTGCATTTCGGAGAGCTATCTTACGGTTTATTCCTGGTTTTGTAAAATCCAGCGAAAGAATCTATTTCTCGGTTTAAACCATGGAATTGTAAAATCCCGTATTGATGGAACCATCTTGGAGAAAGGAAAGTGTATTTCGATATCTCTTATTTGATCGATGCTATGTTTTCGTTTGAAGAAGGGATAAAAGAGTGTACTTAATGAATTGGATGTGTGTTTGGATATTCGTCATGGCAGTATGGTTATTACTTGGTTTCACGGGTTCTGTGCTTGTAACCATGGTCGGGATGAAACCATTATCAAAGTTCGTTTAAATATCATAGAAGGCTAGATTTGAGCGATTAACTGAGAAGATGTGACAACGGCGTTAATTGATATTATTTATTTGAGGTTGAAGTGAATTATCACGGGCGAGTGTACTTAGTATCTGAAGGTATCGGGGATGGTTGGATGAAGATTCTTCAAGATCCTTGTTTGAACTTATTATCAAAAATGAAGACTTGGAAATCTAGTTATTGTTGGGTGTCTCTTACCTTTTCTTTTACCACTTGGGGGAATTGGGCTCATACCGCCACAAAATAACTATCACTTTAAGGAGTTACGTTGTAGTGCTCAGTGTCACATTCAATTGTGGATTTTCAAGAGGTAATGTACGTCTTATACTTGATGGTTGGTTGGTTGAAGAGTATAGATTACATAGAGAGTACTTAGAGATGCTAATGGAAATCTGCACCGCTCTTTGTTACATATGTGCAAGTTTAAGTCACGAGTTCGGGGTAGTCTACTTCAGTGTCAAATTCATTATATCGGGTTTTCTCCTTGGTTTCACCGGTTTACTACAAAGAGCCTCTTGAATGATAATGGGGTTGATTACAAGTTTGCCAAGAGTAGATGAAAAGAGAGAGATTTATGACGTATGAACACAACAGTTCATGCCTCGTTCCTCAAAGAAAAGAAAAGTGTACGTGTCGGTCGCTTTATCTTACGAAGAAGAAATCTTCTATTATGACCATTCTCATCAACATGCTTCATACTTTTTCCATGCGCTCATCATCAAGTGAACTGGCAACTCTTGTTGATTGTTTTCGATTCCACTTTCTCAACTATAATGGCGATGGCGACATCCTGTGCTGATTTTTGCGGGGAGAAGTGTAAATAGACTACATTTGGATAATGTTCACTTGTTTAATCAAGAATGGCATCTCCGTATGCAATTCTTGAGAAGAAGTGTGAATTTTTGAATTCTGATTGATATTTGAGAATTTAAATGGTCATACGGCTCGAAACTCATGTAAGAACCGAGCTTCTTATTATCGGG
This sequence comes from Chrysanthemum makinoi, assembly GCA_910596185.1. Lineage (NCBI taxonomy): Eukaryota > Viridiplantae > Streptophyta > Magnoliopsida > Asterales > Asteraceae > Chrysanthemum > Chrysanthemum makinoi. Next base: position 195,819,076 of record OU343222.1, on the reverse strand, counting down.
TAATCTTCACATGGAGTTTCTCTCTTCTAAGAGCCGTTGGTTGACATCTTCACTGGCTGATATGAGTTTATTGACAAAGTGATTCGGTTAATGCTTCACGTGCACATCAACATGATGATTCCAAACAACCTTCTGTTCTTGTTTGATGTGATTGTTTGTTTGGTGTTACCATTTAGTGTGTTCGTTGCGGGCTGATTGTTGATTTCCTTGATGAACATCTTTCTGTTCTTGTTTGATTGGGAGGGATTCTAGTTAAGGGGATGTGCAAGATGTAAGTTGATTGGGATGCTTTTTGCTGATGTTCTTGTTTTTGGTGAGTTGAAGATGTTGACTTTCTATTCCCCAACTGCACAATCTTGAAGAAGGTCGAGTCTACAGTCTGTTCTACATTTTCTGCTACATGTTAGAAGACTAAAGACGAGTTGCATTTGATTATCTAAAGACTTCTTCGTGTAAATCACGGGCATTTATCAAAAGATTGTCGGTCTAGGGGAGAGCACTAATTGGGGGAATGTGATATGTCAAACTTAATCCCCAATTAGACTTGCTCATGTTCTTGACAAGTTGATTCTCACTGCATACATAGCTAATGATGTTCTTCTCAATATATTTCTAGTATCGGACTTACAAAGAGTTGTGATTCGAAATGTCAAAACCATCAAGGGGTAAAGAAGACAAGCATCTAAACGCGAGTAAACTTGATGAACTTAATACTTCTAAGTAATTGAAGATATGGGAAGACAAATGTTATTACCGCATGTGAAACTCAAGGTTTGACTTATGGCGAGTAAACTTGATGAACTTAATTCTTCTAAGTGATTGAAGATATCACGGGAAAACAAATGTCATGACAACAAAGAAACTCAAGGTTTTACTCATGCGTTTAGCATTCTTATTCCAACTATGTGGGGAAGCGATGAAGAGTTAGTTTCGAAGATAAAGAGGTACACAAGTACGTGATGATATCGATGTTATCACAATCATCAGAGGAGAGAGAGTTGTGTACATTGGGGACTCAGCTGTTTCACTTGAGGGCTTAATGGTGATTCAGAGATATAATCACTTATTCGGAGTTGACATCCGCAGAGATTGTCATCCCATGAGATAATCAGTGATTCGGCCTGCTTCTTCAATGTTATCGGTTGTTCTCTTTTTGGGGAATGTGTGTACTTCGGGTCCTTGAGCTTCATACACATTCATCAGGGAAGAAAAATGTGAACATAGGGAGGTGTTTTCATTCCCCTCATGATGTGTATTCGGGAGAGCTCTTGGGTATTGGTGTACTTCGGGGTCTTGAGCTTCATACACGATCATCCGGGAAGAAAAATGTGAACATGGGAAGGTGTTTTCATTCCCCTCATGACGTGTATTTGGGAGAGTTCTTGAGCATTATACAAAGACGGCGCATCAATTCAACTACGTGGGGGAAGTATTCTCTTGACACCTTTTTGGAATGGATCGCTTCAGACTTCAGTGGTTCAATTTCTTTCTTTGATTCAAGAGCCCTGGAAGCTTTGGTGGTGAATGTTTAAGAGATGATGACTTCTATCTTCTACAACGGGGCTGTTCGATATCCTTATCTCGGTACTCGTATCGTCATCTTCTTTTACTATATCATCTACTCTATCTTTGTATATATTCATCAAAAACAAAATACAAAAATATAAAACCAGCAAAAGAAAATAGAAAAATATAAAACCTTCAAAAACCCATAAAAATCAGAAAATTTGAAAAATACCAAAAATATTGTTTTCTCATGACATGTCTTATGGTATCGATAACATCTACGGTCTTAGAAATGTCATTCAATAATGGCACGGGACCATAGATGAAGTTCGAGCAGGAGGTGTAAATATTCTTTTCCGAAACATGTCTTCAAATATGGCTTACAGTTATTTCAGACTGTAACCCGCGCTTCAAACTATGGCTTACATTTATTTCAGACTGTAACCCGTGCTTAAAACTATGGCTTGCTATTATTTCCGATAGCAACCCGCTCTTATAAAGAAAGGAAAGTGCTACGCTAAACAATTTTCAAATATTTCGTGCACTTATCCTAAAACAATTTAAGGAAAGTATGTCGAAGGACTGCTGTTCCTACACAAATGTTCTTCCGTCTATAATTCTTCAGAAAAATATTTGTTGTATTTCTAAAATGGTGGTAAAATGAGTTGCTTGAAAAAATCAATCAGGATCGAGTTTTTATTAAATTTGAAAACTCAATCTATGACTTCACACTTTTAAAACTTTTCAAGGAAAAGAGTCATTGATTGAGGGGAAGAATATTTTTCAAATTTATATCATCTAACGGACTTTCTTAATTATCCTACGTGTTTATCTGAAAAAATATAATTGCCTATGTTGAAGGACTAGGTTTCTAGGATATGATTGTTAGGTTTAGATGATTAAAGTTTGATGAACACATTTTTCCCATGCTATATATGATCTGATTGTTATGTTGAATTGACTTTAATTAGTCGATTGTTGTTATGGGTGATGTCGACCACCATATATCTGTATGTGTGTTCACTAACGTATGCAGATATCATGGATATAAGAATGTTCCTGATCCGGATCCCACTAATGATGATGATTGGATGCGAAAGGAAAGGGTAACTATTTCTTGGGTTGACAAATGAAGAAACGGAGCTTAATTGGACTTCTATGGAGAGTTGGCATGAATGCAACGAAAGAGGTCTCCTGCATCAGATGATTTTCTTCTAATTGATTGAAGGCGAGCTTAATTTGACCTCGGTTGGCATTCAAAATGCAACGTAAGAAGAAGTCTCACTGCATCAGCAGACGGTTTTTCTTCCAAGCCCTATAGCATCAACAGAAGCTTCTCAACCACCTAACATATCTTTGTGCAGGATAATCGTGATTATACCATTTTTTTAAAACTTTGAAAAATAATTTGATTAAATTGTTTTGAAAAAAATGGAAAAATATTGTTATGAAAAATATTGGACTAAATTTTGAAAATCACCGGACTTCATTTTATCAAAACTTGAGTCACTCAATTATCGACTACGGTCATGGATTGAGGGGGAGAGTGATTTAAAATAAAATATTTTCAAACGATATTTCTTCACAAAAGTTCCGCTTTGTACAATATAAGGGGTGATCTAAAGATTTAATGTTATGTCATGGTATGATTTTTTCTCTAGAATCAAGGTCTTTCAAAATGAAATTTTTTCTGTTCTTGTTTGATTGTGAAATTGTTTTATTTTACTTAAAGATCTCTTAAAAACTATCATACCTGACACTAACAATCTTTAATGTCTAAATCTGGTCCTTATCTGTCATTTTTCAAAATTGAATCTTGCCACGTCTTTCCCCAAATTTTTCTAAATGATTTAAATCAGTTGGGATCACAAATCTCAAATGGTTTGATATTACTGATCGGGGTAGAGATCGTGGTTTAAATCTCAAATCGTTGTTTAAATGGAGTTGGTTTTAGTCCTTTAAAGGCACTCCTGCCCTCCATGTGCCAAACAATTTCATACCATGATGCACATGTTGAGGAGGAGGATTTATCCAAAACATGATGAGTATTTAAACCAGGCCACATATTCTCCCATGTTTTCTAAACCTTATTAAATCACTTGGGATCCAAAATCTCAAAGGGTTTGATATTTTTGATCGGGGAGAATTTGTGATTTAATAATGGAATTTGATAAAAGGTGATCGTTTTGATTCAATTGTGCAGTATGTGCTAAGCAGCTTTGAATCTCGAAGCATATATTGAGGAGCATTTTAAAGGAAAATAAACTATCGAGGTACAAAAGCTTTTATGTTTTAACATAATGTACCTTGATTGAGTTTTCAAATGGTTTTCTTAATGGATTTTGTGATTGTGGATGTGCTTCAAAAGAACTCTTGCCTCTATGTGATAAAATGTTTTAAAATATCCTATGCACATATTGAGGGGGAGAATTTTACCAAGAAAATCAAATGGCTTTTTCTATGAAAATTGTGATCAAAGAAAATATTTCAAAGTCCTCTTGCCTCCATGTGCCAAACGATCTCTAAATCATGCGCACATGTTGAGGGGAGTTTTCTAAATGATCAAAACTATTAAGGTACAAAATGCTTTGATCTCATATCACAAGTACCTTGATTGTTTTCCAAATGATTTTTCAATTGGTTTCATGAAGGAAAGAACAATACCAAAGACCGACCAATTTACTTTATGCATGGAGTTATAAGGATGGTTAGGTTAGGTATTAGTTCCCACGATAGAGCCGGAGGGATCTACCAGGGGACAATCCACTAGATAGTGTAGAGTCCTTAGGTATGATGAAAAAAGGAGAAAAATGAGAAATTGGGAAAGTGGATGAGACAGAGCTAGAACTGGAATAAACCCAACAAGGTTCTAGTAATGAAGTCTCGGTAAGCATTGAAGGGGTTGAAGAATGAAAAAGAACTGAATGTGAAAAAGGGTGAAAAGAAATAGCCCTCCATCAATTCAACCTTAAGGCAGAAACCGGGTTCAATACATATGCTACTGGTGGTTACTAAGGTAACGCCGGTATTGAAGACAAGACATCATGGACCCAGTGATGCACCGCACTAAACTTCCCAAGCTACTCAAGTTCCTCTTAAAAGGGCTTGTTTCATTCTCACGGGAACCGACATAATCTATCGACTTTCTCTTAGAGATTGTTGATATTGAAGAAGGAAACCCTCTCACTAGTCTCGCACATGGAACCAAATATGCACTATTGAGTCTAGAGCCAAGAGATCATCCACAATATCTCATTAGGACACAAAATTAATGAAGACTTGTTGTTTCACACAATGTGGAAAGTAAGTATTTATTCAGAGTCCTACGCATTATCCTTGTGGTTTTGCCGAACATCGAGTGGTATGTAAAAGTATTCACGATGAAGATGGAAATCCTTCTAGAGCCAACATCAAACAAGCTCTTGGTGGGTGACATGTGAGATCTTTTCAAAAGATCAAATTTGTGACAACTGGATAGAAACAATGGGGAGATTCACTCGTGAATCAACCTTGGTCAGAAATGGATTTGACGAATACTTTTGGAAAAACCATTCGATGTGCAAACCTTCTTTTCTCTTGCACGTCGAATGTGTATTCATTTTCAAACTCAAAAGTATATCGATTGAAAAATACTTTTAGAAAACCGATTCGATGTCTGAATCTCTTCTTTTCACTATACGTCGAATGTGTACTCATTCTCTAATACAAAAAGTATTTTGATTGAAAATTGATCTTTCTCATAAAACCTCTGTCGTATTGCAAAACTCTTTCTTCTAAGCAATACGCGATTGTTTTCAAATCATTTTTCATCAATCGGTGAATTTCAATTCTTTGGTTCACTCACTCCGTGTTGTCTTCTTTGAGGCGTTCGGTTTGAGAAACGGCTAGAAACATGCGAAACCTGTCAAGGAGATTCTTAGGAATCCTACGATCACGAGGCGTACTTATCTTGATCAGCGAGGAACCGTGGGCGTGTACCTCAATTCAGCGAAAGTGATCAAAGACACTTTACGTGCGCTTTATTAACTAAGCGTCGTATGCGGTACACCGACGATTGCGGTGATCGAATTGAGGAGTCAATCCAAAGCGCATGTTCACGGCAACCACACTTAATTGATGAAATCATGGACTGGTGCATATCTACATAACATGGTTACGATATTTTTATACTATGCTTACGCTTCGCTGCTGCAAATATCATGAACCGAGGGCTTCCGCTACTCGATGGAAAGATGTCATGATTCAAAAGTGTGAGCATGTCGGTCCAAAAGTCACAACTTCACATGATGGCAACACAATAAATGGTGATCCAGAGATTTCTCGTGGTGATGATCTCAATAAGCTCGAAGATCATCAAAGATGTGGATCGGTTAAAGGCCTCCACTAAAAGTACAAATCAGTGCGGACTTTGAAGAATCACTACTAAAGCACAAAGATTGTTGAAATGAAGAATTGAAGTCTTCGAGCTCAAGAACAAAGATAAAATAGAATGCTAGGATTTGAAATGTAAAACATGGGGTGACCTCCCTTAGGGGAGATTGTTAGGAATTAGAAAATTCCATAGTGAAGAGTCGGTCACCCCAAATGTTATCTAGCTTAAGTTAGCTTGTAGACTTGTCGTTAGTTACGTTATTTATCAGTTTATTAGTTAGTTATTAGTTTAGTTTAGCGTGAGTGCAACAGTGGAGGAAGGACGGGTCTTTACCCACTTGTATCCCCGATCCAGAGGCCGATAGGAGGTCGTGTATTGTGTAAGTATAAATACCCCTTCCATCCATGGAAGGGGTGGTGCTTATCATTCAATCTAACATTCCATACTTTTGAGAACCAAGTCTCTACCAAGAAAACACCCAACTCTCTAACTTTCTCTCTCTAATGGCAAACATGTATTTTGATCATCCAAGACCACCCGAATCATCAACACAATAAATATTAAGATCCTACAAGTGTTGAATGGGAGAAAGAAAATATTTTTCAGTCTCATAAAACCTTGTACTTGCATGTTACCTTATCCCGGTTGTTTCTTTAAATAATGGTGGTCACTGATGAGTGTGTAAATACTCATCATTTTTAGTCAAATCTGAACTGCAAAACGTTTAAAAAATGCTCAGAAATGCATCAAAATACTGAAAATATTCCAAAATTTCATTTTATATGTTTCAGATGCAAAATGTTTAAAATCAGATGAAAAATGAGCAATGTTTGCATAATTGGCGGTTCAGTCCCAAGTTTCAAAAGTTGTCAAAAATAGTCCACTGAGTCAAAATTTCAAAGAAAAATCACCAAAGGTCCTTTTAATATCATAACTTGTCAAAATTAGTCATTTGGTGAAAAATATCAAAAGTTTGAGAAAATTACAAAATTAGTCCTTCAAGTTTGAAATTTGGCAAAAATGGCCCCTGGAAATTTGAAAATGGCAAGTTTGGTCCTTGTACTTTTTGAGATTGTCACTTTCAGCCCTTGGATCAACTTTGAGATATTGGCAGTTATGGTCCTTGTATTTTCAGAATTTGCAACATTGGTCCCTATGTTATTAAACCCCTTCACACCAATTTGGACCCTATCATAATACCTTGACCCCCTGTCAAATAGCATTTTGGACCCCCTTCTATTATTAACTCCCTTGGTCAAATATCTGGTCAAAATAAGCAAACGCGTAAAAGTCTCACCTCTCCAACTGCTTCACGCAAAACCATGGACTCCCATCCCCCCTCCTCTCCTCCACTCAACCATGTCCCCCCACCTCAACAAGCCTCCAAGATGCATTTAATGCATCTCCTCCCACCTCACTCAACCTAAGCTATTTAAAATCCAATTTTGGCGCCAAAATCCGTTTCAATGGCCAAGATCAATTCTTGCAATCCAATGGTCAAGAAAATCTGGGGAATTGGTCAGAGATGAGAGAGAAGATGTTTGGTTTATAAAATAAAGCAAGAGGAGCAAGAGAAAGGAGTCTAGTAGTTTTTAATTTTCTCTAAATGTCGTTTTTATCTTAAAGTTCTTAATTTAGCATAAATCCTGTAATCTTTTGTTAATTTGTATCAATTTAAAGTGTTTAAGTGTATTGAAACTCATTTCAAGCATCAATTTCAGTTTATGTTTACAATTCAAGTTTCATGTTCACTGTTTCAAATTGCAACTTCAAAATCTTGAGTACAAGTGTTTAGTAGTTTATTTCAAAGCTCAAATAAGCTTGTATAAGCTTATACTGACTTTTCACAAGTTTACATTTAAGTTTCCATTCATTTTGGTTCTTGGTCAAGCGAAAGCCAAACTGGTCAAGTTGGTAATGGAAATGGACATGGGTTGAAGCAGCCATGGAATTGGGTTGATTGAAAGTTATTGGGTTGGATAATATAGGTTAGAGTTCTGGTTTTACAGTTGTTTCAAGCCATAGTGGCTAAGGACAATTTGTGAGTTATTTTAAGATTTCTTTGCATAATCTTCATTTGTAGTATTAACTGGTTCTAATCTGTTTATTAGGCTGTATTTAAGTTATATAAACTCAGTTTGATCATTTATTTTAGCTGGTTAAGGGTTTAGCTTAGAGTTGATTGCAAAACAGTCAATTATAGGTGTGTTTGGAATTGCTGATATAGATGTGTTCAGGGGCTTGTTAGGTGTATAACTCTTGTTGTTTTAAGTTTACTTAGCTCATATTAACTCATACTTGTCATAATCTTGAGCTGCACCTTTAAAGTCAATATGCATCTCAGTTGTCTTAAGCTGCTTCTGTTGGAGTTTTTGAGAATCAAAGTCTTGAATTGTGTTTAAAATACATAGATAAAGGTTGCTTTAGTGTCATTTCATCATATAACACCTAGATCAGTCCTTACATTTGAATCAAAGTTCAAAAAGTCGAGTTTCATTTTCACTTCAAAAGTCAAAAACCACGAAAAGCCATTTTGAGCTTAGTTAGGAGGATTTTTCATGAGCTCATCTTTGAGCCAATTCAGTGAAATTTGGCATTTTAAAAACTTCAACTGGTCTTTTTACTTATAAGCATTTTTGTGGATTTTTGTTATTTTTCTATAAGCATGCAAACTCGCCTCTTCAGTCCTAATTGCCTGCTCACAGAGCTCATTATAAACCGAGATTTTCTCGGTTTGTGTTTGATTACAGGGCTCATTAGAGCTACCCAAGGTCTGATTTTGGTTTGCTAACTCTTAGCGAGGTCTAGGATAGGTTCCAATTCTTGGTTTTCAGTTTAGCTTAATTTGTGGCTTGTGCTTATGCCCAGTAGACCAGAAACTGTTTTTAGCTTATATACTCAAATAAGCCAAATCGTGTAATCAGACTAATAATCGAGGTCAAGGCCTGTTAATACTTGTTGCATTTTGGTTACTTTAGCTTATTTTAGCTTGTGTTATCAGTTGGTGGCTTGTTTTGTTCATTTGGCTTGTTTAAGTGCTTATTTATAAGCACATTGCTTAGCAGTTGCTTAATCTTACACACAACCATCTGATTTTCCATTTTTCCTAGATTCCTAATATTATTTTAGAGTTTTCCTGAAATTTTTAGATTTTTCCAAGTCAGTTTGCTATTTTTCTTGATTTTAATTGGTTTTTAAGCATTTTTAATTAGCTTTAAATACAATTAATTAAGAAAAGCTTCAAAAAATTAATTTTTCATTTTTCTTAAGTTAAGATAAATATAAAAATCCAAAAAAATATTTTTCCAAATTTTTCTTAGTTAAATTTGTATTTTTAAGCAATTTAAGTAGTTTTAAATAGTTTCTAATTCCTAGAAAATAGAAAAATATTCAGAAAAATACAAAAATAGTTTTGAAAATTATATTTTGTTATTTTAGATTTTTCCAAATCATAATTTTATTTTTCTAGCTTTATTTCATATTTTCTTGTATTTTAGGTAATTATTTAATAGTTAAAAATAGTTTTTAATTAATAATAATTAGATAAATAGTTGTAAAAATAATTTTCTTTTTCTATAAATTTTCTTTTATCATTAGGTTTGTAAAAATATCCTTTTCATATTTTTAGGGTTAATATTGTGTAAGTTTCACTTTTTTTCTTTTAATGCTATTCGTAGTTTTTAATTAAGTTTTATAAAAACATAAAATCAAAAATATCATTTTGCAAATAGTGATAGCGTTTATTTAATATTTTTTATCTTTTTAATTTCCTTTAATTTGCATTTAAGCCCCTTTAGTTTGTGTACTTTTTTCTTAGTTATAATAAATCAATCCCTTTTTATGTTCAAATCTCTCGATCACTATCCGTCTGATAATTCTTCGCATAGCTCGCTGGGACATAACGACCCGGGGAAACACTATACTCCTCTGATCTTCATTGAGTTAGTGTATTGAACCGTTTAAGTTTCTTACTGATGGGCCATTCACTGAAGTGGTCAAGCTTGCAGAAAACTTGACGGTTTGGTAGATGATCATCACATTTACGGTTTTTCGACACTCCTCGGACTAAAATTTATAAAATTTCATTATTTCTTAAGTCGAGGGGGAGTGTCGTCAAAATTCTTTCCAAATAACCTTCATTTGGTAACCAAAATGGAAGTTAAAGGCATTGGATGTAATTGGTAGAGGTGGAGGGACTGAAAGTGTCAAAAGTTTAAAGTATTTTCTAATAAAACACTCCACCTAACTTTAACTCTTCACATTTATTACTAAAACCTACCTCATCCTACGCCTAAAATTAAGTTCGACAAATCCGTGTTTCACGATCATCATTTTGTAAGTGTTTACGTGTTTGTAACAAGATTATAAAAAATGGTTTTGATTTGTTTTAAAAACTAACGGTTAAATCTTTAACTATGGTTGATTATGTGTTCTGCATAATAGCGTATGAACACACAATCGAGATTGTGTTTATGGTTAAAATGAGGGTGTCAAAACGTTTGTCTAACATCATTGATTCCATTTTCATCATTAAAACACACGATATACACGAATTGAATGATATTGGGAATTAGGGTTCATGCGTTAATTTGGGTATTCTCAAATTAGAACGTTTACGGTGAAAAAGATTGTTGTATGATGTTGTATTCATGATTAATTGATCATATCTTAGCTCGAAGTTGCCCGAAACATCAATTGCATTAAACGAAAACTAGGGTTTATGTTCATACGATTTGGGTATTCTTGATTGGCTTTGAATTTGATGTTAAAACTTGGATAGGACAACTTACTATGCTTCTTACACCTCCCAGAATAACTTTGGTGCAAATCCTATGGCTAGATAACTTAGGCGTAATCTTTGAAAATTAGGGTTTAAGTCTACGCATAAGTTGTCTTACGCGTAACTGCTAAATGTGTATTCATGCTATGATCTGAAAATAAGTGGATGTATGTGTTAATAATGGTGCTATGATGATCTTACTTCAGGTGCATTTACACGTAAAATTCAGAATCAAGGTTGTTTGTTATCTACGCATAAGGATCACCCACGCGTAGCATGTTATCGTAAGAGAAATCTTCGCGTAACGTTCTTATGGTTCTACATAAGGAACTACGCGTATCCCGTGAAGGATATGCGTGAACGATGACCTCGCATAAGGTTGACTCTTACGAGTAAGCCTACGCGTAGGTTTATATACGCGTAAGCTCACGCATAAGGTCCCCTTTTCCTGGTAATATTTCTTACAGCGTAAGTTAAGAACCTACGATAAGCTTGAGTTTACGCGTATATCATTCTGTTTACGCATAAGCTACCATTTCTACGCCTAAGCCTTGTTTAACCTTCATTATGAATTGTTACGCGTGCAACCTTGTAAATAAATAAATCATAGCATACACGAAACCAATAATGTCACTAATGAGCTTAAATGTTTAATAAGTTGTGGAAAATAAGTGAAAACATGAACTTTAAAACTTAAAGTTAATTAACTCACGAAACTTATCACGACATCATTGGACTATTGGACAAACAAGTGACATTGGACTCGTAACAATCATCGACATATCACATTCAATAATTGATCCGTGCTGAAAACAGTCAAGCTACCTCACACAAACCGGCCACTTGTGAATGGCCGACCGTAAGAAGCTTAAAACCGCTTAAAACACAAATGCAATGAAGATCAGAGAATATAGTGAATTCCCGGGTCGTTAAGTCCCACGGAGACTTAATGGTGTGTAAACACTTGATCAGACGGTAGAATGATCACTAAGGATAGTGATCGGAAAGGATTAGGATAAGATAATTACACTAAAGAAAAGATAATAACTAACAGCGACTTAAATACAAATTAAGAAAATTAAAAAGATAAAAAATATTAAATAAACGCTATCACTATATTTAAAGTGATGAACGTTTAAAACTTAAAACTTACGTTTAAATTAAAAACTACGTAAACGTACAAATAAAAACGTGAAAATAAAGAAGGAAAATACTTATGAATATAGAAAATACATTTTTACAATCCTAATTATATAAGAAAATTATTAGAAAAGAAAAATTATTTTTAAAACTATTTATTTAATTATTATTAATTAAAAACTATTTTAAACTATTTAATAATACTCAAAAATAAAAGAAAATATGAAATAAGACTAGAAAAATAAAATTAAGACTTAGAAAAATCTAAAATATGATAAAACTAATTTTAAAACAGAAAATATATTTTTAAGACTTTTTATGTATTTATTATTAATTTAAAACTATTTAAAACTAATTAAAATGCTAGAAAATACTATTTAAGCTAAGAAAATTATAGAAAAATATTTTTTATGACTTTTATATTTATCTAAACTTAAGAAAATTGAAAAATTAATTTTTTGAAGCTTTTCTTAATTATTTGTATTTAAAGCTAATTAAAAATGCTTAAAAACTAATTTAAATTGAGAAAAATAGCAAAACAACTTGGAAAAATCTGAAAATTTCAGGAAAAGTCTAAAATGATATTAGAAATAAAGGAAAAATATAAAAACAAGGTGCTATGTGGAGGAATTTGAAACTGAAGTGGATTGTGCTTATGAAATAAGCACTTAAATAAGCAAAGAAGCACCAAAGGCTACCAAACTGATAATGAAGCTAAATGATAGTTAAACTACTCTAAAGCAACCTTATGCACCTACTCCTAACACCTAAATAGCATTCTACTTATGATTATGCAAACTGATCTATAATCTAAAACAAGAAAACTGACCTTAAGTTTAAGCAGATGAAACTGCTTATCCAATAAGCTAACAAGGAAACTAAGAATGTGGTTCTAAAGACCACCAACCAGAGACTATATATCCAGATTTATAGCTAATTAGGACTAGTATTAAAGAAGTTGGAGATCAAATCAAAATGGCAAAACAAGGACATGAAAGAACCGTGAGAGCAGGTGAACAGTAAGCTAGTTTGAGCTTATCTACAAGCTTATCAGAAAATCTTGAAAGCAAAACAGATATGGGGCCTTGAACACAACCTAGCAAACTATAAATGTGCCAAAAATTAGACCTTAACTAGCTGAGATGAGCACTGTGCATCATCGCAAGATCTACAACCTGGACATTTGACATGTTTTGACTTTTTAAAACAGTTATAGAGGTTGACTTTCTTGAGATTTGATCTTGATTTAAGGACTGATATAGAAGTTAAGTGATGAAATAAGGCCACTGAAACCTAACTCTATGGATTTTGAACATGAAACAAGATTTGGATTTGGTAAAACCACAACAAAGGATGAAACATTAAACCAAATGAATTGGAATTTTGACTTGGGACTTATATAAGATGCAAATGGTGACTGAATTGAGTTCAATATGACTAAAAAAAAATGCAACAACAGAGATAATGGGCACCGAACTACCCCTACTGACGGAGGTTTAGCGATGAAATCCAAACACTCTTATAATGATCGATATGGAATTAAAATAAGATAAACAACGATTTAGTATGCGAGAAGGATCAAACTAAGTTCTCATTACCACATTACAACTATATGATCACATAGAACACAATTGTGACCACAGATATATAGATAAGCCAAAACTGCAATATGACTTAAAAATGGAAAATGAGGAATTTACTAACCACTGTCCAGTGGGTTTGCAGATCAAAACCAAACCAAATTCTGATCTAACCTAACTAAATCTAGCCCCAAAGCATCCTCTGCATCCACCAAATATCATCACCATGCCCATTTTTGGTCCAGTTGACTTTTGTTGACTATACTCTAATATTGCTTTAAATGATTCAAAAGCTTTTCAAAAGCTATAAATAGCTTAAGTGAGTTGAATGGAAAAAATAAGCTTTTGAAAGCTTAACTATAAGAACCTTAGTTTGAAAATCTCAACAGTAAACATAAGAACCAAACTTTTAACCAAACTTGAAATTAGTTCTTAAAAACAGATTACAATGGCAAATTAACTTAAGTTTGAATACTAGAAACACAAGATTACAGATTCTAAACTAAATTAAGACATTAAATAAAAAAACGACATTGAGGAAATTTAAAACTACATTCTACTACTCCTCTTGCTTTCCTTCTCTTCTCTTTTATAGCTCCACATGTTTCTCTCACATCCCTCAGAATATCCCACCTCTGTTTTTAGCCATTGGATGGCTTCAAGTGATCTAGGCCGTTTATTTGGTTTTGGCGGGAAATTGGCATTTGACAGGTGGAGGAGTTGAGTGTTTAGGAGGGTGAAGGTAATAAATGGTTTTTGTTTTGTGTTGAGGTGGAGGAGACAAGGGAGTGATAAGGGTGAGCTGGGGGGATGGTGTTTTGATTGAGCAGTGAAAGCAGGGGAAGCAGTTGAGAGGGTGAGACTTTGGCGGCAAAAAGGTGTTTGTTTGACCAAGCAGTTGACTGGTGTTATTAATAGAAGGGGGTCCAAAATGCTTTGTGAGGGTCCAAATAAGCAGGGTCCAAAAGGTGTATTAAAGGTTTTAAATGATAAGGACCTAAAGTGTAAATTAGAAAGTTAAGGGACCACATCTGCCATTATCTCAAAGTGGTTTCAAGGGACCAAAAGTGACAATCTTACAAAGTACAAGGACCAATCTTGCCATTTTCAAAATTCCAAGGACCATTTTGACATTTTAAAACTTGAGGGACCAAAGTTGTAATTTTGCAATTTTACATTTCAAAGGTTTGTTTTGACAACTTTTGAATCCCATGGACCTTAAATGACATTTTCTTTTATTTAGATTTACCAGGGACTGTTTTTGACAAATTTTGAAACTTGGGGGACTAAAACTGCCATTTTGCAAATTTGATACGTTTTTCATCTGATTTTGATATTTTTGCATTTAAAACACATAAAACAATGATTTGTGATATTTTTTTCATTTTGATGCGTTTCTGAGTGTTTTCAGATGATTTTTGCAGTTTATATTGTACAAAAATGATGAGTATTTAGAGACTCATCAATCCCCCACACTAAGATATTGCTAATCCCTAGCAATGATTTAAAGCTTTAATGGATTTTAAAACTCTTTACCAAAAGCCATCACTTCTGGAGTAGCCAAATGTTTCAGTTCAAGTAAGAACCTTGGTACACGGATAACCAAATGATTTTGAGCAAATCATAAGCATCAACGGATTTGATTTTGTCTTTACCGGAAGCCGTACCCTTCTGGACTAGCCAACTCTTAGATAAATTATCAGGATTATCTTTGGTGAGCCGAATACCAATTATGGATTTTCCACTGCCTTTACCACATGCCATAACCTTGCGGGCTAGCCAACTCTTCACTTTTTAGGATATGGTGAGTTGAGAACCATACAATTTTGGGCAAATTGCAAGCCATATAAACGGATTTGAGAAATCTTTACCAAGAGCCGTTTGTTCCTGGATTAGCCAATCCTTTTATCTTACAGACATGGCGGACTGATAACCAAATGAGTAAGTGTAAAACACTTACTCCAAAAAAAAAAAAAAAAAAATGGCCAAAAACGGGGGAATTGGTATAATTATATGATAAAATTCGTGAGAATTCCCCCCCACACTTAGAAATGAATATTGTCCTTAATATTCAAAGTACCGCAATAAGTTATGCCGAAACAAAGAACGTAAAAGGGAAATACTACGGCCATTATTTGAAAGATTTTTTTTTTTTTTGAACTTACTTATATACACAACATGTGGGGCAACCCCCCCACACTAGGGTGGTAGAAAGTAGAAAGAAGTCAGAAATATGGGTGAAAACCCATATGGCATGCTACTGTTTTTGATTTCCGAGTCGCTAGCTTGACTCGACCCCACATTAATTTGTTCATGGGGAAGCAAAGTGGAAGAAACAATCTCCATCGGACTTTCATTCAAGATGTTTGGACAAACATTTGAAGCACGTGAAAGTTCCACAACGATGAGATATACATAGAACCGGCTCAAAAATGATAACTGAAAATGCCGGGATCAAAGATAGTGTCCTCATTCCCGAAGGAGAAAAGGGAAAGAGCAACCACACCATTTGTGAAGAATGGAATAAATATGTGCATCACAATGCATGTCCATTCCTTATTAGAAAGAAGCAAATCACCATTTTTGATATTTTTAAGCTTAAATTTGAAGCTTTTATGGTGATTGGTAACAAAATTACCGGGAGGGAGAGCTGGAAACGGTTCTTCAATCAATAGATTTTCAAGAAAGAGGATGTCTCCCTCCGAATCAAAGTAAGTATTGTCAATTCCTGTTGGAATCGACTCATCACTAAGAAAATCATCGACCTCCTTCCAAAAGTTGTCATCTTCCTCATCAGGAGTGAGAGAAGGAATGGAAGAGTCGGAAATGGGATAAGAAATGAGTGGATGATCATTATATAGGAGATTTCTGGTTTCTCCAAGATCGGCTTCGAAATCAAAGAGATCATCGTCACTTTCCGATGAAAGTGGAGTGGTGTGAGAGAGTTCATCGGTGAACTCCTCAAGAAGAGGATCAGACTGCGGGAGTGATGCCTCAACATACTCGATGTCTCCATAAGATTTACAATCATCGCTAAAATCGGAGAAAGTCTCAAATTGATCATTTGAACACTCAAGAGGGAAAGGGATATCACACAGATGCTCGAGAATTCCCTGTGACTCTCTTGGGATTGAGACAAGGCTCTCAACACTAGACGATTCCATTTCTGGAATAGTGCTAAGAAGCTCATCCCCCATGTTTAGAGAGTGAGTGGGAATTTCGGGTGTGATAACAACAGACTGAGGGAGTTTAGACGGACTAGCATACATATGTTTTATACTTTCCATTTGTTCTTCCGCTAGTAATTCCATCATAGTCTTTTCTCCCTGACTTTTCATGGAAGGAGTCTCAACTGATGAACTTGATGAACCGTTATAAAATTGTAGGATATCAAGGATATCTTCATCATCATCGTCATCAGGGATGAAACGGAATCGAGAGCTAGATCCGGCTGATTTTTCTTTTGCAATAGATTCCCTAACAGATTTTTCAAAGGCAATCTGAGAATCTAATTTAGCGTACCGCTCTTCGGCTAACAAAACTTCCATGGATTTTTCATTTGGATTATTTTGGGACGACATAGCGACTCTCCTTAAGTTCTTTTAATAACTCCGAGTCTTGGTAGAAGGTCCGCGTAGTTTCATGAGGAGTCGCTTGAATCATTTGGTATGCGTGGAGGTTGGTCTTGATATGAAGAGTCGTAATTGTTACAAGGAAATGGGTTCCCTGTTTGACAATCCGAGCTAGGATGAGAACCTCCACAATACTCACAACAGTAAACCTGATGTGGCTGTGAGTGGTATGTGTTGTAGTCATAATTGTTATCAGGAACATGCTCATAGACAAGCGTGTTTCCTGATTGACAATCGAATGGAATGTGAACCACCACAATACTCACAACATTAAAACTGCTGGGTCTCACAGGGGTGGCTGATGGAATAAATCAGTCGTGTTATGGTAGGAATAGGGATCTTGGTTATAGACAGACCCGTTTCCTGATTCCACCATGCTACAACTGGGCAATTGCCACCATTATAAGGACCACCACACCATTGACAACCAAGAGGGTGAGGATAAGACATAGAAAGAATCAAAGGTTAACAGAGGGTAAGAAATGAAGAATCAAAAAGGTAAGAGGGTAAAGAGGAATATTTTTGGCATTTTTGAAAAACATGATGATAAAAACAAAGAATGAAAATATTTTTGGTGTTGTTTAACACTTTAGGAAAAGTGTTAAAGAACTTTTTGGATTTTCTGAAAATTTTAAAAACTTTTACAAAAGATGGAATATGTGCAAGAATGGGTAATCTGAAAAGGCTAAACACACGCTAAAGCTCCCCGCACGGCGCCAAAATTTGATCCGTGCAGAAAACAGTCAAGCTACCTCACACAAACCGGCCACTTGTGAATGGCCGACCGTAAGAAGCTTAAAACCGCTTAAAACACAAATGCAATGAAGATCAGAGAATATAGTGAATTCCCGGGTCGTTAAGTCCCACGGAGACTCAATGGTGTGTAAACACTTGATCAGACGGTAGAATGATCACTAAGGATAGTGATCGGAAAGGATTAGGATAAGATAATTACACTACTGAAAAAGATAATAACTAACAGCGACTTAAATACAAATTAAGAAAATTAAAAAGATAAAAAATATTAAATAAACGCTATCACTATATTTAAAGTGATGAACGTTTAAAACTTAAAACTTACGTTTAAATTAAAAACTACGTAAACGTACAAATAAAAACGTGAAAATAAAGAAGGAAAATACTTATGAATATAGAAAATACATTTTTACAATCCTAATTATATAAGAAAATTATTAGAAAAGAAAATTTATTTTTAAAACTATTTATTTAATTATTATTAATTAAAAACTATTTTAAACTATTTAATAATACTCAAAAATAAAAGAAAATATGAAATAAGACTAGAAAAATAAAATTAGGACTTAGAAAAATCTAAAATATGATAAAACTAATTTTAAAACAGAAAATATATTTTTTAGACTTTTATGTATTTATTATTAATTTAAAACTATTTAAAACTAATTAAAATGCTAGAAAATACTATTTAAGCTAAGAAAATTATGGAAAAATACTTTTTTATGACTTTTATATTTATCTAAACTTAAGAAAATTGAAAAATTAATTTTTTGAAGCTTTTCTTAATTATTTGTATTTAAAGCTAATTAAAAATGCTTAAAAACTAATTTAAATTGAGAAAAATAGCAAAACAACTTGGAAAAATCTGAAAATTTCAGAAAAAGTCTAAAATGATATTAGAAATAAAGGAAAAATATAAAAACAAGGTGCTATGTGGAGGAATTTGAAACTGAAGTGGATTGTGCTTATGAAATAAGCACTTAAATAAGCAAAGAAGCACCAAAGGCTACCAAACTGATAATGAAGCTAAATGATAGTTAAACTACTCTAAAGCAACCTTATGCACCTACTCCTAACACCTAAATAGCATTCTACTTATGATTATGCAAACTGATCTATAATCTAAAACAAGAAAACTGACCTTAAGTTTAAGCAGATGAAACTGCTTATCCAATAAACTTAACAAGGAAACTAAGAATGTGGTTCTAAAGACCACCAACCAGAGACTATATATCCAGATTTATAGCTAATTAGGACTAGTATTAAAGAAGTTGGAGATCAAATCAAAATGGCAAAACAAGGACAGCAAACGATGCAGCGAAAGTGACAGGTAAGCTAGTTTGAGCTTATCTACAAGCTTATCAGAAAATCTTGAAAGCAAAACAGATATGGGGCCTTGAACACAACCTAGCAAACTATAAATGTGCCAAAAATTAGACCTTAACTAGCTGAGATGAGCACTGTGCATCATCTGCAAGATCTGCACAAACTGGACATTTGACATGTTTTGACTTTTTAAAACAGTTATAGAGGTTGACTTTCTTGAGATTTGATCTTGATTTAAGGACTGATATAGAAGTTAAGTGATGAAATAAGGCCACTGAAACCTAACTCTATGGATTTTGAACATGAAACAAGATTTGGATTTGGTAAAAACCACAACAGTGAGCTGTTAAACCAAATGAATTGGAATTTTGACTTGGGACTTATATAAGATGCAAATGGTGACTGAATTGAGTTCAATATGACTAAACAAAAATGCAACAACAGATAATGGGCACTGAACTACCCCTACAGACAGGTTTAGCAGTAAATCCAAACACTCTTATAATGACTGATATGGAATTAAAATAAGATAAACAACTGATTTAGTATGCAGAAAGGATCAAACTAAGTTCTCATTACCACATTACAACTATATGATCACATAGAACACAATTGTGACCACAGATATATAGATAAGCCAAAACTGCAATATGACTTAAAAATGGAAAATGAGGAATTTACTAACCACTGTCCAGTGGGTTTGCAGATCAAAACCAAACCAAATTCTGATCTAACCTAACTAAATCTAGCCCCAAAGCATCCTCTGCATCCACCAAATATCATCACCATGCCCATTTTTGGTCCAGTTGACTTTTGTTGACTATACTCTAATATTGCTTTAAATGATTCAAAAGCTTTTCAAAAGCTATAAATAGCTTAAGTGAGCTGAGTTGAATGGAAAAATAAGCTTTTGAAAGCTTAACTATAAGAACCTTAGTTTGAAAATCTCAACAGTAAACATAAGAACCAAACTTTTAACCAAACTTGAAATTAGTTCTTAAAAACAGATTACAATGGCAAATTAACTTAAGTTTGAATACTAGAAACACAAGATTACAGATTCTAAACTAAATTAAGACATTAAATAAAAAAAACGACATTGAGGAAATTTAAAACTACATTCTACTACTCCTCTTGCTTTCCTTCTCTTCTCTTTTATAGCTCCACATGTTTCTCTCACATCCCTCAGAATATCCCACCTCTGTTTTTAGCCATTGGATGGCTTCAAGTGATCTAGGCCGTTTATTTGGTTTTGGCGGGAAATTGGCATTTGACAGGTGGAGGAGTTGAGTGTTTAGGAGGGTGAAGGTAATAAATGGTTTTTGTTTTGTGTTGAGGTGGAGGAGACAAGGGAGTGATAAGGGTGAGCTGGGGGGATGGTGTTTTGATTGAGCAGTGAAAGCAGGGGAAGCAGTTGAGAGGGTGAGACTTTGGCGGCAAAAAGGTGTTTGTTTGACCAAGCAGTTGACTGGTGTTATTAATAGAAGGGGGTCCAAAATGCTTTGTGACAGGGGGTCACAAATAAGCAAGGGTCCAAAAAGGTGTATTAAAGGTTTTAAATGATAAGGACCTAAAGTGTAAATTCTGAAAGTTAAGGGACCACATCTGCCATTATCTCAAAGTGGTTTCAAGGGACCAAAAGTGACAATCTTACAAAGTACAAGGACCAATCTTGCCATTTTCAAAATTCCAAGGACCATTTTTGACATTTTTAAAACTTGAGGGACCAAAGTTGTAATTTTGCAATTTTACATTTCAAAGGTTTGTTTTGACAACTTTTGAATCCCATGGACCTTAAATGACATTTTCTTTTATTTTGATATACCAGGGACTGTTTTTGACAACTTTTGAAACTTGGGGGACTAAAACTGCCCATTTTGCAAATTTGATACGTTTTTCATCTGATTTTGATATTTTTGCATTTAAAACACATAAAACACTGATTTGTGATATTTTTATCATTTTGATGCGTTTTGAGTGTTTTCAGATGATTTTGCAGTTTATATTGTACAAAAATGATGAGTATTTAGAGACTCATCAATCCCCCACACTAAGATATTGCTAGTCCCTAGCAATGATTTGAAGCTTTAATGGATTTTAAAAACTCTTTACCAAAAGCCATCACTTCTGGAGTAGCCAAATGTTTCAGTTCAAGTAAGAACCTTGGTACACTGATAACCAAATGATTTTGAGCAAATCATAAGCTGTCAACGGATTTGATTTTGTCTTTACCAGAAGTCGTACCCTTCTGGACTAGCCAACTCTTAGATAAATTATCAGGATTATCTTTGGTGAGCCGAATACCAATTATGGATTTTCCACTGCCTTTACCACATGCCATAACCTTGCGGGCTAGCCAACTCTTCACTTTTTAGGATATGGTGAGTTGAGAACCATACAATTTTGGGCAAATTGCAAGCCATATAAACGGATTTGAGAAATCTTTACCAAGAGCCGTTTGCTCCTGGATTAGCCAATCCTTTTATCTTACAGACATGGCGGACTGATAACCAAATGAGTAAGTGTAAAACACTTGCTCCAAAAAAAAAAAAAAGCCAAAAATTGGCCAAACGGGGAATTGGTATAATTATATGATAAAATTCGTGAGAATTCCCCCCCACACTTAGAAATGAATATTGCCCTCAATATTCAAAGTACCGGCTGTTATGCCGAAACAAAGAACGTAAAAGGGAAATACTACGGCCATTATTTGGAAATGATTTTTTTTTTTTTGTTTGAAACTTACTTAAATACACAACATGTGGGCAACCCCCCCACACTAGGGTGGTAGAAAGTAGAAAGAAGTCAGAAATATGGGTGAAAACCCATATGGCATGCTACTGTTTTTGATTTCCGAGTCGCTAGCTTGACTCGACCCCACATTAATTTGTTCATGGGGAAGCAAAGTGGAAGAAACAATCTCCATCGGACTTTCATTCAAGATGTTTGGACAAACATTTGAAGCACGTGAAAGTTCCACAACGATGAGATATACATAGAACCGGCTCAAAAATGATAACTGAAAATGCCGGGATCAAAGATAGTGTCCTCATTCCCGAAGGAGAAAAGGGAAAGAGCAACCACACCATTTGTGAAGAATGGAATAAATATGTGCATCACAATGCATGTCCATTCCTTATTAGAAAGAAGCAAATCACCATTTTTGATATTTTTAAGCTTAAATTTGAAGCTTTTATGGTGATTGGTAACAAAATTACCGGGAGGAGAGCTTGAACGGTTCTTCAATCAATAGATTTTCAAGAAAGAGGATGTCTCCCTCCGAATCCAAGTAAGTATTGTCAATTCTGTTGGAATCGACTCATCACTAAGAAAATCATCGACCTCCTTCCAAAAGTTGTCATCTTCCTCATCTAGAGTGAGAGAAGGAATGGAAGAGTCGGAAATGGGATAAGAAATGAGTGGATGATCATTATATAGGAGATTTCTGGTTTCTCCAAGATCGGCTTCGAAATCAAAGAGATCATCGTCACTTTCCGATGAAAGTGGAGTGGTGTGAGAGAGTTCATCGGTGAACTCCTCAAGAAGAAGGATCAGCATCTGCGGGAGTGATGCCTCAACATACTCGATGTCTCCATAAGATTTACAATCATCGCTAAAATCGGAGAAAGTCTCAAAATTATCATTTGAACACTCAGAGGGAAAGGGATATCACACAGATGCTCGAGAATTCCCTGTGACTCTCTTGGGATTGAGACAAGGCTCTCAACACTAGACGATTCCATTTCTGGAATAGTGCTAAGAAGCTCATCCCCCATGTTTAGAGAGTGAGTGGGAATATCAGGTGTGATAACAACAGTGAGGAGTTTAGACGGACTAGCATACATATGTTTTATACTTTCCATTTGTTCTTCCGCTAGTAATTCCATCATAGTCTTTTCTCCCTGACTTTTCATGGAAGGAGTCTCAACTGATGAACTTGATGAACCGTTATAAAATTGTAGGATATCAAGGATATCTTCATCATCATCGTCATCAGGGATGAAACGGAATCGAGAGCTAGATCTGGCTGATTTTTCTTTTGCAATAGATTCCCTAACAGATTTTTCAAAGGCAATCTGAGAATCTAATTTAGCAGCCCGCTCTTCGGCTAACAAAACTTCCATGGATTTTTCATTTGGATTATTTTGGGACGACATAGCCGACTCCTCCTTAAGTTCTTTTAATAACTCCAGAGTCTTCAGTAGAAGGTCTGTCGTAGTTTCATGAGGAGTCGCTTGAATCATTTGGTATTGTGGAGGTTGGTCTTGATATGAAGAGTCGTAATTGTTACAAGGAAATGGGTTCCCTGTTTGACAATCCGAGCTAGGATGAGAACCTCCACAATACTCCACAGTAAAACGTGATGTGGCTGTGAGTGGTATGTGTTGTAGTCATAATTGTTATCAGGAACATGCTCATAGACAAGCGTGTTTCTGATTGACAATCAAACTGGAATGTGAACCACCACAATACTCACAACATAAAACTTCTGGTCTCACAGGGTGGCAGCTGATGGAATAAATCAGTCGTGTTATGGTAGGAATAGGGATCTTGGTTATAGACAGACCCGTTTCCTGATTCTACCACGCTACAACTGGGGCAATTGCCACCATTATAAGGACCACCACACCATTGACAACCAAGAGGGTGAGGATAAGACATAGAAAGAATCAAAGGTTAACAGAGGGTAAGAAATGAAGAATCAAAAAGGTAAGAGGGTAAAGAGGAATATTTTTGGCATTTTTGAAAAACATGATGATAAAAACAAAGAATGAAAATATTTTTGGCGTTTTTAACACTTTAGGAAAAGTGTTAAAGAACTTTTTGGATTTTCTGAAAATTTTACAAAAAACTTTTTACAAAAGATGGAATATGTGCAAGAATGGGTCTGAAAAAGGCTAAACACACGCTAAAGCCTCCCCGGCAGCGGCGCCAAAATTTGATCCGTGCTGAAAACAGTCAAGCTACCTCACACAAACCGGCCACTTGTGAATGGCCGACCGTAAGAAGCTTAAAACCGCTTAAAACACAAATGCAATGAAGATCAGAGAATATAGTGAATTCCCGGGTCGTTAAGTCCCACGGAGACTCAATGGTGTGTAAACACTTGATCAGACGGTAGAATGATCACTAAGGATAGTGATCGGAAAGGATTAGGATAAGATAATTACACTACTGAAAAAGATAATAACTAACAGCGACTTAAATACAAATTAAGAAAATTAAAAAGATAAAAAATATTAAATAAACGCTATCACTATATTTAAAGTGATGAACGTTTAAAACTTAAAACTTACGTTTAAATTAAAAACTACGTAAACGTACAAATAAAAACGTGAAAATAAAGAAGGAAAATACTTATGAATATAGAAAATACATTTTTACAATCCTAATTATATAAGAAAATTATTAGAAAAGAAAATTTATTTTTAAAACTATTTATTTAATTATTATTAATTAAAAACTATTTTAAACTATTTAATAATACTCAAAAATAAAAGAAAATATGAAATAAGACTAGAAAAATAAAATTAGGACTTAGAAAAATCTAAAATATGATAAAACTAATTTTAAAACAGAAAATATATTTTTAAGACTTTTTATGTATTTATTATTAATTTAAAACTATTTAAAACTAATTAAAATGCTAGAAAATACTATTTAAACCAAGAAAATTATGGAAAAATACTTTTTTATGACTTTTATATTTATCTAAACTTAAGAAAATTGAAAAATTAATTTTTTGAAGCTTTTCTTAATTATTTGTATTTAAAGCTAATTAAAAATGCTTAAAAACTAATTTAAATTGAGAAAAATAGCAAAACAACTTGGAAAAATCTGAAAATTTCAGGAAAAGTCTAAAATGATATTAGAAATAAAGGAAAAATATAAAAACAAGGTGCTATGTGGAGGAATTTGAAACTGAAGTGGATTGTGCTTATGAAATAAGCACTTAAATAAGCAAAGAAGCACCAAAGGCTACCAAACTGATAATGAAGCTAAATGATAGTTAAACTACTCTAAAGCAACCTTATGCACCTACTCCTAACACCTAAATAGCATTCTACTTATGATTATGCAAACTGATCTATAATCTAAAACAAGAAAACTGACCTTAAGTTTAAGCAGATGAAACTGCTTATCCAATAAGCTAACAAGGAAACTAAGAATGTGGTTCTAAAGACCACCAACCAGAGACTATATATCCAGATTTATAGCTAATTAGGACTAGTATTAAAGAAGTTGGAGATCAAATCAAAATGGCAAAACAAGGACAGCAAACTGATGCAGCAGAACAGGTGAACAGGTAAGCTAGTTTGAGCTTATCTACAAGCTTATCAGAAAATCTTGAAAGCAAAACAGATATGGGGCCTTGAACACAACCTAGCAAACTATAAATGT
>OU343222.1:195734498-195793482 GCA_910596185.1 Chrysanthemum makinoi | reverse complement strand
TGAACATGAAGGTTTATCTTGTTTTTTCTTCTTGAAACCCTCATTTTTGCATTCTTCGGGCACAACAAGTGGAGATAACCCCACCCGTGATACGTACACATGTAGTTGGTTTTGCTGAAATTGAGTATACGTTTGTATACATTCGCGGTCTTCGATTGCATCAACTAATAGTTCAAGTCCTGGATCAAGACTACAGTTTGGTTTCTTTAAATAAAAAAAGGTTGGGGAGTTTTCATCATAACCTAAGCAATTGGTTAAGATTATTTTCAACTGATTGACCGAAAAAGTTTCATAATCAACTGGATCTACACAAGCAACTATACCACCTACAAACTTTCTTCCGGGTGGTGAAGTGAAACTTCCATAATGGTGTAGTCGGACTTTGAATGTCATCTCTTGACCTACAGAAGGATTTAACAAAAGATAAAAAGATGTAATTTTTTTGAATAAAACAACGTGGTTTATATGATGTGACCACTAACGTATCTAATGTTTGTATACCAGTCACATCTTTGTCTCTATAAGGGAGCTGAGTAGTCTCTATTCATGTCATATTTCGTGTATAGTATTATGTGATCAAAAAAAAGTTTATTTACTAGTCACATCTGTGTCTCTATAAAGTTTCTGACAAGACATATTCATGTCATATTTCGTGTATAGTATTATGTGATTAAAAAAAAAGTTTATTTACTAGTCACATCTGTGTCTCTATAAAGTTTCTGACAAGTCATATTCATGTCATATTTCGTGTATAATATTATGTGATAAAAAAAGCTTGTATAGTAGTCACATCTTTGTCTCTATAAGGGCCCTGAGTAGTCTCTATTCATGTCATATTTCGTGTATAGTAATATGTGATCCAAAAAAAAGTTTATTTACTAGTCACATATGTGTCTCTATAAAGTTTCTGACAAGCCATATTCATGTCATATTTCGTGTATAATATTATGTGATCAAAAAAAAGTTGTCGACAAGTCACATCTTTGTCTCTATAAGGGACCTGAGTAGTCATATTCATGTCATATTTTGTGTATAGTATTATGTGAGAACAAAAAGTTTATTTACTAGTCACATCTTTCTCTGTATAAAGTTTCTGACATGCCATATTCATGTCAGATTTCGTGTGTAATATCATGTGTATGTGTAAATTTTTACCCGAAATATGACACAGAAACGACAAGTGTATGACACAGTTTTATCCCTCTATTTAAGGCTTACTTTGTCACTCTTTCGCTTATTAAAAATCATTCATTAATTTATCCCTTCTCATTAAAATAAAATGTCGGACAACATACCATTCGACATGCAAGTTGATATCATGAATAGACTTCCAGTTAAGTCATTACTACAATTTCGTACTGTGTCAAAGAGATGGAGGTCTTCAATAGACTTTTCCAACTTCATCCGTAGCTACGGCTTTCGTTATACAGATATGTGTGGTTTTAATTTAACATATATGCAAGGTAATGTAGGTTTTATGTTTTCAGTAAATGGAAGTTTAGCTTTCACGCACCTAGATACAACTATTAATCTTCCAACTCTTAAGCCAATTGCTACTTCTGAAGGTGTCTGGTGCTTTTCATATGGTTCAAATATGATGGTTGTTATTTGGAACCCATCAATAAAAAGATCTATAGGGGTATTAGTCCCTAGTTTTTTGAATCAACCTGATTCCCCAAAAATGGTCATCGGTTTTGGTGTACGTCCTGACAATTTAGACCTAACAATTTTAAAAATTAATTACCCGTTTTACGGTGAAGGGCCATGGTACGTGTCAGTGTATACCTTGAGTTCGAGACGCTGGAACCATATTGAAAATGACCGTTTTCCTCGAGAAGAGATTAGACTAAAAAGGTCTGGCCAAGCAGTAGTGGGTGGTGAAATTTTCTGGCTTGGTTATGAAAAATTTGTTTTCAATGATGGTATTTTGTACAAACGCTATATGGTAGTTTCATTTGATTTGGTTACTCACCAATTTATAGAAATAGTCATACCAGAAGAGGTAAGACGCATGGTTGGGCCTCCATTCCATATATCCCAGCTACGGAACTCTATCGTAATTTCAGGAAGTTTCCTAGAAGATGGGTACAAAGTTATGTGAGCATAGGTGTTAGAAATTGATGGTGGTATTGTATCATCGTGTACAGTGCTATTCACCATCCCATTCCCAATAGATAATGTGGTAAAATTAGTTGGGTTTACTAAGGATGATGAACGAATTGTTGAAGCTAAGATCAACCAACAGATAGCTCACTCGCTACAAGTGTACGAGCGAGCTTCTGAATTGTTTCAAGACATGGGTATTGAAGCGAATGGTGGTTCATTTTTCATTGTCCCATATAAAGAATCACTAATTCTTCTTAATGAACCAAATCATACCATCGTGGTTTAGTTTTAGTATTTTTATCTTGAGCGATCTCGTTGTATTATGAATGTTTAATGTTTTTTAATAAATGAAGTGTTTGGTTTCCAAATTCTGTGCTTGTAGTGATTAAACAAATAATACAATTAATGAACATTTGTATTTTTATTTGAATAAATGTAATTTGGATACATAGGCTAACATTCATTCCAACATAGATTACGAAAACCATATAAATAAGACAATCTTAAATCATACATGACACATATTGAGTGATTATGACTATGAATAGCAATGATTCTTCCATATGGCTTTATGATGTTCATCTGCTTTAGCATCCTCATTCTGAAAGTGTTCTTGTTCTGCCCATTCAACCATTTGATCAAAAGTGTAATCCGCTTGTGTTATGTTCTTTTTTTCGTCTTCATTGTCACTTGTGTAGTCTGTTATCACATGATCCATCATTTCTGCCAAAGTAGCATTTGGCAATATATATTTTGCAATAGTAAAATCGACACCGCCATGGTCAATGCAGATTTCCAAGTTGCCTAGTGCTGCAGAAATATCAAACATTACATGCATATCATAGTTGTTTCTTAGTTTTACGGTGCTTGAAATGCCAGTGTGTGGTACTTCATAATAAAGAGCATGAACATTCCTGTCAACGATGTTAAACAAATATTGCTTGAGCTCTTCTAGCTTCATTCTAGGAATATTGATGTTTGATTCAGTAGTAAAATATATCAAATATACGATACACGCGAGAATCGACAAATCAACCTTTTAGGAAAAGGGTTAACGTGCCAAAACTCACGAATGTGATATAAGTGATACCGGGTAAGTGATTACCTGGGTCGTGTCCCAACGAGGTGTGAATTGAGGATGTCGTTTGAGGTTTGTTATTAAAATGCTTGAATTGTTCGAGATTTGATTGTTTTTAATTACGTTTTCTACGAATTAATTAACGGGAAAGTAATTAAGGCAAGGGAAACCTAATAAATGACAAACTAACTACTACTAAGCATACGGAACAATAAAACTAAGCTAAATTAAGTCCTAGGGTGCTAATATGCAAAAACGTGAAAACCCGGGCTAATCCCGAGCCTTAAAAAGTGAAAATAATGCAATTTAAGGCCTACGGAGGTGAAACTAATTTTCCTATGTTCTAAACTACTAAAAATAATTTTAGGAAAAAGCCGGGTATTTTTTCGACTTTTAAATTATTTATTATGAATTAAAAACTAATTTAATCTAATTTAATTATAAAAAATACTAAACTAATTTCGAAAAATCTGAAAATTTTACTAAAAATACTTTGAGTGATACTGATTTCAAGAAAAATATAAAACGTTGGTACTGCTTAAGGAAATAAGCTACTAAAAAGCTAAATAAGCTACTAACTTAAAAACTGAGTTTGTATTTAAAAGACAAGTAGTGCATGAATTGAACGAACAAAGACCCTAGGGCAGTTGGTGATGAGTGTGCGTGGTGAGCTGGGTGGCCAGAGATCAAATCCCAGCAAGAGCATTTTTTGTAAACATTTTTTTTTTCGAATTTTTCTTTTTGCAAATTAAAGTTGGGATGGAAATAAGTACTTTTTGTAAAAACTTTTTTTGCCAAACCTAAAGAATAAGCAGTTTGAGACTGCTTATACCAAACAGTTTTCAAATGCTTAATGATCAAACCAAACACAACTTGTTTTAGCAAATTTTTTATTACAAGCTAATGATGGAATAAGCAGGTTGGAAAATGGAACAATCTAAAGCATATAACCGGGAGTTATGATAAGCACTGGTACAACAGATAAGCACTAAAGGGGGGGTAATAAGCTGTTTTTGGAGATCCTAAGCTATCATGAGAAATGAGCATACAATGAGAGAATAAGCTATTCTACCAAGTCTAGATAAGCACTAATTAAGCTAAAGGAGAACTATTCCTAATCCATACTATCTAAAAAG
Organism: Chrysanthemum makinoi; assembly: GCA_910596185.1. Lineage (NCBI taxonomy): Eukaryota > Viridiplantae > Streptophyta > Magnoliopsida > Asterales > Asteraceae > Chrysanthemum > Chrysanthemum makinoi. Next base: position 195,789,162 of record OU343222.1, on the reverse strand, counting down.
CAACTAAGGTACCCATAATAAGCTAAAGCTATAAACTAATAAGCTAAAAATAACCACTAATAAGCACGAAATAAGCTGGAATAGCTTCTGTGTTGGGACAGCAAAACAGCCAAGTGGGGCTGTTTTGGAGCTCCTAAAAAGCTACCAAAAAGCTAAAGTAAAAATTCACAAAAATGTGCAAAAGCTATATGACCAACCCAAGAATATGCGTACCAAATTTCGGGTCCTAAAGCTTAATATTAAGTAAATTAAAAATCTAAAAGTGAAGCCAACTGAACTAGAATGGCTGCTGAAACAGGAACGAGAGTGGGCTTGGGACAGATTTTTAGAGCATATTAAGCTAAGCTAGAGGCTTCCTAAGTGCAAATAAACTAATGCTATGTTGAGGTGGGTATGTGAGGACTTAAGAAAAGCTGTTTTGAAAATTTTTAGATGAAAAATAAGCTGTGCAAAAGGTCTTGGAACAGCAGCTATAGCTGCTGTTCTGTGCAAGTACTAATGACTGAATTTTTTCTTTAATCTAAAACTTGTATTAACTTAGTGAAACAGATTGACTCATGTGAAAACCAACTAAAAACCTTAAAGTGAGTTTGACTTTGAAAGTCAAACGGGTAAAAAAAACAAGTTTGGGACCAAATTAAGCTTAAACCAAACACCCCTTTATGGGGTGTTAAACTTAAAAAACAACAGATTTTTTAAAAAGCTAACTAAGGTTTTTTCTTTTATAAAACTTACTTAATATCTTAAAATTAATACTTAGAACTGAAAATAAAGCGTAATAAGCTAATAAGCACTAAAGTGCTTATTAGCAAAAATAAGCAGTAAAGAAAATGAGAACTTTTTCATTAATTAAAAAGGGAAATTACAATTTAAAAAACAGTAAACTAGATATAAAAACTACTAAAATTTCCTAGGTGCCTTATCAAATGGCTACAAGGTTCTATTTATACTAGCAGCTTAGGTCTTGGAGTCTTGAGCTTGTGTTTGTGTTAGTTTGCTGAGACAGAAGTGGACTTGGAGCACTTGTGTTTCTTGGAGTCAATCTCAACCTTTAGATCATCTTGGGCACCAAGGGGAGTAATCTGAGCCGTCTCTTTTTAAGAGCTCCAATGAGATAGTTGAGGATTGCCAACATGGCAGTGATACCCATGTGGGTGTGGGGGAGGGTTGCTTGGGAATCAGTGGGGGTTGAGAGTGATGTGAGGAAGAAGACAAGGGTGAGGGTGTAAGGTTTTGGCGGGCAAAAAAATGGGTTTGGGTATTCTGGGTTTGCTGTTTTGGGTAATAAAGAGGGAAGAAGGTCAAGTAAAGGGGGAAGGGTCAATTGGTTATAAAGAGGGGGTTCAAAGGGAGTTAAATGAAGGGGTTCAAAGGGTAGAAGGTTTAAGTAAAACTTTTGTATATATATATATATATATAATTTTTTTTTTTTTTTAGGAAATAAAAACTTTTAATAAAATTGGTTTAAATAAAAATAATTGTTGTAAAATAAAAATGAGGTTTTAAAAAGAGTAGTTTTGGATTTTGCAAAAAGGGTAAAAAGGTAATTTTGGGTTCGGGTAGAAGGGTAAAATGGTGATTTGGGTTTAGGGTTAGGTTTTCCGTCTGATTCCCCAAGCTCACTCCCAAATATGTATCTCGGGCTCTGAAAATATAGAAAATCATCTTCCGGCTCCGTCTGCAATGCACGTTTTCCATTCCAAGCTCAATTTTGTCCGTTATTGCCCTGTTTTCGATCCTTTGTACCTGAAACACATAAAAACACACTCCAAGGATATCTGCAGTATATTTGGTCATATTTCCGTGTTTTTAGACATTTTTGTGGTCTTAGATGGGCAAAAATGATGAGTGAATAAGCACTCATCAAATCCCCCACACTATCAATTGCTAGTCCCTAGCAATCCGATCATCTGAAGTAATGAAAGGATCAAAAATACCAAGTATACCCCGTTTCGACTTTTTATTCTACTACTAGAAATTTAAACTTGAACGATAATAAATAAAATGCTTGATTTTCAAAACATGGCATCATGGAACGGGATTCACGCAAAATGGGTGTCTCCGGGGAATTGTAATCGTCATCCTCTTTTTGATACTCTCAAACCAAGCTTAAACTTATTGTGCAAACGTTTTTGTAAAATGCTAACACTACTTATATCAATATTCTATGTAAGTCGAGACTTAACTTTTTGCTCCCGCAATTTATACAATTTAAGTGAGTGTGCTCATTTTCAAAAGTTTGACCATTGAAATCGACATTTGTTATGGTTGTTATCCACTTAACTAAAGTACTAACCCACAGGAAACGATGAAAGTCTAAGGATCGAAAGGGCCTCTTCCATGTAGCGGCTTTCTTCTCGGCACATCCCAAAACATCAGTTTTAAGTGACCGGGCTTTTGACACCTCACGAGAGAATAGTACCGAATTAGCAGGAATTCGATTCCAAAGATTTACGAAGCTACCGTTAAGTTAAAACTAAACCTAAATGGATTACAACCGACGATAATTTAAAAATTCGAGATTCAAAGGTGAGATCACTCCATGTGGCGACTTTCTTCTCAGCTTGTCCTTTTAAGGAGGCTAGGTTTTCACCCTCGAGAATAGTATCGGAGCTTTCGGGATCTTTGAAATCAAGGATTTCCAAATTACCATCAAACTTTTAGACAACTTTGACGAATACGAGTTCAACTTCCGATTTAAATTTAAGAAAAAGCAAGTTTCGCACATTTATTCATAAGCAACATAATGCTTTTATTCCCGCAACTCATATATTTTTTTCATTCTTTTTTCTTTTTCATTTTTCATTTTCAACTTTTTTTTTTTTTTTAACTTTTGACTTTAAACTTTAAACTTGCAACTTTTTGCATCATTCAAGCAACTTTCGATACTTTCATTTTGCAACTTTATTCAGATTTTTGAAAGTATGCTTTCTCGGAAATTTAAATAAAAAGTTGAACTCGGACTCTAAATTAATTTTGCTTAAAAACTTTTTATTGTAACATGACGATTTTGAATGTTCAAAAGTTTGACAACGAGCACGTATTTAGGTCCAATTAGTTAGCTTCTGGGAGAAAAAGCCATAGATTACTTATATAAGCTCTAAAGAGAACCAACTACTCCACGCTTAGCATTTTCATTTGCGCAACGCGTAAAACCTTAGCCTAAATGTTAAGAGAGCAGCTAGATCAACACTCTAGCAGAGTCGGGATTCCCCTTGTTCTAGCCGAATCAAGACTAAACTACCATTAACACCGAAGTATCAATGAATTATTTTTGTGCAAAGCACTTCTTGTAAATGTAAATACTTGACTTAAAGCGATAAAAATTTTAAAATTTTGGTCAAAACGGGGGTGCTAGGGTACTAGAAGGTACATAATGTGATCAAAATTCGCTTAGAATTCCCCCCCACACTTAGAATTGAATATTGCCCCCAATATTCAAAGTACCGGCCGTAGCCGAAACTATAGAACGGAAAAAGGTAATACTACTAGCCAAGTGTGGAAACGAAATCTTTTTCACAAAAGGATTTATAAAGATATCCCTAGATAATCGTTAGCAAAAAGATCGGATATTGGGCGGTGGATTGAAAGGGAGCATCAATCATCACGAACTACGGGAATCCTGAAAACAGAGAGCAAACACACAACAAGCAAACAACAGTGGGGGAATTCCCCCACACTTAGTGTTAGAAAATAGAAAGAAGATAGAAAGGACGAGCATGGGTTGCCACCCACGAAGCGCTTTTGTTTTTGTTCACAGAGTCGCTAGCTTGACTCGACCCCGAATTCATTGGTCCATGGGGAAGGTTTGGAGATCCGGGACAACCAATTGAGGTATGTCCCCTCCAAAATAGTGTTTCAATCTATGGCCGTTCACTTTGAAGTTTGGTCCGTCGGTTTGAGATAACTCGACGGCACCATAAGGAAAAACTTTGGCAATGGTGAACGGCCCAGTCCAACGGGTTTTAAGTTTCCCCGAGAAGATCTTTAATCGAGAATTGAAAAGAAGGACTCGGTCACCAACGTTGAAAACGCGGCTCTTGATTTTGGAGTCATGGATCTTCTTTGTTTTCTCTTTGTAGATTAAAGAGTTCTCGTAGGCTTGATCACGAAGTTCATTTAATTCATTGAGTTGAACTTTTCGGTGATCACCCGCGGACTTGAGATCAAAGTTAGCATGCTTCAAGGCCCAATAGGCTTTGTGTTCGAGCTCGATCGGTAGATGACACGCCTTTCCGTACACAAGCTTATAAGGAGTACAACCGATGGGTGTTTTGTAAGCGGTACGAAAGGCCCAGAGTGCATCATCTAGCTTATCCGACCAAGAGGCACGGTTTTCGCCTACGGTCCTTTCAAGAATTCTTTTTAAACCACGATTTGAGACTTCCACTTGACCACTAGTTTGTGGGTGATACGCGGTAGCAAGACGGTGAGTGACACCGTACTTAAGCATGACTTTTGTGAATTGTTCATTGCAAAAGTGCGTACCGCGATCACTAATGATGGCACGGGGAGTTCCAAAACGGGCAAAGAGAGATTTCAAAAATTTCACAACAACTCGGGCGTCGTTGGTGGGGAGCGCTTTCGCTTCCACCCATTTAGACAAGTAATCGACCGCCACGAGTATATACTTGTTCCCTCGAGATGACGGGAACGGCCCCATGAAGTCGATGCCCCACACGTCAAAGATTTCGCACACTTGGATTGCATTTTGAGGCATTTCATCCTTTTGCGAGATTTTGCCGTGACGTTGACAAGCGTCACATGATTTGACTAAGTCATGGGCATCGCGATAGATTGTGGGCCAATAGAAACCGGAGTCAAACACCTTTTTGGCGGTGTAGTTCGGGCCATGATGTCCCCCCGTGGGTCCATTGTGACAAGCGTTGAGAATATCAACGGCTTCTTGGCCGTGAACACACCGTCGGATGACTTGATCCGCACAGACTTTGAACAAGTAGGGGTCGTCCCAAAAGTAATGCTTAACATCTTTGAAGAATTTGTTTTTTTGTTGGGACGACATCCCTTTAACAATGAAGTTTCCCGCATGGTAGTTTGCAAAGTCGGCAAACCATGGGGTACTCGAATCTACACCTAGAGATACCACATTAAGTGTCTCGAGAGGAAATGTTTCATTGATTTCCTTTTTCTCGAGCACACCTTGGTGAGGATTTTCAAGACCGGATAAGTGATCAGCCGCGAGGTTCTCGGCTCCCTTTTTATCACGAACGATGATATCGAATTCTTGTAGGAGGAGAACCCACCGGAGCAATCTCGGCTTTGCATCTTGCTTTGCAAAGAGATATTTGAGGGCCGAGTGATCCGTATACACTATGCTTTTAGACAGGATCAAGTATGGTCGAAACTTCTGGAAAGCATACACCACGGCTAGTAGTTCTTTTTCCGTCGTAGTGTAATGTGCTTGAGCTTCGGTCAAAGTTTTGCTAGCATAATGTATAGGCTGGAAATGTTTTGCTTTTCGTTGCCCCAAGACTGCACCTAGAGCAAAGTCGCTAGCGTCGCACATGAGCTCGAAAGGTAAGTCCCAATCGGGGGCAACTAGAATAGGAGCTTCCGTAAGTTTCTTCTTTAAGGTTTGGAAAGCTTCAATGCACTCTTTAGAAAAGATGAACGGAGTATCTTTTTCAAGGAGACGGGTCATAGGCCGGCCTATTTTCGAGAAATCTTTAATGAATCGACGATAGAAGCCGGCGTGACCTAGAAAACTCCGAACACCCTTAACGGTGGTGGGATGAGGCAATTTGGATATGACATCAACTTTAGCCTTATCAACCTCAATCCCACTTTTAGAGATCTTATGGCCGAGGACTATGCCCTCTTTGACCATGAAATGACTTTTCTCCCAATTTAGACAAAGATTTGTGTCTTCCAACGTTTAAGCATCTTGTCCAAATGGGAGAGACATGATTTGAAAGAATCCCCAAAGACCGAAAAATCATCCATAAAGACCTCCATAGTTTCCTCGATCATGTCATGGAAAATGGCCATCATACACCTTTGGAATGTACCGGGAGCGTTGCATAACCCAAAAGGCTTGCGCCGGTACGCGAACGTTCCATAAGGGCATCTGAAGGTGGTCTTTTCTTGGTCTTGTGGATCTATGGGTATTTGGAAGTAACCCGAGAAACCATCGAGAAAACAATAGTATTCGTTTCCGCTAATCTCTCAAGCATTTGGTCCATGAAGGGTAAGGGAAAGTGGTCTTTACGGGTGGCTTCATTTAACTTTCGGTAGTCAATGCAAAACGCCATCCCGTAACCAATCGAGTAGGAATTAACTCGTTTTCATCATTTTCTACAACGGTGATGCCACCCTTTTTGGGCACACAATGAACGGGGCTCACCCAAGAACTATCCGAGATAGGGTAAATCAATCCGGCATCAAGAAGTTTAAGAACCTCTTGTTTGATAACCTCATGTATTTTAGGATTCACCCTTCTTTGATGTTGAACCGCTGGTTTGAAATCATCTTCCATTAGAATCTTGTGTGTACAAAATTCCGGGTTAATACCCCTAATGTCGGAAAGTTTCCAAGCAATGGCTCGCTTGTGTGACTTCAAAACCGTAATGAGAGCGGATTTTTCCTCCTCGCTCAAATCTTTAGCAATTATGACGGGTAATTTATCGTCACCCTCCAAAAATGCGTATTCGAGGTGAGGTGGTAAGTCCTTAAGTTCGACCTCCGGAGGATCATTAGAATTTTCAATGTTCTTGATTTCCTCAATATGAAGTTCTTGAGGAGGGAGTGATGATGGGTCATCATTAAGCAACTTCTCAAGGAGAAGAATGTCTCCCTCGAGATCAATATCGGCGTAATCAATTTCCGGTGAAACCGATTCACTCATTAAGTAAGCTTCAATCTCTTCCAAGATAAAGTCACTTCCCTCAAACGGAGTGAGGGAAGGGGAAGAGAGAGCAACAATGGGATCAACCGAAGTGGGATTGCCACTCGAGAATCCAAGAGTTTCTTGAGAATACTCCTCCGATACAATGTCAATGACATCAATTTTGTTGACGGACGTATCGTCATAAACGGGGGAGTATCTCGTAACTTGATCAAGATTAAAAGTTACGGCTTCCTTGTTTACCCTCAAAGTAATTTCCCCTTCATCTACATCGATCAATGCACGACCCGTTTTTAAGAAGCACCTCCCAAGGATGAGGGGTACTCGGGGATCGGCATCAAACTCGACGACAACAAAGTCGGCGGGGAAATAAAATTTTCCTACTCTCACACAAACATCCTCGGCTATACCTAATGGACGAGAACTTGTTCGGTCCGCAAGCTCGAGGATCATACATGTAGGAGTAAGAGGAGGTAATGAAAGCTTTTTCCACATAGAGTGTGGCATTAAGTTAATGCTCGCGCCAAGATCGGCCAAAGCGGAGCATTGAACTATCCCTTGAAAATCACATGGGATTAGGAATTTTCCGGGGTCTCCTAACTTTTCGGGAAGTTTTTTAAGGATAACCGCCGAACAATTCTCGTTCAAGGAAGTTTTAGCCAACTCGGAAATTTTTTCTTTGTTGCTCAACAAGCTTTTGATCGTCGGAGCAAACTTGGGCATTAGAAGAAGAGCGTCCGCGAAACTAATCTCGAAGTGCAAATCTTGAAAGATTTGGATAAGCTTCTCCATTTGTTGATTAGATTTGTCACGGAGCTTTTGGTCACTAAGCCTTGAAGGATAAGGAATTGAAGGCTTAGGATTAGTCCTCGGAACATCGGGTTCCGGAATGGAAATTTGGACTACCGGAGGTTGGACGTGTGCGGTACTTTGTGGGCTTGTAGAATGCACCTTGTCCTTTGTCACCTTGGTTTCTTGTGCTACCTCCCTCACCGGAGAGGGTGTAGGCATCGAAGGTCCATCATATGTCTTACCACTTTGGGTGGCAATAGCATTCAACTCTCCCTTCGGATTTGGAATCGTATTAGCCGGAAGGGTTTTAGAAGTTGAAGCTTGATTCATTTGACACATGATACTATTGAACATATTTTCAATTTTGTTTTGATTTTGATCAATTTTGTTGTTTGTTTTGTTCAATTCATTTTTTAACTCATTACCTTGTTTTGACATTGAAGTTTGGAAATCATTTCTCAAAGTAGTGATTTGGCTTTGCAAACTCCTAATTGTAACCTCATTAGACTTAATGTAGTTGGAAAGTTCAATAGAGGGGCCAACTGGGGGTTGGTAATTAGGAGCTTGATAACCATGATTGAGATTACCCCCTTGGGGAGGGTATTGGTTCATCGGGGCTTGATATGGAACATTTTGCCCTTTCACTTGATTTTGATTGAACCTATTTTGATTGTTAGGTTGAGGAAAACCGGGTGGTCCTTGATTGTTAGCATGATAGCTCGGGTCAACTTGAGGACGGTATTGATTACCTCCTTGATTGTAAGGCCCGGCTACGACATTTGCTTCAAAAGGATTACCATCCGTAGCGGTACAATTGTAGTAAGCATGAGGCCCACCACAAGTAGTACAAGTAGTTTCCACCGCTTTGACTTGAGCGGGTGGATTTGGAGATGGAGAAATAGATTTGTGAGAGAGAACCAATGCTTGGATAGCATCGGTAAGCTTGTCAATCTTAGCATCCGTGCTAGAGACATTTTCCGAAGAAGGTGAAGCACTCACTCGGGAAGCAATCGGTTTGCTTCGTGAGGTGCGGACTTTAGACTTGTTCTCAATGATGGACAACGCATCTTTCGTAGAGCGTGTCAAGAGATTACCACCGGCGGCGGCATTGAGAGAGTCTTGATCGTTTTCGTTCAAACCATTGTAGAAAGTATCGAGTTGATGTAACTCGGAAAAGCCAGGGTGAGGACATTGACGAAGTAAGTCCTTGAAACGATCCCAAGCTTCACTAAATGATTCATCAAATTTTTGTGTAAACTTTGTGATTTCATTTTTTAAGTGTGTTGTCTTTTGTGGTGGGAAGAATTCGTTAGTGAATTTTGAAACTAAATCTTCCCATGTGGTGATTGATTGAGGGGGTTGTTTCTCGAGCCAAATCCGGGCGGCCCCCTCAAGTGAGAACGGGAAAAGAAGTAGTTTGATTGCTTCTTCCGGCACGTTTCGATATTTGATTGTAGACGTGAGCTTGTTAAACCGTCGGATATGAGAGTGAGGATCGTCTCTCTCAAATCCGTAAAATTGGCTTGACGATACCAAGTTAATCAATCCGTGTTTGAGCTCAAAATTGTCGGCAACGATTGGTGGAACGACGATAGCTTCTCCATAACCCTCGGTGGGTGCTTGGAGTTGTTCCAACATAGAACGGTTATCCTCCGCCATTTCGGGAATGGGGTCGGGATTAGTACGAATCTCGGGTTCGACTATTGGCGGGGGACGTCTATTTCGTCTTCGCGGAATTGTGGCGAGTTCAAGAAGGGGACTAGAAGAATTAGAAGAACGAGTGCGCATGCACTACCAAAAACACTTTCAATTAAAACAAGACCGAGGCAAAACACAGTGAACTTAAACCAATAATCCCACGTGAAATGATCACTTTTATCACATGATCCATCATTTCTGCCAAAGTAGCATTTGGCAATATATATTTTGCAATATTAAAATCGACGCCGCCATGGTCAATGCAGATTTCCAAGTTGCCTAGTGCTGCAGAAATATCAAACATTACATGCATATCATAGTTGTTTCTTAGTTTTACGGTGCTTGAAATGCCAGTGTGTGGTACTTCATAATAAAGAGCATGAACATTCCTGTCAACGATGTTAAACAAATATTGCTTGAGCTCTTCTAGCTTCATTCTAGGAATATTGATGTTTGATTCAGTAGTAAAATATATCAAATATACGATACACGCGAGAATCGACAAATCAACCTTTTAGGAAAAGGGTTAACGTGCCAAAACTCACTAATGTGATATAAGTGATACCGGATAAGTGATTACCCGGGTCGTGTCCCAACGAGGTGTGAATTGAGGATGTCGTTTGAGGTTTGTTATTAAAATGCTTGAATTGTTCGAGATTTGATTGTTTTTAATTACGTTTTCTACGAATTAATTAACGGGAAAGTAATTAAGGCAAGGGAAACCTAATAAATGACAAACTAACTACTACTAAGCATACGGAACAATAAAACTAAGCTAAATTAAGTCCTAGGGTGCTAATATGCAAAAACGTGAAAACCCGGGCTAATCCCGAGCCTTAAAAAGTGAAAATAATGCAATTTAAGGCCTACGGAGGTGAAACTAATTTTCCTACGTTCTAAACTACTAAAAATAATTTTAGGAAAAAGCCGGGTATTTTTTCGACTTTTAAATTATTTATTATGAATTAAAAACTAATTTAATCTAATTTAATTATAAAAAATACTAAAGTAATTTCGAAAAATCTGAAAATTTTACTAAAAATACTTTGAGTGATACTGATTTCAAGAAAAATATAAAACGTTGGTACTGCTTAAGGAAATAAGCTACTAAAAAGCTAAATAAGCTACTAACTTAAAAACTGAGTTTGTATTTAAAAGACAAGTAGTGCATGAATTGAACGAACAAAGACCCTAGGGCAGTTGGTGATGAGTGTGCGTGGTGAGCTGGGTGGCCAGAGATCAAATCCCAGCAAGAGCATTTTTTGTAAACATTTTTTTTTTCGAATTTTTCTTTTTGCAAATTAAAGTTGGGATGGAAATAAGTACTTTTTGTAAAAACTTTTTTTTGCCAAACCCAAAGAATAAGCAGTTTGAGACTGCTTATACCAAACAGTTTTCAAATGCTTAATGATCAAACCAAACACAACTTGTTTTAGCAAATTTTTTATTACAAGCTAATGATGGAATAAGCAGGTTGGAAAATGGAACAATCTAAAGCATATAACCGGGAGTTATGATAAGCACTGGTACAACAGATAAGCACTAAAGGGGGGGTAATAAGCTGTTTTTGGAGATCCTAAGCTATCATGAGAAATGAGCATACAATGAGAGAATAAGCTATTCTACCAAGTCTAGATAAGCACTAATTAAGCTAAAGGAGAACTATTCCTAATCCATACTATCTAAAAAGCAACTAAGGTACCCATAATAAGCTGATGAGTGTGTAAATACTCATCATTTTTTGTTAAATCTGAACTGCAAAACGTTTAAAAATGCTCAGAAATGCATCAAAATACTGAAAATATCTCAAAAGTGCATTTTATATGTTTCAGATGCAAAATGTTTAAAATCAGATGAAAAATGAGCAAAGTTTGCATAATTGGCAGTTTCAGTCCCCCGACTTTCAGAAAATGGCAAAATCAGTCCCTAGGCATTTATTTTAAAAGAAAAGTCACCAGAGGTCCTTTTGGAATCCTAAATTGTCATATTTAGTCCTTTGGTGAAAAATCTAAAAGTTTTGAGAAATTACAGTTTTGGTCCCTGGATTTTTAAAATGGTCAAAATTAATCCTTGGAATTTCACAATTGGCAATAATGGTCCTTGGATTTTTGGAGATTGTCAAAACAAACCCTTGGATTACTCTTCATAATTTACAGATTTAGTCCCTTGGTTTTGTGGAATTACACTTTTGGTCCTTGTGTATTACTCAACCAAACCGGACCTAGTTATTATTCCCAAGCCCAAATAATCCCTTGGCCCAATCCATTTACCCGTTACCCATCCCATGACCCGAATCCAACACCAACGTTTAAAATAATATACCCCGCCCCCCTATTTCCCTGTCTTCCCCGACAAAAATGTAGCAACCTCCTCCTCCAGCCACCAACAACCACCCCTACTTCACTCTTTGTCTCCCCCTCCTCACCTACCAGACCAATGCATTAAATGCGCCCTTGTTCCTGTCTATGATATCAAAGCCAGTTTTGGCGCCAAAATCCACTCTATGGCCAAGATCAATTTTAAAGCATCCAATGGTTAAGATTAGTGCTGGGAAATCTTCAGAGATGAGAGAGAAACTGTTTGGGTGTATAAAAGGCCAAGAGGAAGCAACATGGAAGAGTAGTTAGCTTATTTTAAAATATGTATGTCGTTTTTAGAAGCAATGATTTAATTTAAGTTTTAAGTTGTAACTTTCTGTTTTTATGTACTCAATTCAAGTTATTGTATCAATATAAACCATTTTCAAGCATCAATTTAAGTGGCATTTCCATTTCATAAATTTCAGTTAACTGTGGAAAAATTCAATGTCCAACTCTTATGTTTAATCCTCAATAAGCCTCATTCAAGCTCAAAACACACTTATCTAAGCTCAATATAGCTTCTGGTAAGCTTTGGGAACAATTCCAGTCAAAGGTGCTAAAAGTCAATGAAAGTCAAACTGGGGGCAAAAATGATACAGGAATGATATGGGTTGATTCAGGAATGGAAATAGGTTGATTTGGAAGCAATGGGGTGGTTTAAATAGGTTAGTGGTTGCTGTGGTTCTGGTTTCATAGTTGTCAAGCCATTGTGGCTAGGGACCTATTGTAAGTAATTCTCAAGTTCATTGCATACTTGGTAATTGTGGTTTGGAGTAGTTAAATTCTGTTCAAAAGGTAGTATTTAGATTAGTTAAAGTTAGTTTGATCAAAAGTACATGTTGGTTCAATGTCTAGATCAGTTTTCATTTGCTAATTAGTCAAGAAAAGGGTGTTTGGCATTGCTGATCTAACTGTGTTAGAGGTGTACTCAGTGCTAGACTTTTGTTGTTTGTGGTTTGTTTAGCTCATTTGAGCTCTAATCTGTCTTAGCTTGTGCCTGCAAAACACCCAAAGTCAAACATTAACAAAATCTGTCTCACTGCTTAATCTGTTGTAATTTTGGATTAGTAAAATCTTGAATTGTGTTTAGAATTGTTAGATACAGCTTGCAGTAGGTGTATTTCATCCATAAACATCATAATCAGTCATTACATTGGATTCAAAGTTCATTTTGGTCAAATCTTCATAACTGTTATCAAAAGTCAAAAGTGAAAAACCTGATTTATGGCCAACTGCAAGGATTTTTCATGGCTTCATTTTTAGCCATATTCAGGTAAAACTTGGCATTCTAAAAAGTTCAACTGGTATTCTATCTTATTACCATTTTTACTGATTTTTTTCAAATTTGCATAAGCTTCAAAGAAGCTTGTGAATTAGGACCTAGTTGCCCTGCTCACAGGTCTTAGCTTAACTGAGTTTTTCTCAGTTTTGTGCAGGATTGCACAAGGCTCATAAGAGCCTCCCAAGGTCTGGTATTTTGGTTATAAGTAGCTACTTAGGTCTAGTTTAGGTCTTAATACTTGGTCTTTGATTTCTAGCTTATTTGAGTGCTCATTTTTAAGTTCAAAGTAGCCCACAGAATCTGTTTTAGCTTATTAGTTCAAATCATCAAATCTGATCAAACTTGTAATTCAGAGGATATGACTTGTTGATATTAGTTGCATTTCAGTTCTTATAGCATATTTAGACTTCTGTAATCAGTGGGTGGCTTGGTTTGTTCATTTGGCTTATCAAAGTGCTTATTTATAAGCACTTGCACATCAGTTTCATAATTCCCCACATAACCTCCTGTTTTTCCATTTTTCTTGGGTTCATTATATTATTTTAGAGTTTTCTTGAATTTTTCAGATTTTTCTAAGTCACTTTGCTATTTTTCTTGATTTAAAATAGTTTTTAATCACTTTTAATTAGCTTTAATTACAAAAAAAATTAAGAAAAGGTTCAAAAAAATAATTTTTCATTTTTATTAAGTTAAGATAAATATAAAAAGACAAAAAAATATTTTTCTAGATTTTTCTTAGTTAAATTTGTATTTTTAAGTAATTTAAATAGTTTTAAATAGTTTTTAATTCCTAGAAAATAGAAAAATAATTAGAAAAATACAAAAATAGTTTTGAAAATTCTATTTTGTTATTTTAATTTTTCGAAGTCTTAATTTTATTTTTCAAGCTTTATTTCATCTTTTCTTTCATTTTAGGTTATTATTAATTAGTTAAAAATAGTTTTTAATTAATAATAATTAGATAATTAGTTATAAAAATAATTTTCTTTTTCTATAAATTTTCTTTTATCATTAGGTTTGTAAAAATGTATTTTTCATATTTTTAGGACTTTTATTTCTTAGATATCACTTTTTATTTTGTACGTCTACGTAATTTTTATTTAAACGTAAGTTTTAAGTTTTAAGTTTTAAACGTTCATCGATTTTAAAAATAGTGATAGCGTTTATTTAATAGATTTTATCTTTTTAAATTTCTTTAATTTACATTTTAGCTCTTGTAGTTTATGTCCTTTTTCCTTAGTTATAATAAATTACAAATCTCTTTCCCGTTCAAATCTCTCGATCACTATTCGTTTGGTGATCCATTGCACAGCTCGCTGGGACATAACGACCCGGGGAAACACTATACTCCCCAGATCTTCATTGCATTCGTGCTTAGGCCGTTTTAAGCTGGTTACGGTCTGCCATTCACAAGTGGCAGGCTTGAGTGATTTAGCTTGACTGTTTGACACGCATCAAATTTTTGGCGCCGCTGCTGATCTATCTTCCGTCTAGCAGATTAGTTGTTTGAATACTCACTCTTTGTTTATACCATCCATCTATCATCTATATATATATATCCATATTTTCTTATAAAAAATCCAAAAACCCAAAAACAACCAAAAACGTATAAAACATAAAAATAATTTTCCTTTTGTTTCTATATATGTATCAAAAATAAAAATACAAAAAGATTCGTCGTTTTCTTTAATAATAAACAACTTAAAAGATTACCACCGCAAACCAAGGCAGTGCACTACCTAACTGGGGGTGCGACCATAATAAGTTCCCGAACTAAAGATTTAAAACTTGCCTTTGTGTCCTTGTGATTGGTGTACCTTTTTCAAAGAAGCCATTCATATTGTGATTATTGGTTAAGTTCACTGTTGTTTTGCCTCGATTTTGTGTTAATTGATTTTGTTGTGATATCGACGTTTCAGAACCAGAAAACCCATAAAGATTCTTCTCACCCCAAAATTTTTATAAAACGTCTTCATAATTCCCATTCTCATCTGAAAGATTTTCATAATTCCCATTTCTCTCCTTAACTCTGAGTCTCTTAGAGTTAACTCTAGTGCATGCGCACTCGTTCTTCTAGATCATTGAGTCCTTTGCGTGATCTAGCAGAAATTCCTAGACGACGTTCTCGTAGACGTGCTGCCCAAATAGTCGAACCCGAGATTCGTACTATTTCAAACAACAACATGGCAGACGAACGTACTATGGCGGAAATGCTCCAAGCACCCACCGAGGGTTATGGAGATGCCATCGTTTTACCAGTAATCAATTTTGATCACTTCGAACTGAAGACACACTTGATCCAACTTGTGTCTACAAATCAATTCCGCGGGTCTGATCGTGAAGACCCGTATGCACACATCCGTTGGTTTAACAAGTTGACTTCAACAATCAATTTCAAGGATGTGCCACAAAAAGTAATCAAGTTGATGCTTTTCCCATTCTCACTTGAGGGGACAGCCCGGATTTGGCTGGAAAAAGAACCCCCTCGATCTATCGAAACTTGGGAGGATCTTGTTCAAAAGTTTGTTAATTACTTCTTCCCTCCATCAAAGACGACTAATCTTAAAAATGAAATTTCTGGATTTCGTCAAAATTTCGATGAAAACTTTGGAGAGGCATGGGAGAGATTCAAAGATCTCCTAGGAAATGCCCCCATCGTGAATTCACGGAGCTTCAACAAGTCAATATCTTTTATAATGGGTTGAACTGTAACGATCAAGATTCTTTGAACGCATCCGCGGGTGGCAATATCTTGAATCGTAGACCTAAAGATGTGCTTGAAATTTGCGAGAGTAAATCAAAAGTTCCTATTTCTCGAAACAAAGTCAATGTTCCGAACACTCCTGCTTCTACATCCAGTAACTCTTCTGAGTTAGCAGCTCCGATAGCCGCTCTAACGGACATGATCCATTGTATGATAAAAGAGGTAAAGGAAATCAAAAGCGAAATTCATAAGCCGGAACCAATCAAAGCCATAAACAAGGTGTGTGAAATTTGTAGTGGTCCACACGCGTATTATGATTGTCAAGCAACCGATGCTTCTTTTTACCAAGCTCCCGTAGCTTCTGTAAACCACAATCAATACCGACCACAAGCTGATCCTCACTACCGTGCACCTAGCGGTATGACACCACCTGGTTTTCCTCCTGTGCAAAACCATGGCAATCAAAACCATGGCAATCAAAACCATGGAAATCAAAACCATGGCAATCAAAATCGCTTTGTTTCGAATCAAGGACACAACTTCAATAACTCTCAAAATTTCAATCAAAACCGGGACAATTTCAACCAACCATATCAAGCTCCTAATCATCAAAGTTATCAACAACCTCCTCAAGCTCCCATGCCAAATGACTTCATGAAAATGACTGAGTCAAACATGCGTTCAATGCAAACTCAGATCAATAACATGAGAGTTGAGCTAAGAAAGGAAATTGATACCACATTGTCTCGGCAGACAAATGAGTTAAAGAATATGATGAGCAGTTTCATGAACATGAATATGAACAAAGCTTCGTCATCTTCTGGAGGACTCCCAAGCAATACAATTCCCAATCCAAATGCCGAGTTGAAAGCCGTCACCACTCGTAGTGGTAAGACGCACAATGGACCTTCGACTCCAATGCCCCTCCTCCTGTAGCATTGAGTCAAGTTACCAAGGATACAACGGACAAGGTGCAATTCTCAAGCCCACGAAGTACCGCACACGTCCCACCTTCAGTAGTCCAAGCTTCAAGTCCGGAACCCGAAGTTCCGAAGAAAAATCCTGAGCCAGTAAACACTTCCATCCCGGCTCAAAAGTCTAGTCAGCTTCCTTACCCATCAAGAATGAATGATGAGAAGCTCAAAGACAAAAACAAAGAGCAAATGGAAAAATTTTCCAAATCTTCAATGAGCTTCACTTTGATATAAGCTTCATTGATGCTCTCGTTCTAATGCCTAAATTTGCATCCACGCTTAAAGGCTTACTCACCAACAAAGATAAGTTGTCTGAGATGGCGAAAACCCCTCTAAATGAGCAATGCTCAGCAGCCATTCTTAATAAGCTTCCCGAAAAGCTTGAAGACCCTGGCCGGTTTTTAATCCCGTGTGATTTCTTGGGGATGTTTCAATGCTCCGCCTTGGCCGATCTTGGCGCTAGCATTAACCTCATGCAACTCTCAGTATGGGAGAAACTGTCTCTTCCTAAACTTACATCCACTTGTATGACACTCGAGCTAGTAGACCGTACCAAAACTACTCCACTTGGGATAGCCGAGGATGTCGTGATGAAAGTGGGAAAGTTTCACTTTCCTACTGACTTTGTTGTAGTAGACTTCGATGCAGATCCTAGAGTTCCCCTCATCTTAGGGAGAGCTTTCTTAAGAACGAGTCGTGCTCTGATTGATGTGTTTGCTGAAGAGTTGACCATACGGGTTGACAACGAAGAGCTCACGTTAAATATCAACCAGAACTCCAAACCTCTGTACAAACAGAGTGTTGCCACAATTGATCAAAGATCTGAAAGATTCAATGCAACACTCTCAAACTTCACGGTTAAGAGGAGTTTTCAAAAACGTGCTGAGCTTAAAGCTTTGAAAATCAACCCTGGATCAAACAAATGGTTTGAAAGTTGTACCAGGGAAGTCAAGAGTGTTCTTGATGATGATGATCTAGAATCGGAGACTTCATCGGAAGTGGTGGAAACTGCTAGCTCTAAGAGCACACCACTTGTCCCACCTCCGGAATCAGTTTGTCGCATCGAGATTGTTAACTCTGTGGATGAAACCAAATTCTCTTCAGTTTCATCGGAGTTGGATGATGATGTTTGTGATCCAATGGGAAACATTCTTCCCATTGATGAATTGCTCAAAAATGATCCATCATCTTCTAGTCTTATTCCCGACTCTTCCATCCCTTCTCTCACTCCTGATGAGGAAGATGACAACTTTTGGAATGAAGTCGATGCATTTCTTAGTGATGAGTCAATTCCAACGGGAATTGATAATACTTACTTTGATCCGGAGGGAGACATCCTTTTTCTGGAAAATCTGTTGATTGAAGAACCGTTTCCCACCCTCCCTCCCGGACATCTTATTGACAATCACCATATAAGCTTCAAGTTTAAGCTTAAAAATGTCAAAAATGGTGATTTGCTTCTCTCTGATGAGGAATGGACATGCATTCTCATGAACGTCTTTATTCCATTCTTCACAGATGGTGTGGTCGCTCTTTCCCTTTTCTCTTTCGGGAATGAGGACACCATCTTTGACCCCGGTATCATCCCTTATAGTTTCTACTATTAACAATACCGCGGTTGTATCTCGTCGGTGTGGAACTTTCTGATGTTCATATGTTTATTAACACTGTGAACGAAAGTCCGATTGAGATTGGTTTTCCACGTTACTTTCCCCATGAACAAATGAATTCGGGGTCGAGTCAAGCTAGCGACTCGGGAATCAAAAACAGTAGCATGCCATATGGGTTTTCACCCATATTTCTGACTTCTTTCTATTTTCTACCACCCTAGTGTGGGGGGGTTGCCCCACATGTTGTGTATATATCAAAAAAAAATAATAATAAAAAATAAAATAAAAAAAAATAAAAAAATAAAAAAATCTTGCTAAATAATGGCCGTAATATTTCCCTTTTCCGTTCTTTGTTTCGGCATAACCGCCGGTACTTTGAATATTGAGGGCAATATTCATTTCTAAGTGTGGGGGGGGATTCTCACGAATTTTATCACGTAATTTTACCGCCTAATTCCCCCATTTTTGGCCAATTTTTTTTTTTTTGGAGTAAGTGTTTTGCACTTACTCGTTTGGTTATCAGTCCGCCTTGTCTAATAAACAAAAGGATTGGCTAATCCAGAGCAAACGGCTCTTTGGTAAAGATTTCTCAAATCCGTTTATATGGCTTGCAATTTGCCCAAAATTGTATGGTTCTCAACTCACCATGTCCTAAAAAGTGAAGAGTTGGCTAGCCCGAAAGGTTATGGCTTGTAGTAAAGGCAGTGGAAAAACCATAATTGGTATTCAGCTCACCAAAGATAATTCGGATAATTTATCTAAGAGTTGGCTAGTCCAGAGCAAACGGCTTCTGGTAAAGACACATCAAATCCGTTATATGGTTTATGATTTGCCAATAAATCAGATGGTTATCGGTGTACCATGGTTCTTGCTTGAACTGAAAAATTTGGCTACTCCAGAAGTAATGGCTTTTGGTAAAGAGATGAAATCCATTAGTTTTTCTCAAAAGATTGCTAGGGACTAGCAATAGTTTAGTGTGGGGGATTGATGAGTGTGTAAATACTCATCATTTTTGGTTAAATCTGAACTGCAAAACGTTTAAAAATGCTCAGAAATGCATCAAAATACTGAAAATATCTCAAAAGTGCATTTTATATGTTTCAGATGCAAAATGTTTAAAATCAGATGAAAAATGAGCAAAGTTTGCATAATTGGCAGTTTCAGTCCCCCGACTTTCAGAAAATGGCAAAATCAGTCCCTAGGCATTTATTTTAAAAGAAAAGTCACCAGAGGTCCTTTTGGAATCATAAATTGTCATATTTAGTCCTTTGGTGAAAAATCTAAAAGTTTTGAGAAATTACAGTTTTGGTCCCTGGATTTTTAAAATGGTCAAAATTAATCCTTGGAATTTCACAATTGGCAATAATGGTCCTTGGATTTTTGGAGATTGTCAAAACAAACCCTTGGATTACTCTTCATAATTTACAGATTTAGTCCCTTGGTTTTGTGGAATTACACTTTTGGTCCTTGTGTATTACTCAACCAAACCGGACCTAGTTATTATTCCCAAGCCCAAATAATCCCTTGGCCCAATCCATTTACCCGTTACCCATCCCATGACCCGAATCCAACACCAACGTTTAAAATAATATACCCCGCCCCCCTATTTCCCTGTCTTCCCCGACAAAAATGTCTGCAACCTCCCTCCTCCAGCCACCAACAACCACCCCTACTTCACTCTTTGTCTCCCCCCTCCTCACCTACCAGACCAATGCATTAAATGCGCCCTTGTTCCTGTCTATGATATCAAAGCCAGTTTTGGCGCCAAAATCCACTCTATGGCCAAGATCAATTTTAAAGCATCCAATGGTTAAGATTAGTGCTGGGAAATCTTCAGAGATGAGAGAGAAACTGTTTGGGTGTATAAAAGGCCAAGAGGAAGCAACATGGAAGAGTAGTTAGCTTATTTTAAAATATGTATGTCGTTTTTAGAAGCAATGATTTAATTTAAGTTTTAAGTTGTAACTTTCTGTTTTTATGTACTCAATTCAAGTTATTGTATCAATATAAACCATTTTCAAGCATCAATTTAAGTGGCATTTCCATTTCATAAATTTCAGTTAACTGTGGAAAAATTCAATGTCCAACTCTTATGTTTAATCCTCAATAAGCCTCATTCAAGCTCAAAACACACTTATCTAAGCTCAATATAGCTTCTGGTAAGCTTTGGGAACAATTCCAGTCAAAGGTGCTAAAAGTCAATGAAAGTCAAACTGGGGGCAAAAATGATACAGGAATGATATGGGTTGATTCAGGAATGGAAATAGGTTGATTTGGAAGCAATGGGGTGGTTTAAATAGGTTAGTGGTTGCTGTGGTTCTGGTTTCATAGTTGTCAAGCCATTGTGGCTAGGGACCTATTGTAAGTAATTCTCAAGTTCATTGCATACTTGGTAATTGTGGTTTGGAGTAGTTAAATTCTGTTCAAAAGGTAGTATTTAGATTAGTTAAAGTTAGTTTGATCAAAAGTACATGTTGGTTCAATGTCTAGATCAGTTTTCATTTGCTAATAAGTCAAGAAAAGTGTGTTTGGCATTGCTGATATAACTGTGTTAGAGGTAAACTCAGTGCTAGATTTTTGTTGTTTGTGGTTTGTTTAGCTCATTTGAGCTCTAATCTGTCTTAGCTTGTGCCTGCAAAACACCCTAAGTCAAACATTAACAAAATCTGTCTCACTGCTTAATCTGTTGTAATTTTGGATTAGTAAAATCTTGAATTGTGTTTAGAATTGTTAGATACAGCTTGCAGTAGGTGTATTTCATCCATAAACATCATAATCAGTCATTACATTGGATTCAAAGTTCATTTTGGTCAAATCTTCATAACTGTTATCAAAAGTCGAAAGTGAAAAACCTGATTTATGGCCAACTGCAAGGATTTTTCATGGCTTCATTTTTGAGCCATATTCAGTAAAACTTGGCATTCTAAAAAGTTCAACTGGTCTTCTATCTTATTACCATTTTTACTGATTTTTGTCAAATTTGCATAAGCTTCAAAGAAGCTTGTGAATTAGGACCTAGTTGCCCTGCTCACAGGTCTTAGCTTAACTGAGTTTTTCTCAGTTTTGTGCAGGATTGCACAAGGCTCATAAGAGCCTCCCAAGGTCTGGTATTTTGGTTATAAGTAGCTACTTAGGTCTAGTTTAGGTCTTAATACTTGGTCTTTGATTTCTAGCTTATTTGAGTGCTCATTTTTAAGTTCAAAGTAGCCCACAGAATCTGTTTTAGCTTATTAGTTCAAATCATCAAATCTGATCAAACTTGTAATTCAGAGGATATGACTTGTTGATATTAGTTGCATTTCAGTTCTTATAGCATATTTAGACTTCTGTAATCAGTGGGTGGCTTGGTTTGTTCATTTGGCTTATCAAAGTGCTTATTTATAAGCACTTGCACATCAGTTTCATAATTCCCCACATAACCTCCTGTTTTTCCATTTTTCTTGGGTTCATTATATTATTTTAGAGTTTTCTTGAATTTTTCAGATTTTTCTAAGTCACTTTGCTATTTTTCTTGATTTAAAATAGTTTTTAATCACTTTTAATTAGCTTTAATTACAAAAAAAATTAAGAAAAGGTTCAAAAAAATAATTTTTCATTTTTATTAAGTTAAGATAAATATAAAAAGACAAAAAAATATTTTTCTAGATTTTTCTTAGTTAAATTTGTATTTTTAAGTAATTTAAATAGTTTTAAATAGTTTTTAATTCCTAGAAAATAGAAAAATAATTAGAAAAATACAAAAATAGTTTTGAAAATTCTATTTTGTTATTTTATATTTTTCTAAGTCTTAATTTTATTTTTCAAGCTTTATTTCATCTTTTCTTTCATTTTAGGTTATTATTAATTAGTTAAAAATAGTTTTTAATTAATAATAATTAGATAATTAGTTATAAAAATAATTTTCTTTTTCTATAAATTTTCTTTTATCATTAGGTTTGCAAAAATGTATTTTTCATATTTTTAGGACTTTTATTTCTTAGATATCACTTTTTATTTTGTACGTCTACGTAATTTTTATTTAAACGTAAGTTTTAAGTTTTAAGTTTTAAACGTTCATCGATTTTAAAAATAGTGATAGCGTTTATTTAATAGATTTTATCTTTTTAAATTTCTTTAATTTACATTTTAGCTCTTGTAGTTTATGTCCTTTTTCCTTAGTTATAATAAATCACAAATCTCTTTCCCGTTCAAATCTCTCGATCACTATTCGTTTGGTGATCCATTGCACAGCTCGCTGGGACATAACGACCCGGGGAAACACTATACTCCCCAGATCTTCATTGCATTCGTGCTTAGGCAGTTTTAAGCTGGTTACGGTCGGCCATTCACAAGTGGCCGCCTTGAGTGATTTAGCTTGACTGTTTGGCACGCATCAAATTTTTGGCGCCGATGCCGGGGAGCTGTGCTGATCTATCTTCCGTCTAGCAGATTAGTTGTTTGAATACTCACTCTTTGTTTATACCATCCATCTATCATCTATATATATATATCCATATTTTCTTATAAAAAATCCAAAAACCCAAAAACAACCAAAAACGTATAAAACACAAAAATATTTTTCCTTTTGTTTCTATATATGTATCAAAAATAAAAATACAAAAAGATTCGTCGTTTTCTTTAATAATAAACAACTTAAAAGATAACCACCGCAAACCAAGGCAGTGCACTACCTAACTGGGGGTGCGACCATAATAAGTTCCCGAACTAAAGATTTAAAACTTGCCTTTGTGTCCTTGTGATTGGTGTACCTTTTTCAAAGAAGCCATTCATATTGTGATTATTGGTTAAGTTCACTGTTGTTTTGCCTCGATTTTGTGTTAATTGATTTTGTTGTGATATCGACGTTTCAGAACCAGAAAACCCATAAAGATTCTTCTCACCCCAAAATTTTTATAAAACGTCTTCATAATTCCCATTCTCATCTGAAAGATTTTCATAATTCCCATTTCTCTCCTTAACTCTGAGTCTCTTAGAGTTAACTCTAGTGCATGCTTTTCGTTCTTCTAGATCAGTGAGTCCTTTGCGTGATCTAGCAGAAATTCCTAGACGACGTTCTCGTAGACGTGCTGCCCAAATAGTCGAACCCGAGATTCGTACTATTTCAAACAACAACATGGCAGACGAACGTACTATGGCGGAAATGCTCCAAGCACCCACCGAGGGTTATGGAGATGCCATCGTTTTACCAGTAATCAATTCTGATCACTTCGAACTGAAGACACACTTGATCCAACTTGTGTCTACAAATCAATTCCGCGGGTCTGATCGTGAAGACCCGTATGCACACATCCGTTGGTTTAACAAGTTGACTTCAACAATCAATTTCAAGGATGTGCCACAAAAAGTAATCAAGTTGATGCTTTTCCCATTCTCACTTGAGGGGACAGCCCAGATTTGGCTGGAAAAAGAACCCCCTCGATCTATCGAAACTTGGGAGGATCTTGTTCAAAAGTTTGTTAATTACTTCTTCCCTCCATCAAAGACGACTAATCTTAAAAATGAAATTTCTGGATTTCGTCAAAATTTCGATGAAAACTTTGGAGAGGCATGGGAGAGATTCAAAGATCTCCTCAGGAAATGCCCCCATCATGAATTCACGAGCTTCAACAAGTCAATCTCTTTTATAATGGGTTGAACTGTAACGATCAAGATTCTTTGAACGCATCCGCGGTGGCAATATCTTGAAGCGTAGACCTAAAGATGTGCTTGAAATTTGCGAGAGTAAATCAAAAGTTCCTATTTCTCGAAACAAAGTCAATGTTCCGAACACTCCTGCTTCTACATCCAGTAACTCTTCGGAGTTAGCAGCTCCGTTAGCCGCTCTAACGGACATGATCCATTGTATGATAAAAGAGGTAAAGGAAATCAAAAGCGAAATTCATAAGCCGGAACCAATCAAAGCCATAAACAAGGTGTGTGAAATTTGTAGTGGTCCACACGCGTATTATGATTGTCAAGCAACCGATGCTTCTTTTACCAAGCTCCCGTAGCTTCTGTAAACCACAATCAATACCGACCACAAGCTGATCCTCACTACCGTGCACCTAGCGGTATGACACCACCTGGTTTTCCTCCTGTGCAAAACCATGGCAATCAAAACCATGGCAATCAAAACCATGGCAATCAAAATCGCTTTGTTTCGAATCAAGGACACAACTTCAATAACTCTCAAAATTTCAATCAAAACCGGAACAATTTCAACCAACCATATCAAGCTCCTAATCATCAAAGTTATCAACAACCTCCTCAAGCTCCCATGCCAAATGACTTCATGAAAATGACTGAGTCAAACATGCGTTCAATGCAAACTCAGATCAATAACATGAGAGTTGAGCTAAGAAAGGAAATTGATACCACATTGTCTCGGCAGACAAATGAGTTAAAGAATATGATGAGCAGTTTCATGAACATGAATATGAACAAAGCTTCGTCATCTTCTGGAGGACTCCCAAGCAATACAATTCCCAATCCAAATGCCGAGTTGAAAGCCGTCACCACTCGTAGTGGTAAGACGCACAATGGACCTTCGACTCCAATGCCCCCTCCTCCTGTAGCATTGAGTCAAGTTACCAAGGATACAACGGACAAGGTGCAATTCTCAAGCCCACGAAGTACCGCACACGTCCCACCTTCGGTAGTCCAAGCTTCAAGTCCGGAACCCGAAGTTCCGAAGAAAAATCCTGAGCCAGCAAACACTTCCATCCCGGCTCAAAAGTCTAGTCAACTTCCTTACCCATCAAGAATGAATGATGAGAAGCTCAAAGAAAAAAACAAAGAGCAAATGGAAAAAATTTTCCAAATCTTCAATGAGCTTCACTTTGATATAAGCTTCGTTGATGCTCTCGTTCTAATGCCTAAATTTGCATCCACGCTTAAAGGCTTACTCACCAACAAAGATAAGTTATCAGAGATGGCGAAAACCCCTCTAAATGAGCAATGCTCAGCGGCCATTCTTAATAAGCTTCCCGAAAAGCTTGAAGACCTGGCGGTTTTAATCCCGTGTGAATTCTTGGGGATGTTTCAATGCTCCGCCTTGGCCGATCTTGGCGCTAGCATTAACCTCATGCAACTCTCAGTATGGGAGAAACTGTCTCTTCCTAAACTTACATCCACTTGTATGACACTCGAGCTAGTAGACCGTACCAAAACTACTCCACTTGGGATAGCCGAGGATGTCGTGATGAAAGTGGGAAAGTTTCACTTTCCTACTGACTTTGTTGTAGTAGACTTCGATGCAGATCCTAGAGTTCCCCTCATCTTAGGGAGAGCTTTCTTAAGAACGAGTCGTGCTCTGATTGATGTGTTTGCTGAAGAGTTGACCATACGGGTTGACAACGAAGAGCTCACGTTAAATATCAACCAGAACTCCAAACCTCTGTACAAACAGAGTGTTGCCACAATTGATCAAAGATCTGAAAGATTCAATGCAACACTCTCAAACTTCACGGTTAAGAGGAGTTTTAAAAAACGTGCTGAGCTTAAAGCTTTGAAAATCAACCCTGGATCAAACAAATGGTTTGAAAGTTGTACCAGGGAAGTCAAGAGTGTTCTTGATGATGATGATCTAGAATCGGAGACTTCATCGGAAGTGGTGGAAACTGCTAGCTCTAAGAGCACACCACTTGTCCCACCTCCGGAATCAGTTTGTCGCATCGAGATTGTTAACTCTGTGGATGAAACCAAATTCTCTTCAGTTTCATCTGAGTTGGATGATGATGTTTGTGATCCAATGGGAAACATTCTTCCCATTGATGAATTGCTCAAAAATGATCCATCATCTTCTAGTCTTATTCCCGACTCTTCCATCCCTTCTCTCGCTCCTGATGAGGAAGATGACAACTTTTGGAATAAAGTCGATGCATTTCTTAGTGATGAGTCAATTCCAACGGGAATTGACAATACTTACTTTGATCCGGAGGGAGACATCCTTTTTCTGGAAAATCTGTTGATTGAAGAACCGTTTCCCACCCTCCCTCCCGGACATCTTATTGACAATCACCATATAAGCTTCAAGTTTAAGCTTAAAAATGTCAAAAATGGAGATTTGCTTCTCTCTGATGAGGAATGGACATGCATTCTCATGAACGTCTTTATTCCATTCTTCACAGATGGTGTGGTCGCTCTTTCCCTTTTCTCTTTCGGGAATGAGGACACCATCTTTGACCCCGGTATCATCCCTTATAGTTTCTACTATTAACAATACCGCGGTTGTATCTCGTCGGTGTGGAACTTTCTGATGTTCATATGTTTATTAACACTGTGAACGAAAGTCCGATTGAGATTGGTTTTCCACGTTACTTTCCCCATGAACAAATGAATTCGGGGTCGAGTCAAGCTAGCGACTCGGGAATCAAAAACAGTAGCATGCCATATGGGTTTTCACCCATATTTCTGACTTCTTTCTATTTTCTACCACCCTAGTGTGGGGGGGTTGCCCACATGTTGTGTATATATCAAAAAAAAAAATAAAAAAAATAAAATAAAAAAAATAAAAAAAAATAAAAAAAATCTTGCTAAATAATGGCCGTAATATTTCCCTTTTCCGTTCGTTGTTTCGGCATAACCGCCGGTACTTTGAATATTGAGGGCAATATTCATTTCTAAGTGTGGGGGGGGATTCTCACGAATTTTATCACGTAATTTTACCGCCTAATTCCCCCATTTTTGGCCAAAATTTTTTTTGGAGTAAGTGTTTTGCACTTACTCGATTGGTTATCAGTCCGCCTTGTCTAATAAACAAAAGGATTGGCTAATCCAGGAGCAAACGGCTCTTGGTAAAGATTTCTCAAATCCGTTTATATGGCTTGCAATTTGCCCAAAATTGTATGGTTCTCAACTCACCATGTCCTAAAAAGTGAAGAGTTGGCTAGCCCGCAAGGTTATGGCTTGTGGTAAAGGCAGTGGAAAAACCATAATTGGTATTCAGCTCACCAAAGATAATTCTGATAATTTATCTAAGAGTTGGCTAGTCCAGAGCAAACGGCTTCTGGTAAAGACACATCAAATCCGTTATATGGTTTATGATTTGCCAATAAATCAGATGGTTATCGGTGTACCATGGTTCTTGCTTGAACTGAAACATTTGGCTACTCCAGAAGTAATGGCTTTTGGTAAAGAGATGAAATCCATTAGTTTTTCTCAAAAGATTGCTAGGGACTAGCAATAGTTTAGTGTGGGGGATTGATGAGTGTGTAAATACTCATCATTTTTGGTTAAATCTGAACTGCAAAACGTTTAAAAATGCTCAGAAATGCATCAAAATACTGAAAATATCTCAAAAGTGCATTTTATATGTTTCAGATGCAAAATGTTTAAAATCAGATGAAAAATGAGCAAAGTTTGCATAATTGGCAGTTTCAGTCCCCCGACTTTCAGAAAATGGCAAAATCAGTCCCTAGGCATTTATTTTAAAAGAAAAGTCACCAGAGGTCCTTTTGGAATCATAAATTGTCATATTTAGTCCTTTGGTGAAAAATCTAAAAGTTTTGAGAAATTACAGTTTTGGTCCCTGGATTTTTAAAATGGTCAAAATTAATCCTTGGAATTTCATAATTGGCAATAATGGTCCTTGGATTTTTGGAGATTGTCAAAACAAACCCTTGGATTACTCTTCATAATTTACAGATTTAGTCCCTTGGTTTTGTGGAATTACACTTTTGGTCCTTGTGTATTACTCAACCAAACCGGACCTAGTTATTATTCCCAAGCCCAAATAATCCCTTGGCCCAATCCATTTACCCGTTACCCATCCCATGACCCGAATCCAACACCAACGTTTAAAATAATATACCCCGCCCCTATTTCCTGTCTTCCCCGACAAAAATGTCTGCAACCTCCCTCCTCCAGCCACCAACAACCACCCCTACTTCACTCTTTGTCTCCCCCCTCCTCACCTACCAGACCAATGCATTAAATGCCCTTGTTCTGTCCCATGATATCAAAGCCGGTTTTGGCGCCAAAATCCACTCTATGGCCAAGATCAATTTTAAAGCATCCAATGGTTAAGATTAGTGCTGGGAAATCTTCAGAGATGAGAGAGAAACTGTTTGGGTGTATAAAAGGCCAAGAGGAAGCAACATGGAAGAGTAGTTAGCTTATTTTAAAATATGTATGTCGTTTTTAGAAGCAATGATTTAATTTAAGTTTTAAGTTGTAACTTTCTGTTTTTATGTACTCAATTCAAGTTATTGTATCAATATAAACCATTTTCAAGCATCAATTTAAGTGGCATTTCCATTTCATAAATTTCAGTTAACGTGGAAAATTCAATGTCCAACTCTTATGTTTAATCCTCAATAAGCCTCATTCAAGCTCAAAACACACTTATCTAAGCTCAATATAGCTTCTGGTAAGCTTTGGGAACAATTCCAGTCAAAGGTGCTAAAAGTCAATGAAAGTCAAACTGGGGGCAAAAATGATACAGGAATGATATGGGTTGATTCAGGAATGGAAATAGGTTGATTTGGAAGCAATGGGGTGGTTTAAATAGGTTAGTGGTTCTGTGGTTCGGTTTCATAGTTGTCAAGCCATTGTGGCTAGGGACCTATTGTAAGTAATTCTCAAGTTCATTGCATACTTGGTAATTGTGGTTTGGAGTAGTTAAATTCTGTTCAAAAGGTAGTATTTAGATTAGTTAAAGTTAGTTTGATCAAAAGTACATGTTGGTTCAATGTCTAGATCAGTTTTCATTTGCTAATAAGTCAAGAAAAGTGTGTTTGGCATTGCTGATATAACTGTGTTAGAGGTAAACTCAGTGCTAGATTTTTGTTGTTTGTGGTTTGTTTAGCTCATTTGAGCTCTAATCTGTCTTAGCTTGTGCCTGCAAAACACCCTAAGTCAAACATTAACAAAATCTGTCTCACTGCTTAATCTGTTGTAATTTTGGATTAGTAAAATCTTGAATTGTGTTTAGAATTGTTAGATACAACTTGCTTGCATTAGGTGTATTTCATCCATAAACATCATAATCAGTCATTACATTGGATTCAAAGTTCATTTTGGTCAAATCTTCATAACTGTTATCAAAAGTCAAAAGTGAAAAACCGATTTATGGCCAACTTGCAAGGATTTTTCATGGCTTCATTTTTTAGCCATATTCAGTGAAACTTGGCATTTCATAAACTTCAACTGGTCCTCTTTCTTATCACCATTTTCTGATTTTTGTCAAATTTGCATAAGCTTCAAAGAAGCTTGTGAATTAGGACCTAGTTGCCCTGCTCACAGGTCTTAGCTTAACTGAGTTTTTCTCAGTTTTGTGCAGGATTGCACAAGGCTCATAAGAGCCTCCCAAGGTCTGGTATTTTGGTTATAAGTAGCTACTTAGGTCTAGTTTAGGTCTTAATACTTGGTCTTTGATTTCTAGCTTATTTGAGTGCTCATTTTTAAGTTCAAAGTAGCCCACAGATTCTGTTTTAGCTTATTAGTTCAAATCATCAAATCTGATCAAACTTGTAATTCAGAGGATATGAATTGTTGATATTAGTTGCATTTCAGTTCTTATAGCATATTTAGACTTCTGTAATCAGTGGGTGGCTTGGTTTGTTCATTTGGCTTATCAAAGTGCTTATTTATAAGCACTTGCACATCAGTTTCATAATTCCCCACATAACCTCCTGTTTTTTCATTTTTCTTGGGTTCATTATATTATTTTAGAGTTTTCTTGAATTTTTCAGATTTTTCTAAGTCACTTTGCTATTTTTCTTGATTTAAAATAGTTTTTAATCACTTTTAATTAGCTTTAATTACAAAAAAAATTAAGAAAAGGTTCAAAAAAATAATTTTTCATTTTTATTAAGTTAAGATAAATATAAAAGACAAAAAAATATTTTTCTAGATTTTTCTTAGTTAAATTTGTATTTTTAAGTAATTTAAATAGTTTTAAATAGTTTTTAATTCCTAGAAAATAGAAAAATAATTAGAAAAATACAAAAATAGTTTTGAAAATTCTATTTTGTTATTTTATATTTTTCTAAGTCTTAATTTTATTTTTCAAGCTTTATTTCATCTTTTCTTTCATTTTAGGTTATTATTAATTAGTTAAAAATAGTTTTTAATTAATAATAATTAGATAATTAGTTATAAAAATAATTTTCTTTTTCTATAAATTTTCTTTTATCATTAGGTTTGTAAAAATGTATTTTTCATATTTTTAGGACTTTTATTTCTTAGATATCACTTTTTATTTTGTATGCGTCTACGTAATTTTTATTTAAACGTAAGTTTTAAGTTTTAAGTTTTAAACGTTCATCGATTTTAAAAATAGTGATAGCGTTTATTTAATAGATTTTATCTTTTTAAATTTCTTTAATTTACATTTTAGCTCTTGTAGTTTATGTCCTTTTTCCTTAGTTATAATAAATCACAAATCTCTTTCCCGTTCAAATCTCTCGATCACTATTCGTTTGGTGATCCATTGCACAGCTCGCTGGGACATAACGACCCGGGGAAACACTATACTCCCCAGATCTTCATTGCATTCGTGCTTAGGCAGTTTTAAGCTGGTTACGGTCTGCCATTCACAAGTGGCAGGCTTGAGTGATTTAGCTTGACTGTTTGGCACGCATCATAAGCTAAAGCTATAAACTAATAAGCTAAAAATAACCACTAATAAGCACGAAATAAGCTGGAATAGCTTCTGTGTTGGGACAGCAAAACAGCCAAGTGGGGCTGTTTTGGAGCTCCTAAAAAGCTACCAAAAAGCTAAAGTAAAAATTCACAAAAATGTGCAAAAGCTATATGACCAACCCAAGAATATGCGTACCAAATTTCGGGTCCTAAAGCTTAATATTAAGTAAATTAAAAATCTAAAAGTGAAGCCAACTGAACTAGAATGGTCAAGCTGCTAAACAGGAACGAGAGTGGGCTTGGGATTTTTAGAGCATATTAAGCTAAGCTAAAGGCTTCCTAAGTGCAAATAAACTAATGCTATGTTGAGTTGGGTATGTGAAGTCTTAAGAAAAGTTTTGAAAATTTTAGATGAAAAATAAGCTGTGAAAGGTCTTGGAAAACAGCACTATATAAGCTGTTCTCGTGCAAGTACTAATGACTGCATTTTTTCTTTTAATCTAAAACTTGTATTAACTTAGTGAAACAGATTGACTCATGTGAAAACCAACTAAAAACCTTAAAGTGAGTTTGACTTTGAAAGTCAAACGGGTAAAAAAAAACAAGTTTGGGACCAAATTAAGCTTAAACCAAACACCCCTTTATGGGTGTTAAACTTAAAAACAAAGATTTTTTAAAAAGCTAACTAAGGTTTTTTTCTTTTATAAAACTTACTTAATATCTTAAAACTAATACTTAGAACTGAAAATAAAGCGTAATAAGCTAATAAGCACTAAAGTGCTTATTAGCAAAAATAAGCAGTAAAGAAAATGAGAACTTTTTCATTAATTAAAAAGGGAAATTACAATTTAAAAAACAGTAAACTAGATATAAAAACTACTAAAATTTCCTAGGTGCCTTATCAAATGGCTACAAGGTTCTATTTATACTAGCAGCTTAGGTCTTGGAGTCTTGAGCTTGTGTTTGTGTTAGTTTGCTGAGACAGAAGTGGACTTGGAGCACTTGTGTTTCTTGGAGTCAATCTCAACCTTTAGATCATCTTGGGCACCAAGGGATGAATCTGAGCCGTCCTTTTTAAGAGCTCCAATGAGATAGTTGAGGATTGCCAACATGGCAGTGATACCCATGTGGGTGTGGGGAAGGGTTGCTTGGGAATCAGTGGGGGTTGAGAGTGATGTGAGGAAGAAGACAAGGGTGAGGGTGTAAGGTTTTGGCGGGCAAAAAATGGGTTTGGGTATTCTGGGTTTGCTGTTTTGGGTAATAAAGAGGGAAGAAGGTCAAGCAAAGGGGGAAGGGTCAATTGGTTATAAAGAGGGGGTTCAAAGGGAGTTAAATGAAGGGGTTCAAAGGGTAGAAGGTTTAAGTAAAACTTTTGTATATATATATATATATATATATATATATATATATATATATATATATATATATATATATATATATATATATATATATATATATATATATATATATATATATATATATATATATATTTTTTAGGAAATAAAAACTTTTAATAAAATTGGTTTAAATAAAAATAATTGTTGTAAAATAAAAATGAGGTTTTAAAAAGAGTAGTTTTGGATTTTCCAAAAAGGGTAAAAAGGTAATTTTGGGTTCGGGTAGAAGGGTAAAATGGTGATTTGGGTTTAGGGTTAGGTTTTTCGTCTGATTCCCCAAGCTCACTCCCAAATATGTATCTCGGGCTCTGAAAATATAGAAAATCATCTTCCGGCTCCGTCTGCAATGCACGTTTTCCATTCCAAGCTCAATTTTGTCCGTTATTGCCCTGTTTTCGATCCTTTGTACCTGAAACACATAAAAACACACTCCAAGGATATCTGCAGTATATTTGGTCATATTTCTGTGTTTTTAGACATTTTTGTGGTCTTAGATGGGCAAAAATGATGAGTGAATAAGCACTCATCAATGTTCATCTTCCAACCATTTACATACGTTGGTTTTCCGCCATAGCAAACCAATTGACCCTTATTGTAAACAGGAAAATTGAAAATGGTTTGTGTATATGGTGTAGTAGGTTTAGTTTTTTTTTATTATACCAACGTTTATAGCGTACACGCTCTTCCAGTTTGTTTTTTCTCTGAACCATTTCATGTATATAACGGACACGCTCTTGACGCGTTAGTTTTGTTTCTTCTGAAATTACACCTGCAAATGATTCTTCCATAGAACCATCATTTGGAATCAAAATTGTGCTTAAATCTTTCGAACGCTCACAAACAAAAATTTGGAGCTGTCCAGCAACTTTTGCGATGTCGTACATTACATCAATGTCATAATCATTTTCAATTGCTTTCATTCCCATTAAAGTTTGGTTTTGTGGCAATGCGTAATATAGAAAGTTGACCTTTGTTGGTAATTTTCTCTCTAGATACTTAACCATATCTCGAAAATCAAATTCTGGAACATTGATATTCATGTTTGAACCATCTTGATATGTTATTGTGTTAAGTGTAAAGTTTCCGTTGTAGTTGATAGTGAAGTGTAATGTAGTATTGTTAGATGTTGACATTTGATGAGTTAAAGAAGGAAGAATTGCTTTTGATTCATTGAAAGCAGAAAGTAGTGTCTATATATATATATATATATATATATATATATATATATATATATATATATATATATATATATATATATATATATATATATATATATATATATATATATATAAGATATATGTGGTGTATCACATGTCCCTACTTGGTTACTGACACGCCTAAAAAGTTGTCATATAATTATTGAATGTTGTCATATTTCGTGTAAACATGTATGTGATTTATAGATAATTTTGCATGTCCTATATTATTAATGACATGTGTAAAAGTTGTCGTATAATTATTAAAACATGACAAAAAGTTGTCACATTTCGTGTAAAACACTATGTGATATAGACCCTATATATACAACATCTAAAAAGAAGTTTAACAAACATAAGCATTAACCAAAAACAAAATACTAACATACATCTACCCAACAAACATACAAATGTCGGCTACTTTCCAGAAATTCAAATGTAAGTTACATTTCAATGGAAAAGAAAGTGGTGTCATTATGTACAGTGACATCACTTACTCATTAATGGTTGAAATGTTGGTGAACAAATTCGAGTTGGATGCAAATACGCAACTCAAATTGTCCTTTAGGCTAAGTCCATCAGATACAACGATGGAGATTAAAGACAACAACGATGTTTTTTTATTTGTTACGCAGCTTGTGGTTTCGCTGATGGTATAATACATTTGTACATTGATCTGCCCAGGGAAAATGAAACTACAATAGGACACACAAGGATAATACCCGGTCCACGTGGGCATTCTTCAATTGGCCAAGCTCCCAAAAATACTGACATTAGGGAAGGAGGCCCCTCGTCTGTAATGCCAACCCAAGAGTATGTCAGGAGAATAGAGGAGGATGCATCTGAAGATGATCATTTTACGCGTGGCCCATGGCTAAGCGCGCTTGGCTATCTAGATGCTTTTGGGATCAGCGTAGATGCTTGTTTACGCGATATGAAAACCTTTTGTAAAAAAGGGAAGCTTGAACTGGTTGTAACCGTCATCAAGTCTTGTACACCAAATTTGCTTGGTGACCTAACATTTACACTCAAAGATCCATCGGGAACAATGCGGTACAATTCATCACAAAGTACTAGAAGAGGATAAGGGTTCACGTCAAGTCTATCGGTGTGCTGTTTTTGATACTAAAGAATGTCTCAGTGTTCACACCAAAACCACATAACCATTACCTTAACATCACTTTGAAAAACATTGTTGAGGTTTACCACAAGGATACCGTTTATCAGTGATGTTTAAATTGGAATTTCGTTTTTAATTTGTATCATCTTTATCTTGTATTTTTTTATGTTTTTATTTAACCCATCTACTATTTTCATTTAACTCATCTACAAAACTTTAGTTATCGACGACATAACTTGTGATATATAACATACACAAACTTTCATTTGATAAGCGTAGATGAAAATACATATACAAACGGTTAACTAATCATATCTACATCCGCTAGTATTCTTTAACCATAGATAAAAAAATATATACAAACAGTTCAACTAAACATATCCACATCCGCTAGTATCCTCACAGGGTACCATAAAATGATTAGCCATAACAAATCTAAACTCCCTAAAAAAACTGTGAAGGGTTATTAATAACCCGTGGTGGGATCCTACCTGTACAAAATTGTAGCATAAGCCAACTTACAATTACTCCACAATCCTTACCATTTGCTTGCTGCGGAGCCAGAAACCAATTTGAATCATTATAAGAGAATGAGAAGTTAAAATGTTGGCGTCCGGTAACGTCAAAATATCCTTGGATCTCTAAACTTTCATTTAAGACTTTAGTCCATGCAACAATATGTCGTCGCAACTTATCCGGCCTAGTGTCACTATGCATCGAGTCAAAAACAGAAATATGAGAATTCAGAAGATTTCACGACAGGCTAAAACCCAGTGATTGCCTTCGGCATGGATCGGCATATACACCTACAAAGATAAAATCATTAACTTACATAAAATTAAATACCTTATTAAAATACTAAACGCATTAAAATCATTAAACACAAATACTTACCACTTCTACCTCATCCCAGGAAGGGTACGGACGTGTCCTCCCACTTAACGTTCCCTGTAATGCACTATCAGTCACAAGTAAGAAGACAGAAGTGCCTGGAGAATACGATGCAAGTGTTGATTTTGCTACTGTCCAGTGAGCACCATTTGGCCTCGGCCAATTAGAAGCTCGTCCATGCATTCATATGCTAATTCAAATCAAAAAAATATTAAAATTATTATTAAACTTTCTATAGAAAAGACTATTCAAATACATTATAAACATTTAATAATAAACTTACATCGTCTGCAAGCCAACCATTACTTGGAACAAAAATGGAGTAATTCACGCCAAAAAATTGGCTCACTGCGAAAACCCATCACATGACAAATCCATGTATATGGGTTTAGGGTTACACAGGAAAGTATTTAAGTCTTCATAATATGTACGCCTAACCTAAATAGCCAAAAGTAATATCAATAATAAGTTGTTAATCATTGTTAAAAAAAATATTCACGTAGTGTTATGATTACCTTAGTAGGGTCAACGTTATAAAACGAAATGTACTCTCCGGTATAATTTTCACGTAAAAACTCAACTCTATCCCCATCTTCTTCATCATATCGTCTTCTTCATCAATAGCTTTTCCAAGATCTAACGGGCTAATATTTGCTGAAATGGCATTATCCTTACGCCTACCAGCCCGTTTCTTGGGAATAGAGTCGGTCCGCAAACGATCATACGGGCTCAACAAATAACGTCCCAGATCGAACATCTCTCTTTTCTCGATTCATATCACCCTAACATGGAACAAATTTACCGGCAACTATTATAGTAGAAAAAGGAAAAAAAGATATATATTTATGTGGGTCATAAATTTACCGGTAAGCCACGGGTAGGTACCGGGGGGGGGGGTGTGATGCACTAGCTTGTTGCGCATTGTTACCAGACCACGAAACAAATCCTTGTTGTGGCATAGGCGTCCTAGAATTAGGCCTTGGCTGGTCGAATAACTGCGTGCCCATTAGCCGGGCGGCGGTGGCGAGA
This sequence comes from Chrysanthemum makinoi, assembly GCA_910596185.1. Classification (NCBI taxonomy): domain Eukaryota; kingdom Viridiplantae; phylum Streptophyta; class Magnoliopsida; order Asterales; family Asteraceae; genus Chrysanthemum; species Chrysanthemum makinoi. The sequence continues at coordinate 195,752,680 of OU343222.1, read as the reverse complement.
CACCCGTCAAATAAAGAACTACTCGGGGTTAGGGAACCCCCATCTCCTGGACCAAGCCTCTAAATACCTACATACAATATTAGAATGTTTAGTAATTTTTAAACAAATGAATAAATTATATACATGCCGTTGGTAAATATACCTGCAGCGTTAGGAAACCATTAAATCCAATTCTAGCCTGCCCAAAACCCTACACACAATATTAGTATGTTTAGTAATATTTAAAAAAATAATTAGCAACAAAAAAATATACAAATATACCTGCGCGTTCGGGTAACCACTAAATCCAGTTCCATCCTGCCCGAAAGCCTACACACAATATTAGTATGTTGAGTAATACTTAAAACAAATAATTAGCAACAAAAAATATACAAATATACCTGCGCGTTCAGAAACCCAGTACCTCCAGTTCCAGCCAGCCCGAAACCCTACATACAATATTTGTATGTTTAGTAATATTTAAAACAAATAAGTAGCAAAAAAAATACAAACATACCTGCGCGTTCGGGAACCAATTACCTCCAGTTCCGTCCTGCCCGAAACCCTACACACAATATTAGTATGTTTAGTAATATTTAAAACAAATAATTAGCAACAAAAAAATATACAAACATACCTGCGCGTTCGGAAACCCAATACCTCCAGTTCCAGCCTGCCCGAAACCCTACATACAATAATAGTATGTTTCGTAATTTTTAAAACAAATAAGTAGCAACAAAAAAAAATACAAACATACCTGCGCGTTCGGGAACCAATTACCTCCAGTTCCGTCGTGCCCGAAACCCTACACACAATATTAGTATGTTTAGTAAATTTTAAAACAAATGATTAGCAACAAAAAAAAATACAAACATACATGCGCGTTCGGGAACCAATTACCTCCAGTTCCGTCGTGCCCGAAACCCTACATACAATATTAGTATGTTTAGTAATTTTTAAAACAAATGATTAGCAACAAAAAAAAACCAAAATATATGCGCTGCGTCGGGAACCCGGTACCTCGATTTCGGCCTACCGAAACCCTACACACAATATTAGTATGTTTAGTAATTTTTAAAACAAATAAGTAGCAACAAAAAAAATACAAACATACCTGCGCGTTCGGGAAACCACTAAATCCACTAAAGAAACCAAATATTTTGTGCAACATTGTGTCGTGTTCCTTTATCTTGGCATCCTGAGCCTTTCTCAAATCCTCTAGTTGCGTCAAATGACGATAAACGTATCTTTGGAACATCGTCCACGGCTATATTGGTCGAAAGTGGGGGTATTGGTGGTGGTTCAATACTACGCCGCCAAAAATGCCATGCTATCACGGAACCAAGCCTCTTCGACTCATATGCATCGGTACAAGTCTTAATGTAGGTTCATTTGCCTAAAATTTATATAACAACAAATACGAATATTGTTATGAATCACTAAAAACTAAATGGCATGATTAAATAACAACTCACCAATAAACTATCCAGGTAACACCGTTGAAACTTCCGCTTGTAACGCCACGCACACACTCTCGGATGGAGCTCTACACGATTAAAAAAATCAACAGCCTTGACTCGGTAACTCTCCAAAATCCACGTCTATAAAAAAATAATTGGTTAATTACTTTAACATTACATATATACATAAACAACAAAAACTGACAATAGGCATACCTTAAAGGCCCATGTAAAGCCCTTCAGCGTATTCTTAGGGTTCTTTACCTTACCGTCAAGGCATCGGGGTGGTCCGGCTTCACAAAGAAAGATTCAATCCGTGAACCTATTGCACCAACTAACTGCTTGTACAATGTAGGCCATAATGCGTACTGAACCCCAAGGATATATATTCCAAGCATCAATATTATCTACTAAAGCCATGCACCATGGCGGGACTACATAATTAAACTCGTGGCCTAACAACACGGCTCCAACAACCCTAGCAAACTAACACGAACGACATCGATATCGACAAGCTTATCAAAGTCATCGCTTAAAATAAAATTATGCAACAATCCGGCAGGTTATCTAACATCCATCATAACTTGAGTCAAAACCGTCTCCTAAGAGGAGTAGGTTCATCTTTATATTTATCTTGAAAATCAACCCCAAATCTCAACCCAGTTACTAAACAAAACTCCTCTCTACCAAATTTCAACTCAAAATCTCCTATATGATACGTCAATGGAACCACATCTGTGTCTCCCGGTTCAGGTTCGTCTTGACATAAACTAATATATTGTAATAAAAGCAAAGACTCATGGATTTGGTTTCTTGAATGTCTAAGAGATGATCTTGACATGCAACCAAACTCAAACTACACTTTTATCAGCGATAAGCAAAAGGTGATTTTACCATTTAGTTGATTAGATTAACTTCTGTTTTCGTTAAATGCAAGTTTTATTAGTAAGGAATTGATGTTTATTTGTGCGGGTATCATTCCAAATAAGCGTTAGCGAAGTATTCCCTAGTCTTTGAACACGAGGATATTGTTTGAAGCACATCCATGATAATATGAAATTGCAATGGAATGCTACAAAGATACAAGGAACATTTGTGGAGATGTGCAAAGCAAACAACCGTCCAACAATTTGAGGCTGTACCATACGGCATTCAAGAGTTTTAGCAAACCTGCCCATTCTTGGTTAAGTAAGATACCACCAACCCATTGGTCAATGTTGCATTTTAAGGTACCTAACCAAACCTATGTCTACTTGTACATCTTTTGTTCTACGACATTTTTCAGGTACCTAACCAAACATGTTGTAGGGAGGGCTCATTCTGATGTGCTACTTAATAACATGTGTGAGGTGTTCAATGGGAAACTAGTGGGAGGTAGGCACCAACCCATCATTACTTCTTTGGAATACATTAGAGAGTATTGTATGAAAAGAATAGTGAACGTTGTGAATGTGATTCAAAAGTGTGTCGGACCATTAACACCAAAGGCAACACTCATGTTAGATGCAATCAAGAAAGAGGCTTATAAGTACACCGCTTTCTTTCCCGGGTTGAAGGAGAAAAGTATGAGGTCAGTGGATGGGGAGACAAGTGTACAATGAATGTTGAAGCTAGGGCTTGTACATGTAGAAGATGGGAGCTTACAGGTATGCCATGTAAACATGTTGTTGCTACCCACCGGTGTATGAGGTTGAATGGAATGAAAATAGGATATGTTGAATCATGGGTTCATCCATGTTACTTGCTTAAGACTTGGGAAGAAACTTACAAACACCACATCCGACCAATAAGCGGTTATGAGCATTGGTATAAGTCCGGTGCCTACAACCAATCTTCCACCTAAACATCATAAACCATTAGCTAGGCCACAAAAGAAAAGAACCAGGGCTTTTACTGAAAATGATAATTGTGAAAAACTAAGAACTTGTCACAATCTAGTAAGAGTGTGGTTTGTGGTATTTGTGGCAATGTTGGACACAACAAGAAAACTTGTCTTGGGCAAGGAGGTGTTACAGGAAGTCAAGGCACTACACAACAGTCTCAAAAAACAGGTTCATCCCAGCCAAAAGTTACATCAAAAAAGAAGGCAAAGGTTACAGGTGACAACTATTGATGAGTGTGTAAATACTCATCATTTTTGTACCAATTAAACTGCAAAAACATCTGAAAACACTCAGAAATGCATCAAAATGATAAAAATATCACAAATAAGTGTTTTATGTGTTTTAAATGCAAAAATATCAAAATCTGGTGAAAAACGTATCAAGTTTGCATAATTGGCGTTTTAGTCCCCAAGTTTCAAAAGTTGTCAAAAACAGTCCCTGATAAATCTAAATAAAGAAAAATATCATTTTAAGTCCCTAGGGATTCCTAAGTTGTCAAATTGGTCCTTGAGATTTAAAAATTACAAAATTACAACTTAAGTCCCCGAACTTTGTAATTTGGCAAGAATGGTCCTTTGAGAATTAGAAAATGTCAAAAATGGTACTTGTACTATTAAAGTTTGTCAAATTCAGTCCTTATGTTAACTTTGAGAAATTGGCAGTTTGGTCCCTCATCTTCGAAAGTGGCGGTTTTAGTCCTTGTATAATAAGCCTAAGCCAAGACTTGTCAAAACAAAATTGACCCCTGCCACTTATACCCTTTGACCCCAATGTCAATACCTTTTTGAACCCCGGTCAAACCAAGTCAAACAAGCAGTCTCCTCTCCTTTACCCGCCACCTTTGCATGCTCTCCCCATCATGTTGCCTGCAACACACAAGCCATCTCCCATCACCTTTTAACCTTTCCACCACCCCTCATCATCACAAACCCCCCACAATAAATGCCACCCCCCCTAGCTGCTATTTCACAGGCCTACAAGTCAAACCAAAGTTTCCCGCCAAAATGATAAAACAACTATTAGTGCTCAAAACTCACCCATTGGTCAAATAGAGAGGTGGGATACTCTCAGAAGGACACGTGGAGCTCATTTGAAGCATAAAAGAGGCAGAAGAGAAGAGAAGGAGTAGTTAATTTTATAAAATTTCTTTCATGTCGTTTTTAGTTCAAATGTATTAATTCAAGTTCAAAGCATTATCTTTGTTTGAATGTATTAAACTTAAGTTACATATTCAAGATAATCTAGTTTTAATCATCAATTCCAAAGTTTTATCTATTCTCATATTTTTATATTTATCTTGCACTTTTAAGTTTTCAATTCTTATGTACAAGCTTCCAAAAGCTTATTTCTCAGTTACAATAAGCTTATACAAGCTTCTCATAGCTTCTGAAGCCTTTGTGTTCAAGTTTTAATCAGTTTTGGAAATTGGTCAACATAAGTCAAAATGGAGCAAAAATGGGCATGAAACAGAAATGGGTTAAAGCAGAAATGGAAATGGGTGGATTCTGAGTTCTATGGGGTTGGTTTATATAGGTTAGTGGTTACTGTGGTTCTGGTTTCAATAATGGCAAGCCATTGTGGCTAGGGACCTATTGTAAGTTATATTCAAGTTCATTGCATATTTGGTAACTGTGGTTAGAAGTAGTTAAAATCTGATCATTAAGTAGTATTTAAGTTATTTAAACTTAGTTTGATCATTAAAACCAGTTGGTTCAATGTTTGGATCATTTTAAATTACAAATCAGTCAATGTAAGGTGTGTTTGATTATCGCACAAAACTGAGTTTAAGGGGTGTTCAATGTTTGAGATCTGTTGGTTCATGATTGTTTAGTCCATTTGTGCTCATATCAGTCATAAAAGTGTGCCTGCAAGCTCTCATAGTCAAAATCACTAATCCAATGTCTACTTAACTGTTATAATTTTGCAAAGCCAAAATCTTGTAATGTGTTTAGAATTCAGTAGATTAGCCCAATATAGTTTCATTCCATCATAATACAACATAATTAGTCCTTAAATCAGTTTCAAAGTTCACAAAAGTCAAACTTGTCTCAACTGCTCTAAAGTTAAAAAGTTGAAATTCAGGTTTTGGGCCAAGCTGAGTGGATTTTTAATAGATTCATTCTTGGGTCATATCAAGTAAAACTTAGGGTTATTAAAGTTCAACAGGTCTAATTTCTTATGGTCATTTTTGTTAAATTTTAGAAATTTTCTAAAAGCTCAGAGAGCTTGTCAAAAGGCTTAAGTGCCTGTTCACCAAACTCGCCTTTGATGAGTTTTTCTCAGCTTCTTGCAATCATTGCACAAGGCTCATAAGAGCTCATCTTGGTCTAATCTTTGGTTTACAAGAACTTGGTCAGGTCTACTTTAGACTCACACTTTTGGTTTTTAGCTTGCACACTGTTTGAGTGCTTATTCTCTACCCACAAACAGTACCTTAAAACTGCTTTTGGGCTCTTGCGTCAAATCATCAAATCACAAGCAGTTGTAATTCAGGGGTCAAAGACTTGTTGTAATAAGTTGTTTTAGAGTAATTTTAGCATAACAAAGCTTCTCATGTTCATTGGTTCCCATTTGGTACTATTTATTTTATTCAAGTGCTTATTTTTAAGCATTTACAACTGCAGTTTTAATCTCCACCAAACAAGCACATGTTTTTCTATTTTTCTTAGATTCATAACATTATTTTAGAGTTTTCCTGAAATTTTCATAATTTTCCATAATGTTTGCTATTTTTCTTAATTAAAAACAGTTGTTAGGTAATTTTAAATAGCTTTTAATACAATTAAATCCAAAAAGTTCAAAAAAAATAAGTTTTCATTTTTCTTAGGTTTAGATAAATATAAAAAGTAAAAAGTAATTTTCCAGATTTTTCATAGTTTATTTTGTAATTTTTAGTAATTTAATTAGTTTTAAATAGTTTAAAATTCATAAAAATAGAAAAATAATCTAAAAAATATAAAAATAGTTTTGAAAATTCTCTTTTGTTATTTTAGATTTTTCCAAGTATTAATTTTATTTTTCTAGGTTTATTTCCTATTTTCTTGTAATTTAGGTTATTATTTAATAGTTAAAATAGTTTTTAATTAATAATAATTAATTAATTAGTTATAAAAATAATTTTCTTTTTCTTAAAATTTTCTTATATCATTAGGTTTGTAAAAATATCATTTTCATATTTTTAGGACTAATATTGTGTAAGTTTCACGTTTTTATTTGTACGTCGCGTAGTTTTTAATTCAGTTTTATAAAAACATAAAATCAAAAACATCAGTATAAAATCAGTGATAGCGTTTATTTAAGATAGTTTATCTTTTTAATTTCCTTTAATTTGCATTTCAGTCCCTGTAATTTATAAAATAACTCAAAACCCTACTGATCACTATCCTTAGTGATCATTCGACATCTGATTGTGTTAAACACCACCATCCTCCTGTGGGACTTAACGACCCGGAATCCATCAGTATTCTCCTCCGATCTAAATTGCATTTGGTGTGTGACGTTGTTTTAAGTTTTCTTACGGTTGGTCATTCACAAGTGATCAGCTGAGAAAAACTTGACGGTTTTGCACCAATCAAATTTTACTGCCGCCGGAGGGGTCAGAAGTGTTGTTCTAAACATTTTTCTAACCAGACTTGCACATATACCATCGCTTGTAAAAAGTTTTTTTGTAAAGTTATAACAAAATCAAAAAGTTCATTAACACTTTTCCTAAAGTGTTAAAAACCCAAAAAAATATAAAACAACAAAACAATCAACGCTCTAGCTGTTTTAAGGTGATTCTTAAAGAAATACGATTTGGTTAAACAAGACGATACCAAAAATATTGTCCAAAAGTTTTAAACCATCAAGACATATCCATACCTACGCCTTTTCAGTGGTACTTAATATATACATAAAAATCAACCACCGAAATCAAGGCAAAGACACCTACTAACCGGGGGTGTGACCATAATAAGTTCCCGAACATCAGATTTAAAACTTGCCTTTGTGTCCTTGTGATTTGGTGTACCTTTTTCAAAGAAGCCATTTCATTTGTGATTATTGGTTAAGTTCACTTGTCGCTTTGCCTCGCATTTGTTTTGAAAATTGATTTTTAAACTTAGTGCATGCGCACTCTTTCTTCCAGCTCTACAAGTCCACTTTCAGAACTTGGAAAGATTCCTCGTGAGACGAGGACGCTCGCTTCCTTCACCGCGGATCGAGGAACGCCTACCACCACCACCACCGCCAGAATGGCGTAAGATAAGCCGATGAATGAGCTTCTCCAAGCACCCATCGAGGGTTACGGAGATGTTATTGTTGTCCCAAAATATCGGTTGAGACCTTTGAGCTCAAAACCCGGTTTTAATCTTGTAACCCAAAGCCAATTCTATGGTTTTGGGATGATCCTCATGCACACATTCGATGGTTTAACAAGATTGCATCTACCATCAAGTACAAGAATGTCCCACATGAAGCCATCGCTTCTTCGCTCCCATTTTCTAGAGGACAAGCCCGAATTGGCTTCGAGAAACAACCCCTCGTTCTATTGAGACATGGGAAGATCTAGTCACCAAGTTTGTTAACGAATTCTATCCTCCATCCCTAACTACAAGTCTTAAGAATGAGATAATGAAATTTTCTCAAAGATTTGATGAATCATTCGGGAGGCATGGGATCATAAAAGAGTTGCTTCAAGTGTCCGATCATGGTTTTACCGAAGTTAATGCAAATGGATACTTTCTACAATGGTCTCCACTCCGGTAATCAAGACTCTTTAAATGCCCTCCGGAGGTATTTCCTGAGCAAGACCACAAAAGAAGCCTTGCAAATAATTGAAAACAAGTCCTGTGTCCGCCTTTCGAAAGCAAAGACATATCAATCTCAGCCTAATGCGGACCTTCTACTTCATCTCCAGTGGGTACATCTAGCACCGATGCTAAGATTGACAAACTCACTAATGTTCAGCTTTGGTTCTTGCTAACTAAAAAGTCACTTTCACACAAGCACCATCACATGGTGAAGTGTTGAAGTTTGTGTTACTTGTGGTGGTCCTCATGCATACTACAATTGTATTGCCACCGATGGTAGTCCATTTGAAGCCAATGCTATAGCCGGTACTTCACATCAAGGAGGTAATCAATACCGCCCTCAAATGAACCAAACTACCGCTAACACTTATCGTGCACCACCCGGTTTTAACCGTAATCCTAACCGAATCAACCAACCAAGAATGAACCAAGGTTATCAAAACCAAGGTAATTTCTATTCTGGACCAAATCAAGGTTTCCAACATCAAGGAAACCTTAATCAAAACAATTTCAATCGAGGGAATCAATTTCAGGAAAATATGAATCCTAATCAAGGGAATTTTCAACAACAAGGTCATAATCAAAATATACCACCTCAAATTTCTCCACCCTCCTCGTATCAACATCCGATGAGCTTTTAAAGCAATTCATGAAGACTCAAGAGGAGACAACAGTTGTTGGTCACCGAATAATTAAAGAAGTCTTTAAATGATCGACCCTCTGCCTGTGTACTTTACCTAGCAACACGATCGCTAATCCAAGGGCGATGCAAAGGCGATCACAACCGTAGTGGTGTTCATATGATGGACCTTCTATTCCTACTACCTCTTCTTCTTCTCTCCCAAAGGTAGTGGAAAGTGAACTCATATGACAAAGGACAAGGAACTTCCTACTAATAACGGAAGTACCAAAGATGTCCATCCTCAAAGGTCCAAACCCAAATCCAATCCAGAGTTGTTTTTGAACCTCCCTGTAGCTCCCGCTGAAAATAACAAATCCAAATTTCTATTCCTTACCCATCACGCTACATGAAAAAGCTCCCAGAAAGCCAGCCATCAAATGGAAAAATTTTTTCAAATTTTCCAAGAACTACATTTTGACATAAGCTTTACGGATGCTATCATGTTGATGCCCAAGTTTGCATCAACTCTCAAACACATGTTAAGCAACAAGGAAAAGCTGTTTGAAATGGCTAAAACTCCTTCAACGAGAACCGCTCTGCAGCTATCTTGAAGAAGCTTCCCGAGAAGCTTGGAGATCCCGAAAATTTCTCTTACCTTGTGTATTTCCAAGAATGGTTGAATGCTTTGCCTTAGCCGATCTTGGTGCAAGCATAAACCTCGATGCCTCATTCAAGATGGAAGAAACTTTCTCTTCCGGACCTACCTACATGCATGACTCTCGAGCTTGCAGATCGATAATATCCCGCCCTCTTGGGATTGCCGAGGACGATTTGTAAAAGTAGGAAAGTTCCATTTTCCACCGACTTTGTAGTTGTTGATTTCGATGTCGATCCACGGTTCCTCTCATTGTTGGAAGAGGATTCCCGAGAACGGCCGCGGCTCTCATTGATGTATTTGAGCAAGAAATCACATTACGTGTTGGTAATGAAGTCAGCACCTTTAACCTTGATCAAACTTCGAGGTACTCAAGAAACTATGATTCCGAAGCGGTTAACCTAATAGATATCATTGATGTTGCTTCTGAAGAGTACTCTCAAGAAGTTCTTGGTTATTCTCATAATTTCGTGGGGATCCCACCACATCTTCTCAACCTATCATAGCCAATTCTACTCCTTCTCTCACTCCGCTTGAGGGAAGCGACTTCATCTTGGAAGAGATTGAAGCATACTTGGCTAGTGATTCTGCTCCATGGGAAATTGATCACGCTCCAATTGACATCGAGGGGACATACTTCTCATTGAGAAATTGCTTAAAGATGATCACTCATCAACCCTCACTAGTGATGCAATTCGTAAGAGATTAATCACCATGAGATTAATCCCGAGGAGATATTCTTATTCTTGAGAAGTTGTTAAATCGTGACACTTCTCCTCCACTCCTCCTCAAGCTTCATAACAAGGAAGTCAAGTCCTGAGAAAATCAAGAATTCCTCAAGTCGAACTTAAGGACTTACCGCTCATCTCGTATGCATTTCTTGAGGGTGATGATAAATTGCCTCGCCATTATTGCTCGAGAATTGAGTAAAGATGAAAAGACTGCTCTCATAAAGGTCTTGAAGTCACACAAGCAAGCAATTGCTTGAAACTCTCCGATATTAAGTGGTATCAACCTCGAAGTTTTGTACTCACAAAATCTTGATGGAGGATGACTTCAAACCAGCAGCTCAACATCAGAGAAGAGTAAATCCAAAAATCCATGATGTTATCAAACAGAAGGTTATCAAACTTCTTGATGCAGGATTGATTTACCCAATCTCAGATAGTCCTTGGGTTAGCCCATTCATTGTGTTCCTAAAAAGGGTGGCATAACTGTTGTCACGAATGAAGAAAACGAGTTAATTCCAACTCGATTGGTTACGGATGGTGTGTGTGTATTGACTATCGTAAGTTGAATGACGCCACCCGTAAAGACCATTTTCCTCTACCCTTCATGGACCAAATGCTTGAGAGATTAGCAGGAACGAATACTGTTGTTTCCTTGATGGTTTCTCGGGTTACTTTCAGATCCCCATTGATCCACAGATCAAGAGAAGACCACATTCACCGCCCATACGAACTTTTCCTACAAACGATGCCTTTGGCTTATGTAACGCTCCCGCACGCTCCAACGATGTATGATGGCCATATCCCCATGACATGATCGGGAAACAATGGAGGTGTTTATGGATGACTTCTACCATTGGGGACTCATTTCAGATTTGTCTCCCATTTAGACAAAATGTTAAAAAGGTGTGAAGACACCAATCTCTGTCTAAATTGGGAGAAGAGCCACTTTATGGTCAAACAAGGCATAGTCCTTGGCCATAAAATTTCAAAAAACGGGATTGAGGTCGATAGAGCAAAAGTTGATGTTATTGCTAAATTACCTCATCCTACTACCATCAAAGGTATTAGGAGTTTTCTAGGTCATGCCGGGTTTTATCAGATTCATACAGATTTTTCTAAAATCGCCTGGCCTATGACCCATCTTCTTGAAAAAGATGCTCCTTTTATCTTCTCTCCCGAGTGCATCGAAGCTTTTGAAACACTAAAGAAAAAGCTTACGGAAGCACCCATTCTAGTTGCCCCGACCGATTTACCCTTTGAGCTCATGTATGGCGCAAGTGATTTTGCTATCTGCGCTCTTGGGGCAACGAAACAAAGCATTTTCAGCCTATCCACTACGCAAGTAAGACTATGATCGGCTCAAACCCATTACACCACTACGTAAAAAGAACTATTAGTCGTGGTGTATGCGTTTGAGAAATTTCGCCATACCTCATCTTGACCAAATGCGTGGTGTATATACGGATCACTCGATCTCAAATATCTCTTTGCAAAACAAGATGCAAAGCCAGATTGCCCGCTGGGTTCTCCTCCGCAAGAATTTGATATCATTATAATGTGATAAAAAGGAGCCGAGAACCTTGCCGCCGATCATCTGTCCCGATTAGAGAACCAAGATGTTTTCAGAAAAGGAAATAAATGAAACATTTCTCTCAACACTCAATGCGGTTTCCTTTCGTGGAGACTCTTCTACCCCATGGTTTGCTGACTTTGCAAATTACCATGCGGTTAACTTCATAGTGAAAGGATGTCGCCCCAACGTAAGAACAAATTCTTTAAAGATGTAAACATTACTTCGGGATCTACCCTACTTATTTAAAATTTGCGCGATCAAGTCATCGCGCATGTGTGTATGGTCGGAAGCTATTGACATTCTCAAAGCTTCCATTCTCGACCCATCGGGGACATCATAGCCCCAACTACACCGCCAAGAAGGTGTTTGATTCCGATTCTATTGGCCCATTATTTACAAGGATGCCCATGAATTTGTCAAAGCCCTGTGACGCTTGTCAACGTCACGGAATATCTCACAAAGAAATGAAATGCCGCAAAACGCCATTCAAGTGTGTGAGATCTTTGACATCCGGGGCATTGACTTTATGGGGCCATTTCCTTCTTCTCGCGTAATAAGTACATACTCGCCGCTTGACTACTTGTCAAAATGGGTTGAAGCTAAGGTTTACCACCAACGATGCCCGAAGTTGTTGTGAAATTTTGAAATCTCTTGCTAGGTTTGGAACTCCACGAGCCATAATCGCGATCGGTACGCATTTCTGCAATGACCGCTTGAAAGAGTCATGCGAAATATGGTGTAACTCACCGCTCTCTATCGCGCACCACCCCAAACTAGTGGGCAAGTGGAAGTTTCCAACCGGGGATTAAAGAATTTTGAGAGGACGGTTGGCTTAAAACCGTGCCTCTTGGTCTATAAGCTAGATGACGCGACTCGGGCCTTCCGTGACAGCCTTATAAAACACCCATCCGGTGTACTCCATACAAGCTTGTGTACGGAAAGGCGTGTCATCTACCGGTTGAGCTTGAGCACAAGGCATACTGGGCCTTGAAACATGCCAACTTCGATATTCAGATACCGGTGATCACGGAAAGTTCAAATGATTGAATTAAATGAACTCCGTGATCAAGCATACGAGAACTCTTTGATCTACAAAGAAAAGACAAAGAAGATTCATGACTCTAAAATCAAGAACCGCTTTCAACGCTTGGATCGAGTCCTTCTTTTCAATTCAAGATTGAAGATTTTCTCAGGAAAGCTTAAGTCCCGCTGGTCTGGTCCATTTACTATCACTAAGGTTTATCCTTATGGCACCATTGAGTTATCTCAACCCGATGGTCCAAACTTTAAAGTGAATGGTCATCGGTTGAAGCATTACTTTGGAGAGGACATTCCCCCGTGGTTGTCCCGATCTACAAACTTTCCCCATGAACCAATGAATGCGGGATCGAAAGCTAGCGACTCGGAATAAAAAATGAGAGCATGCTACATGGTTTTCACCCGTAGTTCCACCCTAGTGTGGGGGAGTTGCCCCACATGTTGTGTATATATATAAGAGTTTCAAAAAAAAAAAAAAAAAAAAAAATCATGCTAAATAATGGCCTTAGTATTTCCCTTTACGTTCTATGTTTCTGCATAACCGCGCAGACTTTGAATATTGAGGGCAATATTCATTTCTAAGTGTGGGGGAATTCACCTAATTTTATCATGTAATTATACCGCCTAATTCCCCCATTTTTGGCAAAATTTTTTTTGGAGTAAGTGTTTTGCACTTACTCATCTTATGGTTATCAACCACTTGTCTAATAAACAAAAGGATTGGCTAATCCAGGAGAAAACGGCTCTTGGTAAAGATATCTCAAACCGCTGACTTTGCAATTTGCCCAAAATTGTATGGTATTCAGCCCACCATATCCTTAAAAGTGAAGAGTTGGCTAGCCCGCAAGTTTATGGCTTGTGGTAAAGGCAGTTGGAAAACCATAATTGGTAAATCACTCACCAAAGATATATTATCTAAGAGTTGGCTAGTCCGTATAAACGCTTCCGTAAAGACAAATCAAATCCGCTGAAGTCGGTGATTTGCTCAAAATCATTTGGTTATCGGTGTACCTGTTCTTACTTGAACTCAAACATTTGGCTACCTCGTAGTAATGGCTTTTAGTAAAGAGATGAAATCCATTAAGTTTTCAAAACATTGCTAGGGACTAGCAATATCTTAGTGTGGGGATTGATGAGTGTGTAAATACTCATCATTTTTGTACCAATTAAATCAAGAAAACATCCGAAAACACTCTGAAATGCATCAAAATGATAAAAATATCACAAATAAGTGTTTTATGTGTTTTAAATGCAAAAATATCAAAATCGGATGAAAAACGTATCAAGTTTGCATAATTGGCGCTTTAGTCCCCAAGTTTCAAAATTTGTCAAAAAAAGTCCCCCGTAAATCTAAATAAATAAAAATATCATTTTAAGTCCCTAGGGATTCCTAAGTTGTCAAAATTGGTCCTTGAGATTTAAAATTACAAAATTACAACTTAAGTCCCTGAACTTTGTAATTTGGCAAAAATGGTCCTTTGAGAATTAGAAAATGTCAAAAATGGTACTTGTACTATTAAAGTTTGTCAAATTCAGTCCTTATGTTAACTTTGAGAAATTGGCGCTTTGGTCCCTCATCTTTCGTAAAGTGGCGCTTTTAGTCCTTGTATAATAAGCCTAAGCCAAGACTTGTCAAAACCAAATTGACCCCTGCCACTTATACCCTTTGACCCTCACACAATTTTTTGAACCCTGGTCAAACCAAGTCAAACAAATACCTCTTCTCCTTTACCCGCCACCTCCTCACTGTCTTCCCCATCATGTTGCTCACAAACATAAGCCATCTCCCATCACCTTTTAACCTTTCCACCACCCCCTCATCATCACAAACCCCCCACAATAAATGCCACCCCCCCTAGCTGCTATTTCACAGGCCTACAAGTCAAACCAAAGTTTCCCGCCAAAATGATAAAACAGCTATTAGTGCTCAAAACTCACCCATTGGTCAAATAGAGGTGGATACCTCGTAAGGACACGTGGAGCTCATTTGAAGCATAAAAGAGGCAGAAGAGGCAAGAGAAGGGAGTAGTTAATTTTATAAAATTTATTTCATGTCGTTTTTAGTTCAAATGTATTAATTCAAGTTCAAAATCTGTATCTTTTGTTTGAATGTATTAAACTTAAGTTACATATTCAGTATAATCTAGTTTTAATCATCAATTCCAAAGTTTTATCTATTCTCATATTTTTATATTATCATAGCACTTTTCGCTTTCACTCTTATGTACAAGCTTCCAAAGCTTATTTCTCGCTACAATGCTTATACAAGCTTTCATAGCTTTCAGAAGCCTGTGTTCAAGTTTTAATCAGTTTTGGAAATTGGTCAACATAAGTCAAAATGGAGCAAAAAATGGGCATGAAACGAAATGGGTTAAAGCAAAAATGGAAATGGGTGGATTTCGAGTTCTATGGGGGTTGGTTTATATAGGTTAGTGGTTACCGTGGTTCCGTTTCAATAATGGCAAGCAATTGTGGCTAGGGACCTATTGTAAGTTATATTCAAGTTCATTGCATATTTGGTAACTGTGGTTAGAAGTAGTTAAGATCTGATCATTAAGTAGTATTTAAGTTATTTAAACTTAGTTTGATCATTAAAACCAGCTTGGTCAATGTTTGATCATTTTAAATTACAAATCAGTCAATGTAAGGTGTGTTTGGATTACTGCACAAACTGAGTTTAAGGGGTGTTCAATGTTTGAGATCTGTTGGTTCATGATTGTTTAGTCCATTTGTGCTCATATCAGTCATAAAAGTGCCCTGCAAGCTCATAGTCAAAAATCACTAATCCAATGTCTTAAGTACTTAATCATATAATTTTGCAAAGCCAAAATCTTGTTATGTGTTTAGAATTCAGTAGATTAGCCTAATATAGTTTCATTCCATCATAATACAACATAATTAGTCCTTAAATCAGTTTCAAAGTTCACAAAAGTCAAACTTGTCTCAACTGCTATAAAGTCAAAAAGTTGAAATTCGGTTTTAGCCAAGCCGAAAGGATTTTAATAGATTCATTCTTGGGTCATATCAAGTGAAACTTAGGGTCTTTAAAGTTCAACAGGTCTAATTTCTTATGGTCATTTTTGTTAAATTTTAGAAATTTTCTAAAAGCTCCAAACAGAGCTTGTCAAAGGGCTTAAGTGCTCTGTTCACCAAACTCACTTTGATCGAGTTTTTCTCAGCTTCTTGCAATCCTTGTACAAGGCTCATAAGAGCTCATCTTGGTTTAATCTTTGGTTTACAAGAACTTGGTCAGGTCTACTTTAGACTCACACTTTTGGTTTTAGCTTTGACAATTGTTTGAGTGCTTATTCTCCGTACCACAAATGCACTTTTAAAACTGTTGCCTCATAGTCAAATCATCAAATCACGCGCTTGTAATTCAGGGTCAAAGACTTGTTGTAATAAGTTGTTTTAGAGTAATTTTAGCATAACAAAGCTTCTGTGTTCAGTTGGTTCCCATTTGGTACACTTGTGCTTATTCAAGTGCTTATTTTAAGCATTTACAAGCAGCTTTTAATCTCCACCAAACAAGCACATGTTTTTATATTTTTCTTAGATTCATAACATTATTTTAGAGTTTTCCTGAAATTTTCATAATTTTCCATAACAGTTTGCTATTTTTCTTAATTAAAAATGCTTTTAGGTAATTTTAAATAGCTTTTAATACAATTAAATCAGAAAAAGTTCAAAAAATTAATTTTTCAATTTTCTTAGGTTTAGATAAATATAAAAAGTAAAAAAAGTAATTTTCCAGATTTTTCATAGTTTATTTTGTAATTTTTAGTAATTTAATTAGTTTTAAATAGTTTAAAATTCATAAAAAATAGAAAAATAATCAGAAAAATATAAAAATAGTTTTTAAAATTCTATTTTGTTATTTTAGATTTTTCCAAGTCTTAATTTTATTTTTCTAGGTTTATTTCCTATTTTCTTGTAATTTAGGTTATTATTTAATAGTTAAAAATAGTTTTTAATTAATAATAATTAATTAAATAGTTATAAAAATAATTTTCTTTTTCTTAAAATTTTCTTATATCATTAGGTCTGTAAAAATATCATTTTCATATTTTTAGGACTAATATTGTGTAAGTTTCACGTTTTATTCAGACGCCGCGTAGTTTTTAATTCGTTTTATAAAACATAAAATCAAAAACATCAGTTAAAAATTAGTGATAGCTTATTTAAGATAGTTTATCTTTTAATTTCCTTTTAATTTGCATTTCTCCCTGTAATTTATAAAATAACTCAAAACCCCATGATCACTATCCTTAGTGATCATTCGACATCCGATTGTGTTAAACACCGTCATCCTCCGTGGGACTTAACGACCCTGAATCCACTCAGATTCTCCCGATCTAAATTGCATTTGGTGTGTGAGCGTTTTAAGTTTCACGGTTGGTCATTCACGATCACTGCATGGAGAAAACTTGACTCGCTGCACCAATCAACTATGCAGTAATGATCAACCAAGTGTGGTCCACCAATCGAAGTCAAGTTTATGCCGCTTCGGTGGGTCTCCAAAACAATTTTGACTAAGACCAAGATTATAGCAAAAGCTTTCTTCAATTACAAAAATGCTAGTTAAGCATATGAAAGCCATGTTATCCATCTAATATGATTCCCTAAACATTATTTACTGTGTTTAAACAATGTATGTTTCTGAACTTTGTAGACTACAAAATTTTATGCATTTGGAAATATATCCATTTGTGTTATGTATGAAATCATGTCATGTAAGTGTATGGGTTAAATTGTGTGTTTATGGTATTGTTTTAATACAATCTTCATACATCCGTTTTGAGTTGGATACTGTTATTTTATTATCACAAACACTAATGAAGGATCAAAGATGGATGAACAAAAGACCATATCAAGTTTATATTGATACTCAGAAATGGTGTCGGTTCACCCATCCTTGAGACTTCATACGCCTATGAATCTTGGATCTCAAGTGAACTTGGATCTGTGTTTTGAAGCTACCATTTTTCTATCATCACAAAAGTGATGAAGGATCAAAGATGGATGAACAACACCATATCGAGTTTATGTTGATACTCAAAAGTAGGTTCCGGTCATCCATCTAGACTTCGTGATGTCTATGGTTCTTGGATCATGAACTTGGATTTGTGTTGAAGTTTATTGTTGTTGCTCTATTATCACAAACACTAATGAAGGATCAAAGATGGATGAACAACACCATATCAAGTTTATGTTGACACTCAAAAGTGGTGCCATACATCCATCTTTGAGACTTCATATGTCTATGAATCTAGGATTTGTTGAACTTGGATATGGGTTTTGAGTTGGATACGGTTATTCTATCATCACAAACATGAATGAAGGATCAAAGATAGATGAACAACACCATATCAAGCTTATGTTGATTCTCAAAAGTGGTGTCTATTCATCCATCTCGCATCATTCATCCATCTTTTGATACTTGGATATGTG
>OU343222.1:195676903-195734398 GCA_910596185.1 Chrysanthemum makinoi | reverse complement strand
AACTTCCATAATGGTGTAGTCGGACTTTGAATGTCATCTCTTGACCTACAAAAGGATTTAACAAAAGATAAAAAGATGTAATTTTTTTGAATAAAACAACGTGGTTTATATGATGTGACCACTAACGTATCTAATGTTTGTATACCAGTCACATCTTTGTCTCTATAAGGGAGCTGAGTAGTCTCTATTCATGTCATATTTCGTGTATAGTATTATGTGATAAAAAAAAAGTTTATTTACTAGTCACATCTGTGTCTCTATAAAGTTTCTGACAAGACATATTCATGTCATATTTCGTGTATAGTATTATGTGATCAAAAAAAATTTTATTTACTAGTCACATCTGTGTCTCTATAAAGTTTCTGACAAGTCATATTCATGTCATATTTCGTGTATAATATTATGTGATAAAAAAAAAGCTTGTATAGTAGTCACATCTTTGTCTCTATAAGGGCCCTGAGTAGTCTCTATTCATGTCATATTTCGTGTATAGTAATATGTGATCCAAAAAAAAGTTTATTTACTAGTCACATATGTGTCTCTATAAAGTTTCTGACAAGCCATATTCATGTCATATTTCGTGTGTAATATTATGTGATCAAAAAAAAGTTGTCGACAAGTCACATCTTTGTCTCTATAAGGGACCTGAGTAGTCATATTCATGTCATATTTCGTGTATAGTATTATGTGAGAACAAAAAGTTTATTTACTAGTCACATCTTTCTCTGTATAAAGTTTCTGACATGCCATATTCATGTCAGATTTCGTGTGTAATATCATGTGTATGTGTAAATTTTTACCCGAAATATGACACAGAAACGACAAGTGTATGACACAGTTTTATCCCTCTATTTAAGGCTTACTTTGTCACTCTTTCGCTTATTAAAAATCATTCAATAATTTATCCCTTCTCATTAAAATAAAATGTCGGACAACATACCATTCGACCTGCAAGTTGATATCATGAATAGACTTCCAGTTAAGTCATTACTACAATTTCGTACTGTGTCAAAGAGATGGAGGTCTTCAATAGACTTTTCCAACTTCATCCGTAGCTACGGCGTTCGTGATACAGATATGTGTTGTTTTAATTTAACATATATGCAAGGTAATGTAGGTTTTATGTTTTCAGTAAATGGAAGTTTAGCTTTCACGCACCTAGATACAACTATTAATCTTCCAATTCTTAAGCCAATTGCTACGAGAAGGTGTCGGTGCTTTTCATATGGTTCAAATATGATGGTTGTTATTTGGAACCCACCAATAAAAAGATCTATAGGGGTATTAGTCCCTAGTTTTTGAATCAACTGATTCCCCAAAAATGGTCATCGGTTTTGGTGTGCGTCGACAATTTAGACCTAACAATTTTAAAATTAATTACCCGTTTTACGGTGAAGGGCCATGGTGCGTGTCGTGTATACCTTGAGTTCGAGACGCTGGAACCATATTGAAAATGACCGTTTTCCTCGAGAAGAGATTAGACTAAAAGGTGCGGCAAGCGGTAGTGGGTGGTGAAATTTTTACGGCTTGGTTATGAAAAATTTGTTTTCAATGATGGTATTTTGTACAAACGCTATATGGTAGTTTCATTTGATTTGGTTACTCACCAATTTATAGAAATAGTCATACCAGAAGAGGTAAGACGCATGGTTGGGCCTCCATTCCATATATCCCAGCTACGGAACTCTATCGTAATTTCAGGAAGTTTCCTAGAAGATGGGTACAAAGTTATGTGAGCATAGGTGTTAGAAATTGATGGTGGTATTGTATCATCGTGTACAGTGCTATTCACCATCCCATTCCCAATAGAGAATGTGGTAAAATTAGTTGGGTTTACTAAGGATGATGAACGAATTGTTGAAGCTAAGATCAACCAACAGATAGCTCACTCGCTACAAGTGTACGAGCGAGCTTCTGAATTGTTTCAAGACATGGGTATTGAAGCGAATGGTGGTTCATTTTTCATTGGCCCATATAAAGAATCACTAATTCTTCTTAATGAACCAAATCATACCATCGTGGTTTAGTTTTAGTATTTTTATCTTGAGCGATCTCGTTGTATTATGAATGTTTAATGTTTTTTAATAAATGAAGTGTTTGGTTTCCAAATTACTTGCTTGTAGTGATTAAACAAATAATACAATTAATGAACATTTGTATTTTTATTTGAATAAATGTAATTTGGATACATAGGCTAACATTCATTCCAACATAGATTACGAAAAACATATTATTAAGACAATCTTAAATCATACATGACACATATTGAGTGATTATGACTATGAATAGCAATGATTCTTCCATATGGATTTATGACGTTCATCTGCTTTAGCATCCTCATTACGAAAGTGTTCTTGTTACGCCCATTCAACCATTTGATCAAAAGTGTAATCCGCTTGTGTTATGTTCTTTTTTCCGTCTTCATTGTCACTTGTGTATTCTGTTATCACATGATCCATCATTTCTGCCAAAGTAGCATTTGGCAATATATATTTTGCAATATTAAAATCGACACCGCCATGGTCAATGCAGATTTCCAAGTTGCCTAGTGCTGCAGAAATATCAAACATTACATGCATATCATAGTTGTTTCTTAGTTTTACGGTGCTTGAAATGCCAGTGTGTGGTACTTCATAATAAAGAGCATGAACATTCCTGTCAACGATGTTAAACAAATATTGCTTGAGCTCTTCTAGCTTCATTCTAGGAATATTGATGTTCATCTTCCAACCATTTACATACGTTGGTTTTCCGCCATTGCAAACCAATTGACCCTTATTGTAAACAGGAAAATTGAAAATGGTTTGTGTATATGGTGTAGTAGGTTTAGTTTTTTTTTATTATACCAACGTTTATAGCGTACACGCTCTTCCAGTTTGTTTTTTCTCTGAACCATTTCATGTATATACGGACACGCTCTTGACGCGTTAGTTTTGTTTCTTACGAATACACACGCAAATGATTCTTCCATAGAACCATCATTTGGAATCAAAATTGTGCTTAAATCTTTCGAACGCTCACAAACAAAAATTTGGAGCTGTCCAGCAACTTTTGCGATGTCGTACATTACATCAATGTCATAATCATTTTCAATTGCTTTCATTCCCATTAAAGTTTGGTTTTGTGGCAATGCGTAATATAGAAAGTTGACCTTTGTTGGTAATTTTCTCTCTAGATACTTAACCATATCTCGAAAATCAAATTCTGGAACATTGATATTCATGTTTGAACCATCTTGATATGTTATTGGGTTAAGTGTAAAGTTTCCGTTGTAGTTGATAGTGAAGTGTAATGTAGTATTGTTAGATGTTGACATTTGATGAGTTAAAGAAGGAAGAATTGCTTTTGATTCATTGAAAGCAGAAAGTAATGTGTGTATATATATATATATATAAAGATATATGTGGTGTATCACATGTCCCTACTTGGTTACTGACACGCCTAAAAAGTTGTCATATAATTATTGAATGTTGTCATATTTCGTGTAAACATGTATGTGATTTATAGATAATTTTGCATGTCCCTATATTATTACTGACATGTGTAAAAGTTGTCGTATAATTATTAAAACATGACAAAAAGTTGTCACATTTCGTGTAAAACACTATGTGATATAGACCCTATATATACAACATCTAAAAAGAAGTTTAACAAACATAAGCATTAACCAAAAACAAAATACTAACATACATCTACCCAACAAACATACAAATGTCGGCTACTTTCCAGAAATTCAAATGTAAGTTACATTTCAATGGAAAAGAAAGTGGTGTCATTATGTACAGTGACATCACTTACTCATTAATGGTTGAAATGTTGGTGAACAAATTCGAGTTGGATGCAAATACGCAACTCAAATTGTCCTTTAGGCTAAGTCCATCAGATACAACGATGGAGATTAAAGACAACAACGATGTTTTTTTATTTGTTACGTGTGCTTGTGGTTTCGCTGATGGTATAATACATTTGTACATTGATCTGCCCAGGGAAAATGAAACTACAATAGGACACACAAGGATAATACCTGGTCCAGCGGGCATTCTTCAATGGCCAAGCTCATAAAAATCTGAGACTTTAGGGAAGGAGGCCCTTGCGTAATGCCAACCCAAGAGTATGTCAGGAGAATAGAGGAGGATGCATCTGAAGATGATCATTTTACGCGTGGCCCATGGCTAAGCGCGCTTGGCTATCTAGATGCTTTTGGGATCAGCGTAGATGCTTGTTTACGCGATATGAAAACCTTTGTAAAAAGGAAGCTTGAACTGGTTGTAGCCGTCATCAAGTCTTGTACACCAAATTTGCTTGGTGACCTAACTGTGACACTCAAAGATCCATCGGGAACAATGTCTGGTACAATTCATCACAAAGTACTAGAAGAGGATAAGGTTTACGTCAAGTCTATCGATTGTGTCGGTCTGTTTTGATACTAAAGAACGTCTCGGTGTTCACACCAAAACCACATAACCATTACCTTAACATCACTTTGAAAAACATTGTTGAGGTTTACCACAAGGATACCGTTTATCAGTGATGTTAAAATTGGAATTTCGTTTTTAATTTGTATCATCTTTATCTTGTATTTTTTTATGTTTTTATTTAACCCATCTACTATTTTCATTTAACTCATCTACAAAACTTTAGTTATCGACGACATAACTTGTGATATATAACATACACAAACTTTCATTTGATAAGCGTAGATGAAAATACATATACAAACGATTAACTAATCATATCTACATCCGCTAGTATTCTTTAACCATAGATAAAAAAATATATACAAACAGTTCAACTAAACATATCCACATCCGCTAGTATCCTCACACCGGGTACCATAAAAATGATTAGCCATAACAAATCTAAACTCCCTAAAAAAACTGTGAAGGGTTATTAATAACCCGTGGTGGGATCCTACCTGTACAAAATTGTAGCATAAGCCAACTTACAATTACTCCACAATCCTTACCATTTGCTTGCTGCGGAGCCGGAAACCAATTTGAATCATTATAAGAGAATGAGAAGTTAAAATGTTGGCGTCCGGTAACGTCAAAATATCCTCGGATCTCTAAACTTTCATTTAAGACTTTAGTCCATGCAACAATATGTCGTCGCAACTTATCCGGCCTAATGTCACTATGCATCGAGTCAAAAATAGAAATATGAGAATTTGGAAGATTTACGACAGCTAAAACCCAGTGATTGCCTTCGGCATGGATCGGCATATACACCTACAAAGATAAAATCATTAACTTACATAAAATTAAATACCTTATTAAAATACTAAACGCATTAAAATCATTAAACACAAATACTTACCACTTCTACCTCATCCCAGGAAGGGTACGGACGTGTCCTCCCACTTAACGTTCCCTGTAATGCACTATCAGTCACAAGTAAGAAGACAGTGCCGGAGAATACGATGCAAGTGTTGATTTTGCTACTGTCCAGCGAGCACCATTTGGCCTCTGACGAATTAGAAGCTCAGTCCATGCATTCATATGCTAATTCAAATCAAAAAAATATTAAAATTATTATTAAACTTTCTATAGAAAAGACTATTCAAATACATTATAAACATTTAATAATAAACTTACATCGTCTGCAAGCCAACCATTACTTGGAACAAAAAGGGAGTAATTCACGCCAAAAAATTGGCTCACACGCAAAACCCATCACATGACAGTCCATGTATATGGGTTTAGGGTTACACAGGAAAGTATTTAAGTCTTCATAATATGTACGCCTAACCTAAATAGCCAAAAGTAATATCAATAATAAGTTGTTAATCATTGTTAAAAAAAATATTCACGTAGTGTTATGATTACCTTAGTAGGGTCAACGTTATAAAACGAAATGTACTCTCCGGTATAATTTTCACGTAAAAACTCAACTCTATCCCCATCTTCTTCATCATATCGTCTTCTTCATCAATAGCTTTTCCAAGATCTAACGGGCTAATATTTGCTGAAATGGCATTATCCTTACGCCTACCAGCCCGTTTCTTGGGAATAGGAGTCGTGTCTGGCAAACGATCATACGGGCTCAACAAATAACGTCCAGGACGAACATCTCTCTTTTCTCGATTCATATCACCCTAACATGGAACAAATTTACCGGCAACTATTATAGTAGAAAAAGGAAAAAAATATATATATTTATGTGGGTCATAAATTTACCGGTAAGCCACGAGTAGGTACCGGGGGGGGTGTGATGCACTAGCTTGTTGCGCATTGTTACCAGACCACGAAACAAATCCTTGTTGTGGCATAGGCGTCCTAGAATTAGGCCTTGGCTGGTCGAATAACTGCGTGCCCACTGCGTGGCGCGGTGGCGAGACACCGTCAAAGAAAGAACTACTCGGGGGGTTAGGGAACCCCCCCATCTCCTGGACCAGCCTCGCCAAATACCTACATACAATATTAGAATGTTTAGTAATTTTTAAACAAATGAATAAATTATATACATGCCGTTGGTAAATATACCTGCGCGTTCGGGAAACCATTAAATCCAGTTCTAGCCTGCCCAAAACCCTACACACAATATTAGTATGTTTAGTAATATTTAAAAAAATAATTAGCAACAAAAAAATATACAAATATACCTGCGCGTTCGGGTAACCACTAAATCCAGTTCCATCACCTTGAAAGCCTACACACAATATTAGTATGTTGAGTAATACTTAAAACAAATAATTAGCAACAAAAAAATATACAAATATACCTGCGCGTTCAGAAACCCAGTACCTCCAGTTCCAGCCAGCCCGAAACCCTACATACAATATTTGTATGTTTAGTAATATTTAAAACAAATAAGTAGCAAAAAAAATACAAACATACCTGCGCGTTCGGGAACCAATTACCTCCAGTTCCGTCCTGCCCGAAACCCTACACACAATATTAGTATGTTTAGTAATATTTAAAACAAATAATTAGCAACAAAAAAATATACAAACATACTTAGCGTTAGGAAACCCAATACCTCCAGTTCGGCCTGCCAGAAACCCTACATACAATAATAGTATGTTTCAGTAATTTTAAAACAAATAAGTAGCAACAAAAAAAAATACAAACATACCTGCGCGTTCGGGAACCAATTACCTCCAGTTCCGTCGTGCCCGAAACCCTACACACAATATTAGTATGTTTAGTAAATTTTAAAACAAATGATTAGCAACAAAAAAAAATACAAACATACATGCGCGTTCGGGAACCAATTACCTCCAGTTCCGTCGTGCCCGAAACCCTACATACAATATTAGTATGTTTAGTAATTTTTAAAACAAATGATTAGCAACAAAAAAAAACCAAAATATATGCGCGTTCGGGAACCCAGTACCTCCAGTTTCGGCCTACCCGAAACCCTACACACAATATTAGTATGTTTAGTAATTTTTAAAACAAATAAGTAGCAACAAAAAAAATACAAACATACCTGCGCGTTCGGGAAACCACTAAATCCACTAAAGAAACCAAATATTTTTTGCAACATTGTGTCGTGTTCCTTTATCTTCAGCATCCGAGCCTTTCTCAAATCCTCTAGTTGCGTCAAATGACGATAAACGTATGCTGGAACATCGTCACGGCTATATTGGTCTGAAAGTGGGGGTATTGGTGGTGGTTCAATACTACGCCGCTCAAAAAATGCCATGCTATCACGGAACCAAGCCTCTTCGGACTCATATGCATCGGGTACAAGTCTTAATGTAGGTTCCGCTGCCTAAAATTTATATAACAACAAATACGAATATTGTTATGAATCACTAAAAACTAAATGGCATGATTAAATAACAACTCACCAATAAACTATCCAGGTAACACCGTTGAAACTTCCGCTTGTAACGCCACGCACACACTCTCGGATGGAGCTCTACACGATTAAAAAAATCAACAGCCTTGACTCGGTAACTCTCCAAAATCCACGTCTATAAAAAAATAATTGGTTAATTACTTTAACATTACATATATACATAAACAACAAAAACTAACAATAGGCATACCTTAAAGGCCCATGTAAAGCCCTTCAGCGTATTCTTAGGGTTCTTTACCTTACCGTCAGCATCGGGCGGTGGTCGTGGCTTCACAAAGAAAGATTCAATCCGTGAACCTATTGCACCAACTAACTGCTTGTACAATGTAGGCCATATGTACGAACCCCAAGGATATATGTTCCAAGCATCAATATTATCTACTAAAGCCATGCACGGTGCACCATGGCGGGACTACATAATTAAACTCGTGGCCTAACAACACCAGCTCCAACAACCCTAGCAAACTAACACGAACGGCATCGATATCGACAAGCTTATCAAAGTCATCGCTTAAAATAAAATTATGCAACAATCCAGCAATTATCGAACATCCATCATAACTTGAGTCAAAAACACGTCTCCTAAGAGGAGTAGGTTCATCTTTATATTTATCTTGAAAATCAACCCCAAATCTCAACCCAATTACTAAACAAAACTCTTCTCTACCAAATTTCAACTCAAAATCTCCTATATGATACGTCAATGGAACCACATCTGTGTCTCCCGGTTCAGGTTCGTCTTGACATAAACTAATATAATGTAATAAAATACATGTCTCTTGCATTTGTTCTATATCAAACATCCATCCGAAACACGTGCGCCTAAACAATACATCCTTATTGGTATTCAAATTTTTTTTTTTAAGGTAATGAACCAATTTTAGCTTACTTCTACAGGTAAGGTCAACGGCAAAATCCTAAAATAACAATTATTAAGAGTATATATTATTAACTACACAACAAGCATAAATAACCAAATAATGATATCGGAAGAAAAATAAATATTTACCGGAACAACTAATGCCATATTAACAAACAAACACGATAACACCTAACCACTACCACCACAACCACAAACAGCCGCACCACCTACACCAAACCACCACCAACAAACACCACCAACAAACCACCACAACAAAACCACCACCAACAACACCACCACAGACAACCTACACCAACACCGACAGCCACAACACCACCAACAACAACACAACTGTCAGCCTACACCACTAACAACACCACCACCATATACGTGCACCACCACCAACAGCCTTCACCACAACAACACCACCACCAAAACTCTACACCACAAAAGCCAAAAAAAAACAAGGAAGATGTATGCAACTATGCTGAGAAGAGAACACCCAAAACTCCTACTCCATTATCACTTCAAATGCAAAATGAAATGAAATGAAGGTTGTTAATCGAATACATACACTGTAAAATTGAGTAGTCATTCAAAGAGATTTTGCAGGTTATTTTGGTGAGTCCCTAGGCGAGGAGAGAGAACTTCGCTTCAAAAGTGAGGCGAAATGTGTACTTTTCTGTCATCGGCGGGCCCCTATTTGGTACTTTTGTCAGATTTCGCTACAATATTGAGGCGATTTGTTCTTTTTTTGTTTATTTTCAATTCCTCACGTTTAATTAACAGGGTGCCGACACGTGTCCTTCAAGGACTTCTGCACAAAATTGAAGCGAATTGCTTGGCCTTTTTGGATATGTGAATAAAAGAGGTCCTCTGCAGGACAACTCCCACCTGCAGAGGCCTCATACGTAATTTTCACTTCATTGTGTTCTCCTTTCATGATTCTTGTATTTTTTTGGATAATTTCTTTTTTAAGATTTTATCATTGTATTAAACACTTCATTGTGTTCTCCTTTCATGATTCTTAAAATCATGAAAAATTTTAACGAATAAATGGTGTTTCTTATATTGTTGTTGCTTATTATATAGTGTTTGGAAATGCTTGTGATGATGCTTATTACTAACAATTCTTTTTGTAGCTTTTTCACAATCCGTGTATCTTTCCATTGGCACCCAATTTAGGGGGAGCATTGGTCAAGGGGAGATAATGGCTAAAGGCTCATTACACATTCCGCCTCGCATCTTCTTTTTGTTGAGACAAAAAGGGGGAGAAATATATAGAACTTGGTTATATTTGACTTTCTGAAAAAGTCAAACTGCATACATTGACTTTCTGAAAAAGTCAACATGATACTTCATTGGTAATATTTGACTTTCTGAAAAAGTCAAACTGCACACTTTGACTTTTTGAAAAAGTCAACATCATGCTTCAACTAGTGAAGACTTTGACTTTCTGAAAAAGTCAACATCATGTATATATTGGACATACTTGGATTATCATTTTTTTTCAAGTTCTAAAACTGATATTTTTATAACTCTTGTACAATCTTTACATCTTTTATAAAAATAAAATTTAGACTAAAATACACCATTGGTCCCTAAAGTTGGCACGACGCATCGCGATGGGACAAAACTCGGCCTTTTCATCGTCGGGGGTCCCTATTTCAAGGTTTTCACTCGCTACAAGTCCTTTGACTATTTTGTCGTTAGTCAATGACATCTCATGGGGTTAGATTTGTCTTTAGTCCAAGGGCACTTTTGCCATTTCCATATTTCAATTAAAAATTTCTTAATTATTGCCACATGTAATGTAACCCTCTTCCTGCCCCAATAAACACATAGTCTGTATTATCATTCGTCCCAGAACTTTCGTTACAAGAATTATCAGAATTCACAAACCCTAATTGCATGTCACAAAACCCCTGTTTATCAATCATAAAACCGAAACATGGACTTTACCCTATGAAAAGTAAGAAGACAATCAGGTTATCCTGTTGATGATACCGTCCTATACGACTCTGCTAAGAAGAAATACGGCACTGTTTTTTTTATTACAGTCATTGGAATTTGTAATTCTGGTATTTATTGTTTCCCAATTAACTTTTTAGAATGCTTTAAACATATATTGACATGTTTTCAGGTGGTAGATCTAATATGTTTAGTATGAGGGTTCATCAGAATGGTGTCTTTAAATCTTGGTCGGTAGAATATACGTTGGAGGTATGGAAAGTTTAGTTGATTTAGTTGATGTTGATAGTGTGTCAGTTGAAGAGTTGGATGTTCTTATGTATGAATTGGGTTATGAGCTCGGTTCAAAAAATTACTATTACTTTGTTAAGCCTGGTAGTAATATAGATGATGGTTTGTATAGCTTAAGTGAGAGTGCTAATTTAGAAATATTGAAAGATATTGTTGATGACCATAAGATGATAGAGGTTTATGTTGAAAATGGTAAGACAACATTGGACGTTGATCAAACGTCACCAAAGTCAATTAGGACAGTTATTGCTGATGTGGATGCAACAAAGAAAAAGGCAGCTCTTGCTATTGTTCCATATTGCTCAAAGAAACTGTTCTTAGAAAACATTGTTAATAAGTCTGTGGTAGAGGATATATGTGAGGTTACACATCAACCTTTGGAAGTCAATACTTTGGTACAATCTAGTCGATGCCGAAACACAACCCTTGTTTCCATCTGTAGAGGTCTGTCATACTGAAGATGTTGTAGGTGATGTCAACCAGCATATAGATAAACACGTTGAGCATATCCAAATAGATAGTCCTGAAGAGGTATCTCAAAATGATCAAGAGTTAGGTCATCATGAGGAGGAAACATGTAATCCTGTGGATCATATCCAAAAAGGTAAATATGTGCAGGTTAGTGAAATCGATGAAGTTGTAAATGATGACAATGTGAGTGAGACAAACACTTATATGAGTGACGATGATGATATTAAGAACAATGGTGATGGAAACACAGTTGTCGATGAGGCTAATACTTTTGAGGAGCCTGATTTTGATGTTAATCTGTTCAAAATGACCGAGACTACAGATTTACCATCTATAGGTACCACCAGCCAGCTACCACATGATTTTTTTAAGAAAAATGAGTTGGATCTGTTAGATGATAATGATTTTGCAAGTGGTTCTGAGAATGAGGATGACTATGTTATTAGGAGGAACAAATTAAGGGGATACAAGAAACAAAAGTTAAATGAGGCAACACAAACAGAGGACGAAATATTTTTTTTCTATGGTCAAAGTTTTGTAACTGCAAAAGAAGTAAAAGATAGGATCTAACTGCTTTCAATAAAGACTAGGAGGAAATTGCAACTAATTAAGAATGACAAACAGAGAATTAGGGTTAGGTGTCTTGGACAAATACCTGTTTGTGGAATAACCGAAGGTTCAGGGCTGGGAAAATCCCCAAAGAGGAAAAATGGTCCGATAACTAGAGGCCTTGGTAGGGATGTATATTTGCGAAAGCGCAAGGAGCAAGCAACAGAGTGTCCATGGTTGTTGTATGTAGCCAAAAATACCGATAAAGATGTATGGATTGTTCGAACTTTCAGGGATGAACACAAATATTTGCAATCAAGAGACATTAAAGCTTGTGACTACAAGTTTCTTTCGAAGCAAATAGTTGACCAAGTTCAAGTCAATTCAGATATTCCAATCAGTACATTCAAGATCACTCGAGAACAGTTTGAAGTTCGGTGTCTATGCAAAAAGCATTAAGGGCCAAAAACAAGGTAGAAAATGAGATTAGGGGTGATCATAAGCGAGCAATACACCCTTTAAGAGACTATGTTGAAGAGTTGCAGAAAATTAACCCAGATACAACAGTTAGGATAAGTGTACAAACTGCAACAGATGCAATAAGTCCAACCGAGTTTTCAAGAGAATGTATGTATGCTTAGGTGCTTTGAAGGAAGGATACAAAGCTTGTCAAAGAGAGTTGTTGGGGTTAGATGGTGCTTTTATGATGGGTCCTTTTCCTGGCCGCTTCTTACAGAGTCGGTATAGAGCGGCAACAATGGAATATACCTTGTAGCCTACGCGGTTGCAGAAGCTGAAAGCAAAGACTCATGGATTTGGTTTCTTGAATGTCTAAGAGATGATCTTGACTTGCAACCAAACTCAAACTACACTTTTATCAGCGACAGGCAAAAGGTGATTTTACCATTTAGTTGATTAGATTAACTTGTGTTTTCGTTAAATGCAAGTTTTATTAGTAAGGAATTGATGTTTATTTGTGCAGGGTATCATTCCAGCGTTAGTAGAAGTATTCCCTAGTCTTTGAACACATATATTGTTTGAAGCACATCCATGATAATATGAAATTGCAATGGAATGCTAAAGCATACAAGGAACATTTATGGAGATGTGCAGCGGCAACAACCGTCCAACAATTTGAGGCAGCCATGCTGGCATTCAAGAGTTTTAGCAAACCTGCCCATTCTTGGTTAAGTAAGATACCACCAACCCATTGGTCAATGTCGCATTTTTCAGGTACCTAACCAAATCTATGTCTACTTGTACATCTTTTGTTCTACGACATTTTTCAGGTACCTAACCAAACAAGTTGTAGGAGGGCTCATTCTGATGTGCTACTTAATAACATGTGTGAGGTGTTCAATGGGAAACTAGTGGGAGGTAGGCACCAACCCATCATTACTGCTTTGGAATACATTAGAGAGTACTGTATGAAAAGAATAGTGAACGTTGTGAATGTGATTCAAAAGTGTGTCGGACCATTAACACCAAAGGCAACACTCATGTTAGATTCAATCAAGAAAGAGGCTTATAAGTACACTACTTTACGGGTTGAAGGAGAAAGTATGAGGTCAGTGGATGGGGAGACAAGTGTACAGTGAATGTTGAAGCTAGGGCTTGTACATGTAGAAGATGGGAGCTTACATGTATGCCATGTAAACATGTTGTTGCTACCCACCAGTGTATGAGGTTGAATGGAATGAAAATAGGATATGTTGAATCATGGGTTCATCCATGTTACTTACTTAAGACTTGGGAAGAAACTTACAAACACCACATCCAGCCAATAAACGGTTATGAGCATTGGTATAAGTCACAGGTGCCTACAACCATTCTTCCACCTAAACATCATAAACCATTAGGTAGGCCACAAAAGAAAAGAACCAGGGCTTTTACTGAAAATGATAATTGTGAAAAAACCAGTAACTTGTCACAATCTAGTAAGAGTGTGGTTTGTGGTATTTGTGGCAATGCTGGACACAACAAGAAAACTTGTCTTGGGCAAGGAGGTGTTACAGGAAGTTAAGGCACTACACAACAATCTCAAAAAACAGGTTCATCCCAGCCAAAAGTTACATCAAAGAAGAAGGCAAAGGTTACAGGTGACAACTATGCAGGTAATGATCAACCAAGTGTGGTCCAGTCTCAATCTGGAAGTCAAGTTTATGCTGCTTCTGGTGGGTCTCCAAAACAATTTTGGACTAAGATTATAGCAGCAAAGCTTTCTTCACCACAAAAAAAAATGCTAGTTAAGCATATGAAAGCCAATGTTATCCATCGAATATGTATTCCCCTAAACATTATTTACTGTGTTTAAACAATGTATGTTTATGAACTTTGTAGACTACAAAATTTTATGCATTTGGAAATATATCCATTTGCGTTATGTATGAAATCATGTCATGTTAGTGTATGGGTTAAATTGTGTGTTTATGGTATTGTTTTAATACAATCTTCATACATCTGTGTTTTGAGTTGGATACTGTTACTCTATTATCACAAACACTAATGAAGGATCAAAGATGGATGAACAACACCATATCAAGTTTATCTTGATACTCAGAAATGGTGTCGATTCACCCATCCTTGAGACTTCATACGTCTATGAATCTTGGATATGTTGAACTTGGATCTGTGTTTTGAGTTGGCTACCATTTTTCTATCATCACAAACAGGAATGAAGGATCAAAGATGGATGAACAACACCATATCGAGTTTATGTTGATACTCAAAAGTGGTGTCTGGTCATCCATCTTTGAGACTTCATATGTCTATGGTTCTTGGATCTGTTGAACTTGGATTTGTGTTTTGAGTTTGGTTGCTGTTGCTCTATTATCACAAACACTAATGAATGATCAAAGATGGATGAACAACACCATATCAAGTTTATGTTGACACTCAAAAGTGGTGCCATACATCCATCTTTGAGACTTCATATGTCTATGAATCTAGGATTTGTTGAACTTGGATCTGGGTTTTGAGTTGGATACGGTTATTCTATCATCACAAACATGAATGAAGGATCAAAGATGGATGAACAACACCATATCAAGCTTATGTTGATTCTCAAAAGTGGTGTCTATTCATCCATCTCAGATCATTCATCCATCTTTGATACTTGGATCTGTGTTTTGAGTTGGATACGGTTAACAAACACGAATGAAGGATGAAAGATGGATGAACAACACCATATCAAGTTTATGTTGATACTCAAAAGTGGTGTCTGTTCATCCATCCCTCATCATTCATCCATCTTTGATACTTGTAGCTTTGTTATGAGTTTGATCATTTTACTAAGGTGTGGTTTGAATTAGATAATATTTGTGTGGCAACTTAGGTGGGTTTGATCATTTATAAGGGGTAGGAGAAAGTATTAAAGGCATAACACTCATAAGGACTAAAGCATAAAAGTAAAACTACTTATACTGTAGAAGGACCAAACTACGTCAAAACTTGACTTTTAAAAAGTCAACCATCGCCACACGTCTACTTACACAGACCATACATACCACCGACTCAAAAGGCAAAAAACCACCGACATTGCTAACCCACTAGATAAACCAAATACAGACGGCAATGATGAGTATCCAGGAGAAAACACAGAAGTTCCTCAGTCGGCAGAGTTTCTCCTTCTCAAGGAGGAGTTCAGCTAGGGTATCGGCTTGAGTAGCCTCTAGCTCATTTGCCCTGGCGATTGCGTCTATAGTATCCATGGTCTCGCTGATGAGGGATTGTTGGCATTCTTGCAACGCAGCCTCATTACGGTAGATATGCCTTTGCAAGTAGAGGAACACCTCCCTTGCTCTGGGTGTCTGTGGTGGATCCAACCACCCATTTATGGGACACCTGGATCCCTAAAAAATCAGAAAACAAACGTTTGAACACACTTAAAAGCTGACTCCAAGATGAAACTATTAACTAAACATGTTAAATTAAAAAAATACAAGCATTATTATGTAGAATACTAGCCAACCTGAACATGACATGCATAGTATCGCCTGCCGGCGTTGACATTATTCCAGCAAGTTTTAACTACAGCTAGCCTACCACAAGCACAACGAACCATTATTACAAGTAGATCGGAAAAAATCAGGATAAGAATTATTTTTGGTAGAGGAGAGTTTAGGGATGAGTGGTGAATATGAGTTGATTTTATTAGGCCCTATTTACTGTAGCAGCCACAGAAAAGTGTATCGAGCACGCTTAATAGATATGTGGAAATGGCAAAAGTGCCCTTGGTCTAAAGACAAATCTAACGCCATGAGATGTCCTTGACTAACGGCAAAATGGTCAAAGGACTTGTAGCGAGTGAAAACCTTGAAATAGGGACCTCCGACGATGAAAAGGCCGAGTTTTGTCCCATCGCGATGCGTCGTGCCAACTTTAGGGACCAACGGTGTATTTTAGTCTAAAATTTATGTTTTATCCTCAACAAAAAGGGAGAGATTGTTAATACAAATATTGTCATTAAACGTTATTTATATTTTTGATCTTTACTAAGTTTTGTTAACGACAAAAGTAAATTTAATTTTTATAAAGCTTAAAGCTTGTCAAGTTTAATAGATATTAAAACAAGCTTTTTCAAATAAAATCTTCATCACTCAAGCATTTACATTGTGATTAATCATATCTTGATATGACTCTAAACCATAATGTATGATAGTAGTTTTTAGAATGTTTTAGTTTCTTAAAAACTAAACATTACATATGTATTTGCATATTTCTAAAAATAGAAAAACAAACACATGACATCATGTGGTGCATCATTGAAATCCTTGGAAGATTTCACTAGATACTTTGTGTAGATTTAGGCTCTACATATCTTACACAATCTTGCATAGAAATGGTTGACTTTGGTAAGATTTTGAGATCTTGATGTCAGACCTCGGCGGCACCAAATATTATAACGGGCGGAACCCTTTCAAGGGTTCCGTGGTCCGTGGTGCTTGCTGAGTGTTTTGGCTATAAATAGCAAAGTCAAACCAAGTAGTTTTTCATCCCTTTCTATCATACTCTCATACATTCCTTCTCTCTAACCTTTCTAACTCAGTTTCATATCATATTAGTGATATCTTTTGTAGCAAAGAAGATCAAGTCACATTCAAGCTTCAACGAGAAGTTGAAAGTCTTGTTTGTTTGTAGTTGTATGATCTTGTGTTGATTCATACTTCATTGTTCTACCAAACGATCATATCCTGTGTTATTAAGGTAACCTATGCTCGTATTAATTTAACGTGTATTATTGTAAGGTTGAACACTTGGTTTAAATTAAACTCAAGAAAAGAGATATCCATTTCTTTATACTCATGCTTAAGCCTTAAGCAAATGATTGTCGTAAGGTGAAACATTGACCAATTTTGTACACTTTTAATTTTCAAACGCGTCAGGTCAGGTCACTCAAAAACACTTGTTTTATATTCTTTTATTTATATTTTATATATATAGCTAAAATAAGAAGAATAAGAAGAATTTCTAGCCACACATTTCAAATAAGGGAGAGATTTTCAAGAGGAGATGCATCTATTTTAATAGATGCATCTGAAATGTGTGGTTGTGGTTTCTTCTTATCATTCTCATTTTAATTTTTCTTCTTATTTCTAGCCATATGATAGTCCACTCTTGACTGTTGGCCCATTATATTTTTTGCTTATCACCTGCTGTATACTATATTTTACCAATTTGAAGATATGTATAACAATACCACATCTTGCAGTTGCATGAGAAAAAGAATCAAAAAGCATATGCAAAGGTTCGAAACATTAGTCAAAGAAAACAAAAGTGAAAAATAAAAACAAAGGTTTATATTAATGATAAACTTTCATACCAGAGAGCTATTTCAACACTTGATGATATAACTTCTCTTCCACATTTACGAATTTACGAACATGTGACTAATCTCCCATTCAACTAAACATTCTTGAGCTAGTTTATTGTGCTCGGACTTGAACTCGATAAAAGCTCGACTCAATCAAGTAAAACTCAAGCTCGAACTCGAGTTAGGTGATAAAAGCTTCATTTGCTACGGCCCTAGTCATGCCAAATACAACCAAAATGTACGAGTATGAACAATTAATGAAAACCTCATAAAAAGCACAAACTTTTAACCATGTTACATTCACACGCCACTTAAACCTTCCAATCCGTGACTTGATGCATCAACCAATAAAATCACTCATTTCCCCATCACACAGATCATCATCCTACGGTCTTCAACACTCCTCACCCCTTGATCCAACACCCCAAAACCCACCCCACAACCATAAATACCCAACGCCAACCAAACCCAAATCACAAACACAAATTCAAAAAAATGTGAGGAAGAGGGAAAGGAGGAAAAGGCCTAGGCAAAGGAGGAGCAAAATGACATTGAAAAGCCCTCCATGTTGTTTACCTCCTTGTTTGGGAATTCAAAATTACCATTCAAAATTACCTCCTGGTGGTTGATGGTTGATCCTGCTGTGAATCAAAGACAGATTGTTAGGGTCATCTAATAGATGGCCAACTAAGGCCTCAGCCTTGTCTCCCTTGGAGGTAAGGGTCGCGTGTTCTGTTGAGGCTGTTTGTTGCAAAAGATTTAAAAAAAATTAGGTTTCCTTATTTTTATAACAAAAAAATCAACCACAAAAGAATCAAAAGTGGTTCTCACAACAGCTACTATTTTGTACTTCATAGCAAATAATGTACTTAATTTTGTGGAAACTTATTTTTTTTTAAAATCTTTTGCAACATACAGTAGAATAACTCGACAGAACAAGCGACCCTTAACTCCAAGGGAGACAAGGCTATTTGTGGAGGCCTTACTTGGCCGTCTATTAGATGACCCTAACAATATGTCCTTGATTCGCAGCAGGATCAACCATTGACCACCCATGAATTCCCAAACAAGGACTGTTACTGCTATGGATGTTGTTTATGTGCTTAAATGTCAAGGACGTACTCTTTATGGTTTTGGTGGTTAGGATTGTGCTGTTTTTATGTTATGTTTGTAGATTTTCAAGTGGATGTATGATATATCAGATCAATGAAATTGAACTAGTAATCAAAACTTGACTATTGTTTATTTGAAATGCCAATCTGGCAAAGTAGAGAGACTCCTTTTAGAAGGACATTTGACATGATGGCGTGTTGTATAAGAATCAAGTTTTTAGTTTTGAATTTGAGTATATTGCAAGTTAATTGCTGATACTTGCAAAGAATAAGTAGTTGATAATCATTATAAAATTTGATAGATGAACAGCCTAGTTTCTCCCCAATGAAATATCATCTCAGATTTGTAAAATTCTGGGTGCATTATACAAAAAGTGGCCTGATGATTAAATTGCTCAAGCGTATATAGTTTGAATGAAGTTAAAAACATTATATAGAGATCACCCATTAACACTCTGCATATTATTACAAAGGGAAATTGATTATTTTAGTGCTATGAGCCTATAATTGGTGATAAAGCTGGTGAAAAATAATTTATTCTAAAAATAAAGGACTGCTAGTTTCAAACAGTAAACCGTTAAAACCAATGCAGTAAGATTAATCCGATACTCATTATTTATAGGTCTCAAAGTACGTTGACATACATGTATCATGTATTTAAGTAAAAAGTGTGTCGTGCAAATTTCATGTTACTTTTTTTCAGTTTATATTGGTATCTAACAAAAAGAATAGTCGGTTATTGATTTTGCAAATTACAGTAACGTGGGTATCTCGGCTTGTTTTCCTTGGTTATTAAGCAGGATTTCCCCTTGCTTCTTGGTATCTCTTACTATCTTCTTCACATATGCAATGTATCCATCAACATTGAATTTCCTGGCGCAACCTGCATAGCTCATGGATCGTATCTTCCCATAGACTGGTCGCTCTTGAAAACCCTGAAGCAAAAAAAATATATGACCTCCAAATTGTAAAATGCAGATAGGAAGAATGTTACAAGCTAATAAATTCTAGACGTTATTTAAAATACTTACATTGTCGTGTACACCACAAATTGACCACATAATACCAGCGTAACCGTTTGGATCTCTCCCATCAATATGATACTGTGAACAAAGTCATTTACACAATGCTCAGATTTCAGTAGTGGTGGCAAAATGAGCTGGTCAAAAGGTGTTTGGATAAGAAAAAAGCTCATATCTTATTTGAGTAGGAAACGGGTCGTGTCAGGTCAGGACAAGTCGGGTTGGCTTGAATCACTTTTATCAGTTTAAGTCTAGTTAAACAATTATATAAGTAACTCATGTGTTACATGTAATCACAAAAACTATATAATAACAATAATAATTCAATTTAATATAAATAAAGTGCTTTAGAAGGTTGGATATTAAATTTTCACCCATCCGATCCATTTTTTCTTTTACTTTTATTCAGTTGACCCGTTAGAGATAGACCACAACCCGAATTGACCCGTTCATAGATATATACGCCCAAATTGTCACCTCTCGAATCTCGATGTCAACAAAGATCTTTAAATTTAATAAAGGTTTAAGTACCTTGTCGTTCAAATAGACGGCTATTTCTACAGCTTCTTGCGGGCTGCTCGTCCATTCGAGGATCTTTTTTGCCCAATACATTCTGTTTCATCTCATACCAATTAGGGACAAAAATTAGTTGAATCTTATAATTAACTACACAATAAAAATAACTCTTTTCATCCAATTTACAACATGCAATAATTGCTAATTACCGCATATAACCATGCATCTTTCCATAATGCACCATCTCTAACTGAGAGGCATTCCAAAGCTGAAAGTAAGAACACATATCCATTTGTAAGTACAAATCGTGGCAAGAAATGTTCTGGTCAAATAAATCATTATAAATTGATCAAAGAATATATAATTGCTTACAGGATCTGCAGTTTGTGCCTTCTCGAGCTGCTCGCACCTGCATATGATGCGACGATTTTAAGTATTCAACCAAATACTAGAGAATTAAGATAAGCTATGCACTTACGTGTATATATGCTGATGTTTGTCAAAAGCATGGTCTATAAGTGTTGTACGACCCCAATCCCATGCACCTTGAAATGAATCGTAATGAGGCTCGTAATAACAGTAGTTATCAGCTAGTTCCTTCCACACGATCAGTTCATCTAAAAACTTGTCCACCGCCTTCATATGACAAAATTAAGAAAAAAGACTATATCAGAAAAGAATCTCTAATAATACATACTAGCTAAATAAAGTTTCTTACGCTGCAAACCTGTGGATAAACTTTGCGCAACTTACGGGCCTCCAAAGCACAACGTTGTGCCGATATCTGTCCAAAATGCAAATATGGCGAAAGACCAGAAGTTGCTTTAGGCTTAAACGGGTTATTCCTATCGGTCGAGTAATTTTCCAATTTAGCTGTAACGAAACTATTCAAAGTTTCTAATGCAGCAATTTCACCTGGTTCACACCACTTGATTTCAGGAACTTCAGCCCCTTTCCTGCCCATATACCATAATTAGTATCCTGCATATGACACAATATGTTCTAATTACCCCAGTTAATAAAGATGTTACCTTACTACATCTTCAATAAGCGTGTCCCAATCGATAGATCTATTTGTGGCAACCCATTTCTTAGTTTGAGGCTTTAATGATGGAAAGTCGATCAAATAGTCAGGAAAATGGTTAGTGATCTTTGGTCTAATGGTTCTAGCAAAATCTTCCAACTTTTCTGACGTCACCCACATTGGTACTATGTTGTGTGTATCAACTTCATGTATGGACACAGAATGAGATACCCTTTTGCTTATTTCTTTTTTCCAGCCACGAACTTCCCTTAATGGTGAAAAATCGGT
This sequence comes from Chrysanthemum makinoi, assembly GCA_910596185.1. Lineage (NCBI taxonomy): Eukaryota > Viridiplantae > Streptophyta > Magnoliopsida > Asterales > Asteraceae > Chrysanthemum > Chrysanthemum makinoi. The sequence goes on along the minus strand of OU343222.1, from coordinate 195,712,674 downwards.
AACCAAAAGTGAAGCTTCACATTCTTTTAGAAAGTTGGGAATGGTATCAATCGCTTCTCCCTACATCAAACAAACATCTCCTTTATCCAATCAAGTTCTAAATAACTACATGAGATAATTCTTATGGCAATAATATTGCTTTGTGGTCTGACGTACCAGATTTGGGATAAAATTAGGGGCAATGTCATGAAATAGCAAACACAATTTCAGTTTAGTCATGTTTTAATGATTTTATGTTGATCGTCCAAATGAAAAAAATCACCATAATATTCCAAACATAGTAGTGATTATTGCTGTTTTGTTCCGTTCTAGTCATTGTATAATGGTATGGTCCACTATCATCACATAAGTTATAACAAGTTTTCTGTTTTAGAAGCTTATTTTCTTTTCTAATAGCTCTAATAAGCTTTGTCAGCCAAAGCAAAACTTACATACTCAGCATTAAAAAGCTTACCTTTTTTAGAAAAATAAGTTAAAGCTCTAATAATCTTATGCGCGCCTAGCACGCCCATAGGTGGTACATTTGAGGGTACTGTGGTCTTCAAGTTTAAAATTTGACCATTTACAAAACATTTTTAAAGCTTTATAAACTGAATACAAAAGCTAAAACTGTACAAAACAATAAGTACATTGCTAATTTTTTTACATCATCCCTTATAAATAATACAAATGCTCGGAATAAGCTATGAAACTTGATTAAAATCTCAAGAAAAGACTACCAATAATCAACTTTTTCCAAAGTTACTAACCTGAAACAAAAAGAAAGGTATATGAAGAGTATGCTCAATCTCATGACTCAATTGTTTCAACCCTCTTAACATAAACCCCAACTGCCTCGCTTTCGCACCCAAGAACCCATCAAACAAATTAAACGCTACCGCAACAGGAACATCCAGCCTCTTCGCCTCATCAACCGCGTGTATCAAAGCCCAGTTATCTCTCAACCTTTGATCTCTAAACATCCAATACACAACTGGACCTACTTTAGATGAGGACGAAGATTGCGGCTGATGAAGCTTATGTATTCCCTCTTTAAGAACGCGAATTCGGCCCAATTGTACGGCCATTGGAGATAATATGGTTGGAAGGGTATTTGGGGATGGTGGTCACATTAGTGTTGGTTAAAAAGTACTCCATATAAAAATGGAGGGAAATATAGGTATGGAGGTTATGGTTTGAAAGTGTACACGTCATTAAATTTTATTGGTTTGGATGGTGTACATGTCATCAACTATAGATGTATTAAATTTGATGTAATGGCCAACTACCTTAGAAAGTTTTTAGTATACGTGTATGAACGTAGTACGTATATTCATATGGTATGGTTTTTGCCGGTTAAGGTTATCTTGGGCACAAGTTTTTGACTAAGATGTACGCGGTCTAACCGTCGTATTCTTGTGATCATTTTTGACATTTCCCCAGCCACCCCCAGTTAGATGGCCTATTTGATGTGCTTTAAATACTTGCAATTGTTGTTTCTAACTCTTATTCAACTTACTTAGAGCAACGAAGTAGTCCAAGGACCACTTATTGTCACCTCCGCCTGACAACGTCACATAAGCAGTGGCTCATTCAAAGGTCTCGTTGAAAGTTTTCGACTCAACTTTTTATAGCAGCTGTTTGAACAACGGAGTTGCTATTTTAAGAATGTGGCTCATTGTGAACATAACTTTTTAACATCAATGTTAAGTAAATGCATAAATGAACTCAGATGAAAACAATTAGTATAATCGTATCAAAAGGATGTCAAAAGAAAAAGATCCAAATGTGCAGTGCAGTCTCTGTTGTATGATGTAAAAATTTTTTAGCCACATTATATCCGTAATAAAGTTAAAATCCAGAACACAAACATAAGTGCTATACATGATCATTGTACAATACCTTTCACAAAAAAGAGCATTAGCCAACATGAACCACCGAAATTAGGAAATTAAAAGACATGAAATGACCAAGATGCATTAATAATTGTACATCTATCGATATGAGCGTCTGAAAAGTAGTACAAGTTTACGTTTACATATCTAAACATAAAATACCAAACTTTCTCGATGGACTGAACTAGAAAACCAAGGATTCTGAAAATCGATACAGGCAACAAGCATACCAGCGTATAATAGCTACTCGCATTTAAAATCTTGTGCAGAAGCATATGATCCACCATTTTGTTTTCCGTCACTTTTCAAGCCATCTTTTAACTGAATCAAACGAACAGAAAATAATTATCATACAAAGGCATAAACTGATACTATAAAAGAGTATTTAACAAAATACGTATATTTGCCGGATATAACTCTTCAAAGAAGTAAACTGCATGTTACCTGTTGCAGGACTTTCTTCTGATAACGGTAGCCCTGATGAGATAAAAAAGAGCACATTATTAACAAAATATGTAAAAGATTAACACCATAAATAAAAAAAACGAAGACATATTATAATACCTTGTCTGTTCCATATATGTAGTCACAGTAAGTGAAGACAGATGCAAAACTGCTTTGGCTTTGTCCTCCAACATAATGGTGATAATCATGGTAATCAGCTCCACCATAGAATGGGATAAGTTTTGTTAAAGTCCAGGGGAAATCATACCTGTATAATGCAAAGTACGACAGCATTTCAGTTGTCTTTTCATTGTTCAGTGTGTCTCAAATGATTATATACACTGAAGTAACACTTTTGTGGAGGCATAACATCTATAACCTTTGTCCCCATTACATTAAACTGACAAACCGACTAATCTATTGAACCTTTTAAGTAGTAATCAATGCTAGATACGTGAAATGTAAAAGATGGAAGGGTACATATAAGAAGGAAATGAGTCACAATGACCAGATTTTTAACCATTTCATGAACTGATGATACATGGTATGCAACTTGCTTGAAGACATGTTTTTTGTTTCTATAAATGTGATGTGTTTGGAAGTTGCTATAATAAGAACCTGATACTATCCTGCATTCTATAGTTTATTATTATTATTATTAATTAATTAATTAGTTTATTTAGTTTCCTTTATTATATTTTTTTAGTGAACAAGTTAAGTCCAGGACCTTTTATTATAAATAGGGTATTAGGGTTGTAATGGAGATTATGCAGAATATTATTAATGGTTTAGTTATTTGTCTTCATTATTGGGAGAAAGTTGATCATCTATCTTTATTGTTCTTTTATCTCTTAATCGAATCGGTTCGTATCAATTGGTATCAGTGCTGATCGATTCTAGGTTTTTAAAAAAAAAAAGAAAAAAAAAAAAAAAAAAAAACTACTGTTCATCAGAACATTATACATCTGTATCACTATTCACATCCAGAAATTACTGTTCATCCGAATTACTATTCGCTACCAGAAAATACTGTTTATCGCCAGAGTTTACTGTTCATCCCGGATTACTATTCATAAGAAGGAATGGAAGCAAAGAGCTTTGAAGAAGGGTTAATTAAGGTAGCGGAGATGGTGAAACGGTTACAATCCACGTTGTTGCTGCACCAATCTCAACTGGAGGAATCTTTTAGACGGGCGCGTCAAGATTTCTCAATGTGGTCTGAGAAGTTTCAAGGATCGATCAAGGCGGCGATAAAGGAAGAGATTAATCAGGAGGGACGTGTCCATTTATTGAGGGGTCCAACTAAACCAACGAAGTCCTAGGGACGTGTCCATTTATTGGGGGTCCAACTAAACCAACGAAGTCCTAACAGGAAGGTAAAGGCAAGGATGTTTTGGAATAAGTTTGTGGTTTCATGTGTTCGAACTACAAAACCTAGAAAGCTAGGTACTTTGCTTGGTACGGAAAGATTTGGTTCTCATGAACAACTACAAGTCGGCATAAGAAAACTCAAGAAGATATTGTGGGACTGCTACATACACTTGAATCACACAAAAGGGATACAACGAAGAACATGGGATCCCGGAATTACCCAAGGCAACATTTTCAAGCAACACCTTGAGGACAAGGTGTTTTTGGGGGCGGGAGTATTGATACGATCCTGCATTCTATAGTTTATTATTATTATTATTATTATTAATTAATTAATTAGTTTATTTAGTTTCCTTTATTATATTTTCTTAGTGAACAAGTTAAGTCTAGGACCTTTTATTATAAATAGGGTATTAGGGTTGTAATGGATATTATGCAGAATATTATTAATGGTTTAGTTATTTGTCTTCGAGAGAGATCGGCCTCTCGAAAGTTGATCATCTATCTTTATTGTTCTTTTATCTCTTAATCGAATCGGTTCGTGTCAGAACCTAACAAACAGCATTACAAACAGATGTTAGAGATCACGACCACTGTATCATATCAAAGCTTATGTCCCGACGACCCTACCTTCCTAGAAAGGGCCATCATAAATCTACTATGAAACTTGGAGCACATACAGCTGCTGCAATTTCAGTCAGGCTCAAAATGATTCTATGATGCCAGCAAGAGTCATTCTAAGCATCTGTCACATTGCAATGGGTTAAGTACTTGTGTTCATTTGTTCATGTTGTGTGGGTGCAATTAGATCTATAGAGTCAGTAACTGTAAGTTGGCATCTTGCCTCCCACATTTGCAATCAACATTGAATCTCTCAAATCCCAGCAAAGCGATTTCATTTTCGTCAAAGAAGATAAAATAGCATATCTGACATTCTTAAAAGAACTCTAACATGCAAAATGAACCATGCATTGTGATTTAAACTAAGAACTAAACAAAAAGTGTGAAGCTCATCCAGGCTAGAAAAAAAAACACAGCGTACGTTTCACCACACTAGTATTTCTATTTTACCAAGAAGATGACCTTGAGTTCGCGGTTTAAATAGAAATAATGAGTAATAAACTAATCTATCTGTTGCTTCTAACCGACATATTAAGGACCGCTTCATTCTGATTGTAGCAAAGGTCTATCAATAACAGAATTAGGCACTTAAACAGTAAAAGAAACTGTTGTAACTGAACATGCATCAGAGTAATAGACACACAACCTTATAAAATACAACATGTAAGAGAACTGTTTAAGACAATTTACTCATGTGGCTACCCATTGGTTACACTTTCTTCTCACTTCTTTAGGACCATTAACAGTACCTTAATAATGCCAACTTTTTCCAAATACTTGCATGTGAAGGCTATTAGCAATCATTTTTATAATGTGTCGGCTGTAATGTCAGTTTTTGTGTAACAATAAAGTGTGATTTGTATCCTATATAACTCTTTCTACTAATTCTTCAATGACTAGACAATGCCACAGTGACATACTTATCAATTCTGATCATTACGCTATATTACAAATAGAGTATTCATTTTTTTGCTTGGATATAAATATCTAACCATGCCTCAGACTCATAGACTACTTAAAATTCAAGGTAGATGCATGCCTAGACACTCATAATCTGTAACCTATGTAACAACATGGAAGAGCAAACGTTTCTATCTCATATGTTTCTTCCAGCTTCTCATAATTCATTTGATAGTAAAATTAGATATTGATAAATATAATAATGATAATAAACCATCAAACTGAAGAATTAACTATAATAACATTCACTCTTGAATAAAGTAGATTTGCTAGTATGTCCTTTAAACAGAAAATCCAATATAATAAAGCTAAGGGCTCCACATAAAACAAGATAAATGGCATGCCAAAAGAGCAAGGAAACAACGATTGAGTTTATTTGCAATGAATAAAACATAAAGTATATTTTCCTATCTAGACTTTCCATTGGTAAAATGTCATAAAAGCTTTATGTAAATAGATCCTTCATGATATGTTTGGCCTTGGAGTGCAGCACAAAAGTAACAAACCAAAAAGATATGGAAAGCAGAACACACACACCACAAATGTGAGAGTACTTGAAAAGGATTAGTGGGGTTGAGGGAGAAAAAAGTATTTTGATCATTTTCCAAAAGTCCAAAAGTCAATTATCTACTTACAATCACACTATTTCCAATCAGGCCTAATATCAATCCATTATTAGTCATCATTTCGTCATATAAGCCAAAAAAGCAAGGCTAAAAGGTTGAGTTTAACACAAAGCATGCTTACTTACCCACTGTGAGTCTCAATAGCCTCAATCTGCCTCAAAGCAATCCACAGCCAGAATGTAATCATATGGCCCGGAACCATAGCGGGCCCAAGAAAAGATGGAATCCCAAGAATCAAAACCTCAGCCCAATGTGCGTACGGTGCTGCATATCCTATAGGCGCAGAGTATTCATGGTGAACCTTATGAATGTTTTCATACCCCCATTTTCCATGCAAAAATCTATGGATCCAATAATTCGTATAGTCCTCAACAAGAAAATAAACGAATAACTGAGAAGTGATCTCCATTAACGATGGCAATGGCAAACTTGTTCGGATACCAATCATCTACAAAAGCAGATAGTCAGTCAATATTCCTACAAATCCTTAAAGTGAAAGTAAGATATTCCCAATCATCTCAACCAGAAAAAGAAAAGCAGAAAGACGTGACTTGACTTTTTCCTCGCCTTTAGACCAATATTTTACAGCTCTTATAGGGGTTTTAAGTTCAGACAATCAGCATAAGCCACACATTAAACCACCAAATTTAACTTCAAAATAATAGAAATAGCACAGTGATTGAACTGTGATGCAAAATCAGCACACAAGTCACAAAGACCAGATCGAGACCACAAAACTGAATGTCATTTCATTAGTCGTAATAATGCTATTCAATAATATACATTCATAAGATTCACAAATGACCTGTATCAAACACAGTATATAAACTTTGGAGCCAGGTGACAAAATAGTACTGTAATAACTAAGCCAACTAATCAAAACATCACTACACAAAAACTAATACAGTTTTTTTTATAAAAGAAAATTTTACAGTAAAACTGGCTACCAATATCCTCAAACTTGATCAAACTTGCAATTACCTATGTAGATGGCTGATAACTAAACTATAGCCGGATCCTAATCTAACAAATATAACTAACGGAAAATTTCTACTAAAGGAAACTAAAAATCCATATTCGCCACTGTTTGCTATGAGTAATAAACGTTCAAATTTTGACAAAATTAAGGATTTTAAGTCACCATTGTTGGCAATTTTCCCTAAACACATCAAACACTAAACTTAATTTACAAAATACAATCACCTAACGCTTAAATAGCTGATAAACATACATTAAAACTAGTCCTTTTTAATCCAACTAATCAATTAACCAAATACCAACCACAAATCATACATCCAATCACTTAGGGGGTGTTTGGATTAGCTTATTTTTGCAGCTTATGAGCTTATTTGATTTTGGAAAAACTCATAAGCCCATTTTTTGGGCTAATCAAGTTGAGTCAACAGCTCAACTTGATAACCTCATAAGCCGAAAAATGAGCTTACGAGTTTTTCCAAAATCAAATAAGCCAAAAAGCCGCAAAATAAATGAATCCAGACACCCCCATAATCATAACAATCCTATAAAAACATCATACATACAATCACTTAGGGTGTGTTTGGATTAGCTTATTTTGCGGCTTATGAGCTTATAAGATTTTGGAAAAACCCATAAGCCCATTTTTTGGGCTAATCAAGTTGAGCTGTCAAACAGCTCAACTTGAAACCTCGTAAGCCGAAAAATGAGCTTACGAGTTTTTCCAAAATCAAATAAGCCAAAAAGCCGCAAAATAAGCTAACCCAAACACCCCCCATAATCAATAACAAACAAAAAAACTTACTTTAACAGAAGGATAAGACACAAGCTGAAGAGGGCCAACAACCAAAACAAAAACCTTCATGACATCAAAATAACACTTAAAATTCTCACCAAAACTATACTTAACCTTGGGTTGAATCTTATAACCTTTAACAAATTTCCCAAATAAAAATTCAGTGAAAATGTAGAAAAGAGGGACAAGAGTGAAGATAAGAAACAAGAATAAAATGTTGTGACAGTAGAGAAAGTAGTCAGATTTAGTGGATGTGTAGTTAAACCATAATGTTTCTAAGGTTGTTAATGGTCGGTTTAAGGCTGTTTCAGCCGCTGTTATGGTTGTGTATGGGAGCATGGTTTTTGGATCGGTGGTGATGTGTACTAGGAAGTGGTGTTTTTGTTTTTGGGGGGAAATGAGGGAGGTCAGGAGGTGTTGTGTGTGGCACTGAATAGTTGGTGTCTTTTTCCTTGTGCTTTTTAGTGTTTGGTACTAAGAGTGAAGGGTACACCGGCTGAGCCACTTCTTTTCACTAGACGAGTACCCGCGCCTAGCGGCAGCTGTTTCTAGCGTCAGATAATTAATGATTTGTGATATTGTGGTGAGTGTTTTGTGTAGCGTTTAAATAGAACGTGAACCAGATGAAAATCAATTGCAAATGGTTGTACTATACTATAATTAAAGTCTAGACAAAATTCTTAACATCTATCAAACAACATATAAAATCATTTAATGAAAATGAAAGTAAACATTACATTAGTTATAGTATAAAAACTAACAACACACGCGTTACTTGTTAAGTAAAACTAACAAGGATGGGATTAATGGTGACTAAAAGTAGCGTGAATATGGTTAGCCCAAAATAAAATAAAAATTGGCTAATTTTGGCTATTTTGTAAAAGATTTTGGCACATTTAGCCCCATCTTTTTTTTAAATGAGCGTATTTAGCATATTGAAAAGTTAAATGTACACTAACGGGCATATATTTTCTCATAATTGTAAAACATTATAATTGTTTTTGAAGAAAAACTTATAGATAATATATTTATATAGCGACATATCGTTTTGTGTTGAAAAAAGTTTATGGGTTCTAAACGAAAAATAAAAAATGTTTGAAGATTTGGGGATTAAACATAACGTTTTGAATCCGATTTGACTCGGTGGTTCAACCGGTTGAACCGTTCCCGTCGAAAACCGGGTCGATTTAAACCGAGTCAATATGACATGTTGGGTCAAAACGGGTCAAATTAAACAGGGTCAACCCATTGGATTTGAAGCGTACTGTGTCAACCCGGTTTTCAATATGTGTTAATAGTTTCAAATTTTTACTTTTTACTTTTTGATTTTTTCTTTATATATAATATAGAAGGGTACCCGTTGCGTTGCGGCGGCGAGTACCATGTGACTATTAACCGGAGAAATAGATCTCGATGAGACCTGATTCACCAATTTGTATCGGTTTCAACGGGTCCTCTCTATTCGTTTTGAATGGCTGTTATTGGTTAGTCGAACCGATGGCGACACGGGTTTCCGGTTGAACCCGTTGGTCCGGTCCGATTTTTAAAACTATATGTACCATCAACTTGTTAGTTTGTATGAAGCTTTGTGTGTTTTATTAATTTGTATAACGTGTATAATAACATGTACTTTTCATTTTAAGGTGTTTTAAAAATAACATTAATTAGTTTGTTTAATTATTTTATATTTAGAATTATGTTGTAGCTTGTTTAAATTGTACATTGTGAAAATTTCATTGTACTTTTTAATAAGGGGTGTTTTAATTGGTTGTTTTTAATTTGGTAAATATGCTTTTAATTGGTTGTATAACGTGAATAAATTATTGTACTTTTAAGTAATGGGGTGTTTTAATAAGAGTATTAATTACACAAATATATTTCTCTCTCATTTGACCATTAAACTTTTTCACTTTTCCACTTTTCCACTTTGACTGTTTTTCCATTTTATGTAGTATAGATTTGGGTTAACATGTGTCACATCATTTCAACACACTCATTTAAAAATACCCTCTAATCACAACTAACCTGAACCTCTTCATTTGGCCCCCCACCTACTCTCATTTTGTTTCTTTTTCATATTTTTCTAACGCAATAAAATTCATTTCATTTAAATAAAATTACAATACGGGAAAACAACTACAATACGGAAAAATATACGAATAATAAGAAACATACGATAAATAATAAAAACATACGAAAAATGAAAACCGTACGAAACTTAAAAAATACAACATTTTTCGCCTTTTACATGTTGTATTTTGCTATTATTTGGTCTTGTTTCTTTTTTAAGAGTGATTTTTTTTTGGCTCCGGCAACCCCTCAATATCAAGCATGAGAAACTCCAATTCTCGACACTCTTGGAGTGACTTTTCTTTCGCTATCCTTGCCTCCTACACTTCTTTGCCTCAGTCTACTTTAAGTTTATACTCTTGAGCTAAAGCTTCCACTATAGCATCCGATTGACTCCCCCCGATGCTCGTTGACGACTCCACTGATTTTGATTTTTTTTCCGGTCGAGGCTTGCCTGCGGGAAGAGCTCTTGGATCAGGGCGGAATAATTCGGCGAGATTATCTTCATTGATCCCGTCCGGCGCGTCCCATTTGGGATATTGTCTCAAAACCTTCCACGCCGGGACCATAGTAAACTGTTTCCCTGTTTGAGCCTTAAAAGCAAGTCTTTCATTCTCAATATGATCAACATCATTTTCCCCGGATTTACGCTGCAAATGCTTGTAAAAACCATTGAAATTTTGGCAATCACCGTTTACCCGAGTCCATTTACCCGTATTTTTGGTACGAGCAGGCCCTGAACTACGAGCGTTAAAGTCCTCCCAAATCTGAGTCCAAAACGCATCGCTTAGTCGGTCATTACCGATAACGGCGTTTTGGGAAACCTCGACCCAACACTCGGCTAAAAATTTTTCTTCCTTGCTTGACCAACGAATTGTGGTTCGAGACTCTTCTTCCTCCTCCTCCTCGTTGTCCGCGTCTAAATTCACCACGGTCTTGGTTTTTTTCTTTGGCGCTTTGGCCCTTTTTTTTGACGACGTTGTTCACGTGTTTCGGTTGGTGGTGGTTGAGGTACTTTGAATTGTGATTCAAAGTAATGTTGTTGTGAAGGGTAGAATTGCGGCGGTGATGGTTGTGATGGATAGTATTGCGGTTGTGATGGATAGAATTGCGGTTGTGATGGCTGTGATAGATAGAATTGCGGTTGTGATTGTCTTGGATATTGAAAAGCTTGAAATCCGACTTGCGAAGAAGAGTTTGAGCTTTGGGACGATGGGGTGGACGAGTTTGATGAAGACGAGTTGAGAAAATTCATAAACGACATCTCATTTGGATCTTGAGACATTTTTGGTTGTGGATTGAGATGGTGAAGATAATATATTTTTGAAAGAGAAGTGTAAATTTTTGTGTAAAATATGGGTATTATTTATAGAGTGGGTGGGGTAATATTTGAATTTGAAAAAAAAAAAAAAAAGTAACCGTTTTAATTAAACGGTAATATTTAAAATTTCGTTTTGTCTTCTTCCGTGTCGTTGAGGTGGCAAAGATGGAAACGACGAGCTAGGTTGGTGTGGTGGCGATGGGCAGCGAAGGCCGGGCGAGCCTTCACCTGGGATTGGCGAGTTCCATTCGTCACGATACCACACCCTCTAAGATCCATTTATATTATACTATACGAGTACCGTTCTTATTAACGGAATTTTATAGCGGTAGATAGTTTTAACGATAAAAAAGAGTTTATGAGTTAACAAAAAATAATAAAAGTTTGAGGATTAAACATAATGTTTTGAAACCCGGTTCGACCTGGGTCGTTCAACCGGTTAAACCGTTCCGGTCAAAAAACGGGTCAATATAAACTGGGTCAACTCGACGGTTGGGTCGGAAAAAAACGAGTCAAATTAAACTGGGTCAACTCATCGGGTTTGAAGCGTTCCGGGTCAACTCGATTTTCAATGTGCATTAATAGTATCATTTTGAAGTGTAGCCATAATAGAGATTCAAAACATCCCATTAATTTAAAGTTTCATTTATTGTGATGTTTTAAGTTTTTTCTTACTTAATATAAATTTTTTCACATTTCACATATTAACTTTTTCACTTTTCCACATTGACCATTTTGCTTTTATATGTAGTATAGATATAGATTAAAAGTATCCGTCCATTAGCAACATAATTTTATAGCGACATATAGTTTTAGTGATAGAGAAAGTTTATGGGTTAACGAAACTTTTTTATAGCGGCATATAGTTTAAGTGATAAAAAAATTTAGGTGTTATAAACAAAGAATAATAAAAGTTTGATAATATTGGATTAAACATAATGTTTTGAAACCCGGTTCTTACCCGGACGGTTCAATCAGATGAACCGTTTCGGTGGAAAAATGGGCCAAATTAAAACGGGTCAACTTGCCGGGTTGGGTCGAAAAACGGGTCAAATTAAACCGGTTCAACCTACCGGGTGCCCGGGTATGAAGCGACCCGGGTTAGGTTTTTGATATTTATTAATAGTGTGTTAACAGTTTTCAGCTTTGCATATGCTTTTCAAAAATAACGTAACAACTTCCTAAAATACTTTAAGGGGCTGTTTGGTTGGGCTAATTTCATGGGTTTTTATAGTATTTGAAATTTAAAACCAATGAAAATATGTGTTTGGTTAGAATATAAGAAAAGTGGTTTTGATATTATAATACTACAAGTGGGCGTTTTCTTAACTCACTTCTAGGAGAGATTTTCAAACACGGAGTCATATTACCAAAAAGGAGACAACAATACCCCTTTTATAAATTTAACCTCTCTATACTTCTCACCATTGGACCATCTCTGCTTCATTTGTACCACTCAACCTCACTCTTGCCATACATGTATAATCAATTGCTTCCATAGAAGATAACTCAAATATAATCAAATGTAACTCTTCAATTTTGTGTTTGATGCTTCGATCCTTTTGACACCGTATTGATTGTTTCAATCTATTTTTTAGGGTTTTGGTGGATTTCAAGAAATTAAAACCAATTCGATAACAATGTTTGTGATTCTTGTGGTTATTCATTGCTTCGATTTTATTGATGACGTTTTTTACTACTTTGATTTGGTACAATTTTAAGAAATCTAAACAAAGGTTAGGCTTTTTTTTTTTTTGGTGGTTGTTGGTAACAATTAATAAAATTTTCAAATGATAGCCGAAGTCTGTCATGGCTTACAAATGTTACTAACTTTCAATTTAAATCATTATGTATTATTAAGATTTTGTGTTTTTGATACAGCTCCATGTAAAATAGATATAGTTCGAAGCAAGTTTTTTTGTTGGTTACTCCATTTTTAATTAGTTGATTTTGTGTCTTCAATATGTTATGATAAAAATCAGTGCGCACCATTGAAGAACAGACAAAGAAGATAACATAAAAAGGATATTTTTGTCATTTATCATTATTTTGGGTGAAATCATTTTTGTCAACCAAACATGATTTAGAATTCTAAATTACAGCATTTGTAACACTTCATAATTTAAAATACTTCAAATTTTTAAATTCATGTATTTCAAAATTTCACTTTTCATTTATTGTTTTTCCTTTATATCTATACTACATATAAATGGTGTATGGTCAAAATGGAATGTTGAAAGTTGAAAATTGTCATAGGTGAGAGAAATGTATATTTTAACTAATATTTTTATTAAAACACCTATTACTTAAAAGTACAATGATTTATTCACATTGTACAACCAATTAAAAGCATATCTACAAAATTAAATACAACCAATTAAAACACCACTTACTAAAAAGTACAATAAAATTTTCATAATGTACAATTTATACAAGTTACAACATAATCCATATAAAATAATTAAACACACTAATTATTTAATTAATCTTATTTTTAAAACACCTAAACTGAAAAGTTCATGTTATTATACACATTATACAAATTAATAAAACACACAAAGCTTCATACAACCTAACAATTTGATGGTACATATAGTTTTGAAAACCGGACGGGACCAACGGGTTTAACCTCGGGAACCGGTGTCGCCACCGGTTCGGCTAACCAATAAAAGTCATCCGAAAACGAACCAGAGATGACCCGTTATTATACACATTATACAAATTAATAAAACACACAAAGTTTCATACAACCTAACAAGTTGATGGTACATATAGTTTTAAAAATCGGACGGGACTAACGGGTTCAACCGGGGAACCGGTGTCGCCACCGGTTCGTCTAACCAATAAAAGACATCCGAAAATGAACCAGAGAGAAACCGTTGAAACTGATATAAACTGGTGAATCAGGCCTCATCGAGATTTATGTCTCCAGTTAATCGTCACAGGGTACCCGAAGGAAAAACTGAAAAGTGAAAAGTTGAAACTAAAAAATGAAATGTTGAAAACATATATTTCAAAATGAAACTATTAATATAAATAGAAAACCGGGTTGACCTGGGACGCTTCAAACCCGGCGGGTTGACCCGATTTAATTTGACATGTTTTCGACCCAACCCGGCAAGTTGACCCAGTTTAAATCGACCCGTTTTTCGACCGGAACGGTTCAACCGGTTGAACCACCCAGGTCAAACCGGGTTTCAAAACATTATGTTTAATCCCCAAATCTTCAAACTTTTATTATTTTTCGTTTATAACCTATAAACTTTTTTGTTATCAATAAACCATATGTCGCTAGAAAATCTCGTTGTTATGCACGAGTACTCGTCTAGCATAGTATAATATATTTATATTACATAAGCGAATAAGCCTCACTCAATTTTCAAGATTCGTTGGTTTATATAAATTTATTATAATATAATAAACTTGTACTCTCTTTTTTTCAAAATTATTTTCAGAAGATAAAAATCACACAGTTTAATAAAAATCGGACCACTATAATTTTCAACCACTTAAATAGAATATTCTTTCACTAAATTCTCTTTGTATTGCTTAAAATATAAAGTGAGCAATTAGTTTGAGACATTCAAAAAAGAATTTGGAGTATAATTTTGAGACGAAAGAAGTATAAGCTAATTGGTCTTAAAGTAAGCCTAAAATTTTGAGATTTATAGAAATAGCCCTTTAGTTCACTTTTGGGGTATTTGAGACCAATTAGTTTATCACTTTTTAAGGCATCTTACGACTCATATATCGTAAACTTATAAACTGATATTGAGTGTTTAGATTAGCTTATGTCGAATAAGCCGATAAGATCAAGTGTTTGGTTTAACTTAAGTTGGTAAAATATTAAAACGGATATGGGTTGAAAACTATGAATGTTTGATTATGTATAATTAGGGGTAAAATTATAATTTGTAATTGAGCACGTTATATAAGTAAGATCCTCCTTAAAATGTCACACCCTTTATATAAAATCATAAGCCCACTTATATAAGTTTAGAGGGTGTTTGGCTAAGCGTATGAATTGGGATTATGCTTATTTTATATAAGCAGCTTATGACTTATATATCATGAGCTCTTAAGCCCTTACTAAGTGTTTGACTTACCTTATCATAACTAATAAGGTGTAATTATTAAATGAGCTTATAAAAGTCTTTTTATATAATATCCTTATATAAGTTCACCCCTCCAAGCCACAAAGTTTGGGTTTATCAAAACCCCCTCACATAAGCTTATAAACCCAAAGCATATAAGCTTAACCAAACACTTAATTAAGCTTAATTTTTTAATGTAAGCTAATAAGCTTATACGCCCCCTATATAAGCTTAACAAACATCCCCTAGTCAAACACTTGTGGTATCTCATATTGATCATAATGTGGAAAACTAGAGGGGGGGGGGGAGTTGAATAGTTTTACCGATTTAAATTTCGTTTTAATATATTTAGATCGACTTATGTCAATCTATTTGGATGTGTATGTTGGACATTGATAGATAGATATGTAAATGTGTAATGGAAAGATAAAGAGTAAGAAACACATAACTACGAAACGAGTGTTTATAGTGGTTCGGCTACAAGGGCACCTTCCTTGCCCTACTTCACTCCCCGAGTCACCTACTCGAGAGTTCGTAATCACTACACGACACCAACTCCTTGTGGCGGAGAATCCTTCACAACGTCGCCTACTCTTTTTCTGATACAAGGCTAGACACCGGGTTCTTCCACAAGGTAGAACCACACCTAAAACAACGTCGCCTACACTTTATCTGGTACAAGGCTAGATACCGAGTTCCATTACAAAGGAGGAACTACTACCCAACACTACACAACACCTATCCAAAAAGGAGACCCACTCCTTATTACAACATCATCAAGGATATCAATATCCTTGGATACACCCTATCTTTATTTGTACATCAATACACCTTATCGATTGTACACCCTTGGCATCTTTCACTAATGCCTCTTGACTTGACTTCTAGGCATCCTTCACTAATGCTTTTGATACGGACGATCGACACTTTTCACTAATGCCTTCGTCTTGACTCTTTCGGCATCCTCCACTAATGCCTTTGACACAGACGTTAAGCACCTTTCACTAATGCCTTTGTCTTGACTCTTTCGGCATCCTCCACTAATGCATTTGACACAGACGTTAAGCACCTTTCACTAATGCCTTCGTCTTAACTCTTTCGACATCCTTCACTAATGCCTTTGACATAACACTTATAGGGAGGAAGAAAGAACTATCAACAAGAGAACCTCAGTAGTCTTGATGATGACGAAGCATGGCAACTCATGGACTTGAGCTTGCTCGACTTCAAGAGGTGGTGATCTCGCCTTTA
This sequence comes from Chrysanthemum makinoi, assembly GCA_910596185.1. Classification (NCBI taxonomy): domain Eukaryota; kingdom Viridiplantae; phylum Streptophyta; class Magnoliopsida; order Asterales; family Asteraceae; genus Chrysanthemum; species Chrysanthemum makinoi. The sequence goes on along the minus strand of OU343222.1, from coordinate 195,696,271 downwards.
AGAGGAACCTAGAGAATCACACAAAAACAAACACAAACTAAATAGATAGATCCTTAGGATATGAGGTTAGAAGGTTTACAATACTAGGGGAAAGTATGTGTGAAAGTGGCACTACAAAATGAAGAAATGGCTCACTATTTATAGAGGAAAATAAGCTACTGTTCCACGGATCCCACGTATCCCTTACTTGAGGGATCCGTCCAGTGTAAACTGGGGGAACCGTGGGACGCTCCTTTTTGCCCATGGGTTTTGGGTCATGGGTCATGGGTTATGGGTCATGGGTCCAAGACTTTGGACCATGGGTATCCAAGTAGATACAATGTATCTAGTATGTGCAATGCATCTAGTCCATGGGTCATGGGTTAAATCCATGGGTCATGGATAATACCCATTCATGAATTATGCATGATGTTATGCAGTGGGTTATGGGTTATGCTCCATCGGTATGGGTCATGGACTTTGGGTTATACCCAACTACATTCAATGTATTTAGTCAATGGGTCAAATACTTAAACTTTTACTCATTATATTACCCATTATCATACATACTAGTTATGTATATATCTACCCAATATGTAAACACTAGTTGTTGTATATATGTATTACTAAATCATGAAAACACTATTACTTGTTTGGTGTTTTATGTGACAACGTAAGTGTGTTAGTTGACTATTGGCTCAAACCAATTACGTATTTATTTGTTTCGTTAAAATGATTATACGTTTGTTATCGACAAAATATTAGAAGATCGTAAAATATAAATAAACGTTTTTACGGCTTATTTGTATTAACAATCTCCCCCTTTTTGTTGATGACAAAGCATAAATTTATTTTAAGATTTTTGTTGAAACAAAAAGAGCGTCGAAAAGAAACTAACACATTGTTTTACGAAAAACATGTAAAAAGAAAGAAGATAAAAAAATGTAGAGAGCAAGAGACGGGAAGTGTTCTCGTCTTAACTCCTCCTTGACGAGTCCATCCCTTTGTGAGGGCGTCAAGTAAAAAGAAATGCTAAACTAGTGAATTGCAACTATGTTTGCAAATGGTTTCGTCTTTGTGACGAATGTGCTCCCCCTTGATGATTGCAACTTTTCAAAGGGACGTCATGTAACATAATCCTAATGTGAAATATATTGCAAATGATTTTGCAATGTATCGCTTTGACACGAAACTACCCCTAGCTTAGGGTGTCAAAGTCTTCATGTGTATATTGAAAATCTACAAAACAAAGGTTAGAAAAAAGTATATAATGCATAATTTCCTGCAAATAAGACTCAAGTTAGTAGTAAACAAGTCTCCTGTTGCACGGATCCCACGGTTCCCTCCTTGGAGGGATCCGTCTAAGCAAAATAGAGGGATCCGTCTGACTGTAATCAAAATACAGCAATGGTCATGTAACAAATGATGTTACCATCAAATGAGATATGTAATATTGCACCAAACATATACTCAAGACAATATGGTATAAAACATGTAATTTCATTCAATAAAAATGTGAGAGATGATCTACAAATCTCTAAAACTAAGAGAATGATTTAACCATGTAATATATTTTCTACTAATTCTAATAAGTGACTAAAAACTTAAAAAGCATCAATGTGCTTGAATCTAAGGATGAGTAGACTTGTTGATTTGGTCCAATCGTTCAAGAAGATGATTAAACATGAAATACAACTCATTTCGTACTTCTTGAACAAGTCCTTGAGTGATTTGACAATTAGAGCAATTATTGTCATGATTAGGAACCGGAGGAGATTGGTTGTTTTGAGGAGGCTCCACAAATGACGGTGGAGGTACATTGAACAATGTAGGATGAGGTTCTACTAAGAATGAAGGTGGTGGTAATGGAAAGTCTTCAATATGATTAGGTCCTTGGTGGTTCCTTGTCTCCAAAGGTGGACTATTTGGTGATGTAGGTGGTTCCCTATTTAACGAGAAGGTTGGTGAGTGCTCTAATGAGTAGAGATTTGGATGAGAAACAAGTTCGGTAAAGGAATGTAGTCTATGTTCTAGGAATGAAGGCTTAAGCGTTTTACTAGAACTAGGTGCGTTTGGTTTAGAGCTTGATGAAGCCTTTCCTAACTCGAAAGGTCTAATACTAATTCTTGCGGTTCTTTTGGCTATTGTTAATTGAGATTGTTGAGGTGGGATTCTAACATTTGGACTTCTTACGGGTGATGACTCGGTGGATGATATCTCATGGATCATATGAGTATTCCTTTTGGATGAACATTTGGTTGAATCATTCTTGTTAGACGCTTTAGTCATAATGAAGTTGAGGATGTAGTAGGAGTCTTCAACTACTGATTTTTAGGATTGTAGTAAGAATGGTGACTTAAGCTCTCAAGAGTGTTTGGTTTATAAAGGATGAATTTGAATTAATGAATTAAATTCATGTCCACTAAGAAAATTTGGCATGCACCAAGGTCAACTATGGTATTGTTTAGCTCTAAGGAATCATTAAATGGTAAGCAAAAGTGTTTAGGTTACCAAAGATGGTTTGAATTTTGAAAGAAAAGTTGATTAGAAGCTCTCTGTAGACACGGATCCCTCTCACTAGGGATCCGATCACATAAACCAGGGATCCGTCTGTCAAACAGAAATATGGTGAAGTGATTATGCTCTTGTAAGGTCTAGTGCCTATAAATCTTGAGGGTTTGACTTTCCTTAGATGTCTTAATTGATAGGTGACTTAAATGTCCAACCACAAGGAGTGAGGATACTTAATGATGGTATTGGGTAGGAAAGTGGACTTTTTGAGAGTGTAACTAAATGTTTAAGGATGATACTCATTGATTTGAGTATGACAAATGATGGCAATTGATCCTAGAGATCAGGTGATGACTTAAGAGAAATTTGAAAAATTCCTAAAAAGAAAAAGAAATGAAAAACTAGTTTTAAGCCTATTTTAAGCTAAGGATGACTAAAATCAATTTGCTAAAATTGAGAGAAATATCAAGCTAAGTGTTTTGAGATGTGAGGAACAATGTGTGAGCATTGGAGCGGAAATATGGTGAGTTGATAAATCAAAAGCACTTTGAATTTGATCCTAAGTTAGCTACGGGTGAGTGTGAGACCTACTAAGCTTGAGGAAGACTTAAGTAGTCTTAAAGAATCATGTTTAGCTAGAATGATGTGATCTAGGGGACAGGTTTGATGTAAAATGATCTGTATCTAGTATCTGTTTGCCTAGATCCCACGGTTCCCTCATCTGAGGGATCCGACTAGTTATAGCCCAGGGATCCGGCTCACACTGCGACCAGTAGCTTCCGAGACAATTGTGCAGTTTTTGAACTCTTAGCTAATGCTTATCCTAATCATTTCTACAATCAGTAAACACATGCAAAAAACAAGTATAATGCATAGAAAGTGGGGAGAACTAAAGGTAATTAAAAATGAGTGATAACGACTACTTGAATAAGATCAAGTCGTCGTAAAATCTCATTTTACTAGCTCCTAAGTTAAAGTTTCTAATGCCAAATCATGGCAACTCCTAAAAGCTACATCCTAATCTACATAAATACTGTTAAGATGTTTACAAACCATTGTTTTTGAAATTGTTTTCACAAATTAAGGTCCTATGACCTTACCTTCCATCCACACCCCCTTCCACTTCACTTCCGTCTTCATCTCCATCTTCATCCCCTTCACTCTTCATTCCACCATCTCTACTTCTTCTTCTTCAAGAAGTTAGCAAAACACTTGAATATCCCTTTAGTTTGTTGCCACTCTTGTGATGGGCTTGGAATATCCGGCAGTTGATTGATGAAATCTAAAGGGTCGAGATCGGTGTTGCCAAGGGGGTTGCTACTTCCTTCTCCTTCTCTTTGTCTTTCCCTTTCATCCGATGAATCCATTGGTGGGTGAGGTCTCTTGCCATCCACCATGATCCTTGTAGTCTTTCCATCGGATAGAGGTACCATGACCTTGTTGCAAAAACTATGGTCAAAGGAATAAAGAGAAGGATCTAGAGCAAAAATGGAGTTTGCTAGACGGGTCAGGAGCATTGCATAATGGAGTACCATCTTGTCCATGCTTTTCACACTCGCCATTCTTTTTACCATGTAATAAGCGAGGTTGAAGTGAGTGTCGGTCACAAGGCAATAAATCATGAAGCTCAAGCATGCATTGGGATGATCTTTGTTCCCTCCCAAGCAAAGCACGTTCTCCCTTACCACGAGTTCCCATTTCTTGTACAACGGGAACATTTCTGAAAGCTCCATTTGAAATGGATCCCTATAAATCACCTTGAGTTTCTCGTGACCCTTGATGGAGATGCTCTTTCCATGAAGACGGTATCTGTTGGGAATTGCCGATTTGAAGATTACAAAATCACGAGCAAGAATGAAGAAAGAAGAAACAATGAGGGCCTATTATATAAATAGTTAGTAGCTTTCATAGTAAGCTACAATTAGAGTTTATGTAACCTCCCTCTCCTATATAAAGAGGGTAGGCATAGTAGTTTTGATTATCCTTTTCATTAATCCCTTTCCATTATTCTTTTCATCCTTTCATTTTATTCCATAGTATTCATCTCTAATGAGAGTCTAGACACTTGTGTCTAGACTCTCATTAGAGATGAATACTATGGAATAAAATGAAAGGATGAAAAGAATAATGGAAAGGGATTAATGAAAAGGATAATCAAAAACTATACCCTTTATAGGAGAGGAATACATAACCCTAACACAGCACATGAAAGCTACTAACTATTTATATAATAGACCCTCATTGTTTCTTCTTTCTTCATTCTTGCTCGTGGTTTTGTAATCTTCAAATCGGCAATTCCCAACAGTATCCCTTTGTAACACCCTAGAATTCAGATTAACTTTTTAATTATCTACTTTATATATGCCATAAGTTAAATAAATAAATAAAAATATAAATGTAACATTGGGCCAATTGGTTTTAAAAAATGTGTTTTGGGCTTAGTTTTCTTATTTAAACCCATATACCCCAAGCCCAACTAGAATTTTATAAATCCATTAAACAAAAAAAAATACGGTTTATTCCCCCCTCCCAAAAGCGAATTACAGAAAAAAAAAGAAAATAAAACCCTAGCCTTCATAATGGTTTGTCATCAAGAACTCAAGATCAAGATTCGTGGTAATCCCGCGAAGGTTTGGTATGATTAATCGCCTATTTTCTTTAACATCTTTTGTTTTTAATTTTTTTCATGTAACTATAATTGATGGATATGATTAGGATTGATTAAAATCCCAGTAATTAAACATGTTTTATCATTAAAACATAATTAGGGATGTGTTAGAGGTTTTATCTTGCGTTGATTAGGGTTTAGGTGTTGCTGTTGGATCGAGACAGTTTTGTAGTCGAATTTTTGTGTGTTATAGATAGAATTGTATAAGTGCAATATTCTGGGTTTTTGTTGGAAAATCTTATTTTAAGTCTTAGTTAAGGTTTCCAAGTGGTTTGGTCGAATTTGGAGTTGTCTAAGTCGTATTTTTGAATTTTACAAGATCAAGTGTCAAAGCTGAGAAAATGGGTCTGAAATTTAGTTGGGTTGTTTGATTTTTCATTTTCAAACCATAAGGAATTAGGAGCTCTCCTTTTACAGGAGTGATATCTAGGATATAAATGAATTTCTGGGATTTTCGGGAATTTTTCCAAGTGGTCTAAAAAGGTCTAATAAGCGTAAACTTTTGAGGTGTATTTCATGAACACTTTCTGGACAGGTCTGGACTTATGATTTTCCATAGGCCACTTGACCTGGAAATAAAATCCCCCAAAATTTGGAGAGTCTCTTAACTCATATGGGAACCCCTGGGAATTTTTTTAATTTTATTTGAGCTAAGTAAGTATTCTAAAAAAATTGCTAAAGTCTGGTACAGATTTGAAATACAAAAAGACAGAAATTTATGAACTTGAAACTAAGTATAAATGGGAGATAAGTTAAACATGATTTATAAATGGAACACATATGTGATTTATGATATTTCCTAATGTAGATTTAGTGAAGCGGGAACGTTGAGATTGCTTGTGGGCCTTACTCTTACGCACACACATTTGAGGTACAAATATTCCGTCATTTCAGTAATGACGCATCTTTTCTCTCATGACTCTTGTCTATTTTTATATCCGATTCGTATCCTCATTAACTTGATTTGATATCATCCTTTTGATATGATTCGTTTTGGTATGATCTTCTGATTTGATATTCGATTAGTTATTCGTTTGATATGTTATCCGTTTGAGATCCCTTATTGATATAATTCCATTATATGATCAGTTTGATATGATATGATTTGTTTTATTTGGTTGCCCGAGCTAACTAGCCATGGAGGTACCATGTCCATGTCATTGATGCACCAATGGCATGACACTATCTGGGGCGGTGTGATTAGTCCCTGCTTTCCCTTTTGATATGATTATGATATATGTGCACTTGGCCATTATGAATACGTATGTACAGTCTTGTAATGGCATATGTATATTTGATTTGTTTTCAGGGGCGTATGGATGCATCCTAGGTACTTTCGATTGAGTTTGGTGATGTGGTGCGTGTGTGCAATACACCCCCTCACATTTGGGAGCTAGCTACTCCATTTGGTACTCGAGAGGTTTCCCCTCCTTGTGCACTTATGATTTGACCGATTTGATATGATTTGACAGATATGGGTTATGATATGTGATTTGTTAGATTTGGCTATTGGAGTATCTCCTTTAGTATTAGGTGCTCGTGGCAACATTCTGATTTTGGTTATTATGTGACTATTTGATATTCTGATTCATTCGTTGCTATGCCTATTCAGTCATTCAGTTGACTACTTATTCACTCAATATTCTTATGTGATTCGTTTGACTATCGGACTCATGCTTCAGTTCATTTGGTTATTATGCTCAGTCTTCAGTTCATTTGATTTACTATGCTTTCACCCTATTTCGGTTGGTTGCCAAACTTATACTTCAGATTACCACTTCACCCGCTAACCGAGCTATTATATGATTATTGGATTCAATTGTTGAATATGCTATTATATGATTAATTGGTCCATCTGTTTACCATGCTGATTATGATTTCATGATTTTTCTGTCTACTATGTTAGTATGTGGTTACATGATTCATCTGTTATCATGCTAATATCTGATTATCCGCTTACCATGCTGTAATGTGATTATTTGATTCGTATGGTTGCCATGCTAGTATGTAATCATTTAGTAATCTACCTGCAAATTGTGATTTCCATGTTTGTACTTCTGCTTGATGTTTCTGATGCTTATGTTATCGGTTCAACATAGTAATGGATGTTTACCTGACTTGTTGATCCATCATGTTTACATTTCTGTTCATGCTACTGGTTGATGAAGGAATATGGTTCAACTTATATTACCTTTCTAGTTGACTTGTTTAGTTTGCCATGCTATGTTCTTGTTTAGTTAATTCATTCAATTATGATGTTCGTTTGGTATTCCTACCTGATACATGTGACTACCAGGTTTATACTGCTGTTAGTATTTCCGTTGGTTATGATACTTGTTCTGTTTAATGACTATGATTGATCTAACTTGTGTAATTTCCATGCTTACATTCTGGATATTAAAACTACTATGCCTACCTTCTCCTCTGATTCGTTTTTGTATTTTGATTATGTTTAGCTTTTGTTTTGTTATATCGGTTCACTGGGCTTTTTAAGCTCAGCCGCATTTCTTTTCCATGCGGCAGGTACCAAGTGGGATGCTGGGTTTTGATGGGCTGAGAGTAGGAGCTTTTGAGTGAACCGACCCTAGTTTCCTGTTAGGTCACCATATTGTAACACAAGCATCAATATGTAAGAAATATAGAAGAGAAGTGATCGGATGAACACTAAACAACACACACGTATGAATACTAAAGAAAGTTATGCGTAGGATATATTGTGAAGTAAACAACCAACCTTCAAATGAAGGTTTACAAGTCTATTTATAGGATAAGGGACTAGGGCAACACTACAAGTCCCTTTCCTTCCTTATTGGGTTTAGGCCAAGGCTTATGTTAGGATTTAGAAAATCCAGTTGTTAAAGTGTCGGTCACCTCAAGTATATGTAATCGTTAGAAAGCTCGTAGTCGTAGCTATTTAATGTTAGTTAGTATTTAGTTAAGTAACACCGTGGAGGACGGACGGGTCTTTACCCACTGTATGCCTGATCCACAGCCCGTAGGAGGCGTTTTGTGTAAGATACTATAAATACCCTCTACCTCCCAAGGTAGAGGGTTGGAGCTCATAATAAGATTTTTCTTTCTCTCACTAAGCTTCCTAAACCTCTTACCTTTCTCTCTCTAAACCCTAAGCCATACGCCCCATATAAGTTATGGTTTGATGTATTTGTGAAATCCAATATGTTACAATTGGTATCAGAGCAATGGTTTGATCATCTCTCTTACATGTTCTTGGATTTCTAGTGGTTTTATATGGTTTTTGGGTTTGAAAAAGTTTAGTGGTATTTGCATCATTTGAACCATTTCTAGTGTTAAAGTTTGGATTTTGATTGTACTTTTGTGTTTAGAATCATTATAAGTGCTTAGGTTTTGATTTGGAAGGCTTGAATCAGCGTGGTTGGGTTGTTTTTGGATTGAAAAGTGGTGTTCTTGAATATTTCATCCTAGCGACTTGTGTCTCGTACTTGATTTCATCATAGCGATTTGTCTCTATGTTTTAAGCGACTTGTCAGTGTTGTATGAAGCGATTTGTGACTAAGCGATTTGTCTTTTGAGACAAAACGACAAAAAGTACAAAGTAGTGGACGTACTGTTTTGTCTAGCGACTTGTCCATCTAGCGAGTTGTTACTCTAGCAATCTTTGTGTCTAGCGACTTGTCACTAGCGATTTTTCTTCATAGCGACTTGTGTCATTAGCGACTTGTTCTTCTAGCGAGTTGTTACTCTAGCAACTTGTTACTAGCGATTTGTCTTCATAGCGATTTGTGTCACACAAGCGACTTATCTCTCTAGCGACTTGTCCCTTGAGCAACTTGTATACCTAGCGACTTGGTGTAAAGCGATTTCTTTTCAAGGTTTGAAGCAACTTGGTGAATTATTGTTTCTGATTGTTACATTTTACGGTTTTCTCTTGATTTAGTAAAATCCCGTGAAAGAATCTATTTCCCGGTTTAATCAAAGAGTTATAAAATCCTGTGGAATCTGTAATCATGTCTACCAACGTGTCTACAATCATCTTTTCTGTAGCTGAGGACGTTCAAGCAGCATGATCAGATACTCGTCCTCCTATGCTTGACAGAACTGATTATGACTCATGGGCTCAACGAATTAGGTTGTACTGTTTGGGAAAGGAAAATGGGGTTAACATTCTCAAATCAATTGATGAAGGACCTTATCAGATTGAGACTACCAGAGACATACTTGAAACTGCTGCGGATGGTTCAGTGATCCTAGGCTTGGACAGACCAAAGACGTATGATAAGCTCAATGAAAAGGATAAAAAGAGATACGATGCTGATATCAGGGCTTCAAACATTATACTTCAGGGTCTACCAAAAGACATCTACAAGTTAATCAATCACAACACTGAAGCCAAGGCAGTTTGGGACAATGTTAAGATGCTTCTCTCTGGTTCTGAATTGACCAAAGAAGACAGTGAATCTCAATTGTATGATGATTTTGAGAACTTTAAGATGAACCCGGAGAAAGTGTCACTGAATACTATGTGAGGTTCCACAAACTTGTGAATGATATAAGGAATATCAAAATGACCATGCCAAATATTCAGCTCAATTCAAAGTTTGTGAACAACATGAATCCCGAATGGCACAAATTTGTCACCTCAGTCAAGCTAACCAAAGGATTAAGGCACACCAACTATGAGCAATTGTATGCCTTCCTACTTCAGAATGAGAAGCATGCTATGTTTGAACGAATGATTCTTGATAAGTTCAAATCTAATCATGGAGATGCAAGCTCATCAAATGACTCAACAGCATTCTACACAAATGTAGGAATTACCACCAAAGCTTCTCAAGTCATAACGGTAACCACAAGCTCATTCCAGATCCAGCATATAAGCCTCCGGACCCAAACACAATCATGGAACATTTCATCAATCAACTGGCTCTTATGGTTAAGCAAAATCTGAACCTCACTCCACACACTAACAATGATATCAGAACTACATCCAATCTACACAATCATGCTATTGTCAGAGATGGTAAGATCATGGTGCAACCAGTGCAAGGAAGACAATATGAACAAGGAAAAGGTGGAGTAGGTGGAGGGTATGTGGCTAATCAGAATCGTGGAAGGAATGCAAATCAAGGACAAGGAAAGCCAATTAAGTGCTATAACTGTGGTGGTGAAGGACATATTGCAAGGAACTGCACATCTCCAAAACGCCCTCAAAATGCAGAGTATTTCAGGGATAAGATGCTGCTGGTGCAAGCTCAGGACAATGGAGCGGTTTTGGATGAAGAAGAGTTGCTGTTTCTTGCTGAGGGAAATGCCAAAACATATGATCTTGATGTGGATGAGCACTAATTAGGAAATAGGTCACAATCATCAAAATGCCTTTCAAGTTCTGACTGTGATGCATTTGACTGATGTCGATGATGAACCTTGAGACAATCTTCATGGCTAGCATTTCACCAATGGTCTCTCCAAAGGTCTCATCACCACAACAGGCTGGTCCATTCAAAGATTCAATCATTTCAGAGGTATTAAAATTATACGATGAAGTTGATGAGCAAAAGATACATAACAAAGTACAATTACATGAAACTAATGAATTAGATATTGATAATGTGGGTAATAGTAATATTGTCCCATATGATCAATATGTGATTCAAAGTGAAAGTGAGATCGTACCAAGTGATGCATCTTCTGCAGTCAATGATGACTATGTTTTTGATGAATACACTGCATGTGCCCTTGATGATTCGGTTATCTCTGAACTGAATGCCTATAAAGAACAAGTTGCCATTTATGAACAACGTGCTAAGTTTGAGCTAATTACCCGTGAACAGGAAATGGATGACCAAATGCGTACAATTATTAGAAAAAGTAATTTTAGGAAAGAAATATTAAAACAAGAGCTAGATTCCTTAAAAGACAAACTAAACAAAACCGTTAAGCAAAAGCAAGAACTTCAAGAAAATGTTAAAGTGCTTAAACAGGAATTTAATACTAAGGAATCAAAACTTTTAACTGATTTTTCTAACCTAAAAACGTTGAAAAACAAGCTTGAAAATAAGTTTTATGTACAAGGGAATACCATTCAGACTGCTCACATGATCACTAAGCACATAGTCTTAAGTGATAAGCATAGTATTCCCCTAGTAGAGGAGCCAAAACCGAAAGTCTTTGTAAAAGGCTAAAGCTTTTCATATGATTGTATATGATGGTAATGAGATCCTCAAGCCTAGGCAAACACCATCATGTATTGGAAGCACGGAAGAGGATAGAAAATTAGAAGATGCCTCTAGGGAGAAAATGGATAAGAAGCTAAAAGATCCCCAGTGTAAAAAGCAAAACATAATGGTCAAACCCCATGATTACACTAAAGAAAATTGGATTTCCCTGAACATGTTCAAGCCTCAAACTCAATTAACCCCAGAACAAGTTTTTGGAAAAAAGACATGGATAAGCAAAAAGCAACTGTACTTGTTGAAACAAACACTCCCCTCAGGAAAATGACTCCAGCTACTGTGTATCCTCTGAATTCACCAATGCATTTAGTTCCTAGAACTATTTCCACTAAGAGCAAGACCTTAATCAACCTGTATGTTGTTTATCAACTATTGTTGATTTTGAGAAGACATGTAAGAAAAGAATTACACCTACAGGGATAACTGAAGGGGAGAGGGGTTTTGAGCAAACTAAAGAATGCTATTTAACTGAAGTCATGCCTTTCTTTAAACAATTAAAAAATCAATTTGAGAGTCTTCAAAAGGGGATAGACTCAGAGATTAAAGAAATAGAAAAAGAATTTGATGCAATGATAGTAGAGGTCAATAATTATGAACGGGAACTCAAATATAATGAAATTGAAAGAAAGAATCTGCATATCTTAAATGAGAACTTGATTTCGAGTTTTGTGGCTCAAGATGTGTTTTATACTGTTACTAAGTATTCTATTACTGCTTCTCAATTTCATGAATTATCTGTTGCTTTGAAAGTTTCCCATGATCGTGTCATTGAGCTTGAAAACAAAAACTCAAAACTAAATGAGAAAATTGACCAGGATGATCACGATAATTTGGTAACACACTTTTCTAAGTTGGAAGTTGAACATTTTGATTTGCAACTAAAATATCGACATCTCAAAGAAAATGTTAAAACCTCAAACATCAAGATATCCTCGGATGTTCCAGAGTTTGATGCAGTTTTTGAAATAAACAAACGTGACGAACAAATTCGAAGTTAAAAACCTAAATTTCACAATTAAAGGGTGAAAAGAACAATGTGACTGGCTCCCAAATGCCTCCTCCTTTAGATTCTCAATGTTCTCAAAACTTTCATCTTCAAAACATCATTAACGTATTACAACAAGAAAATGAGAGTTTTCTAGAAGAAAATGAAAAGGTCAAACGACACTTCAAAGAGTTATACGATTCAATGAAAGTCACTCGTGACAAAAACAATGAAAAAATAACTTCGTTACAAAAGGAAATTGAGAATCTGAAGAGTCAGGTAAAAGTGAAAATGCCACTTGTCTTTAATGAGAATGTTGCATCAAAGTCATATGCAGATTCTAAACATACTGTGACTGTTAAATACATTCCTCCTCATCTTAGACATAACGAACTTGTGTTTTATAACTATTTCTGTCACCTTAAGGATAGTCTAGAATGTCTTTGTGAGATTGTAGAAGAGGATCGCATAAATAAGCCACTTGATAGTGAAATTAGGTATGCATGCTTATATGCCAAACGATCTCAGGAGCTGTTAGAATGTTTAAGAGCAACATGCCCTAAATCCTTATGTGAGAAAGATAAAGCTGTGATGCCTTGTTCTATACCTAGTGCTAAGCATGCAACCCATTCTATGCCTTATTCTATGCCAAAAGTCAAGCATGTGAGCTTTGATGTGCCTATAAGTACTTCAGATCCCAGCACTTCTAGATCAGGAATGCAAAAAGTAGCAAAACCAACTAATGTTCCCATAATGCCCTCTACAGGAGTAATCAGTGGTACAAAAGCAAGCCGGTCAAAGCCTCCAGGCAATACAAAGCAAGATAGGACCTCGCAAGCTAAGAGTGATCAATGGAAGAGAGTAGAAGACCACCCTAGGAACACTAAGTTTGATTTGAATAAAATGAATTGTGTTAATTCTAGTATTAGCTATAAGCGTACTGTAATTAATTCGAATTCTGCTACTATTTGCAAAACATGTAATGAATGATTGATGTCTGGTATTAATCATGAATGTGTTATGAATGAGATGAGTAATACTGCAAAATTTCCTGTTAAAATGGTTAACACTAGACAACAGGATAAAAAGGTCAGAAGACCAAGGAGGAAGAGGGCTAGAAAACATTGGAAACCAACAGGAAGAAAATTTAGTAATGTAGGTTATCATTTGATACCTACTGGTCGTAAATTCAATCTTAATGAGTTGTGCCCTAAATTATCTAGATCAATGCCCATTAGGAAATGGATGCCCACTGGTAGAACTATACCTTTAAGAAGTGAACATACTTTGAATAGATCTACTGTTTCTACTAGCCCGGCATCTACCTCTAATGATTTTATTGATTCTGTTTCTGATGTGGATGTTCCAATATCGTTTTCTAACCAAGTGGAACCCATTCTTGCATGGGGATCCCAATTATCCAGTTATCCATTTTTGTCTGTGTTCAACTGCAGGTCGTTCAAATCGTTCTGTGGTACTTGGACTCAGGCTGTTCCAAGTATATGACTGGAGACCGCATTGCTCATGAACTTCGTGAGTAAATTTATTGGGACTGTTAGGTTCGGGAACGACCATTTTGGTGCAATTATGGGTTATGGAGATTATGTTGTTGGTGATAGTGTAATTTCCAGGGTATATTATGTTGAAGGTCTTGGTCATAACCTGTTTTCTATTGGTCAATTCTGTGATTTTGATCTAGAGGTGGCCTTTAGAAAACATACTTGTTTCGTTAGAGAACTTGATGGTGTGGAACTGTTAAGAGGAACACGTGGTTCAAACCTATACACTATCTCTATCGAAGACATGATGAAGTCTTCTCCAATCTGCTTGTTGTCAAAGGCTTCGAAAACAAAGTCATGGTTATGGCATCGTCGTCTCAATCACTTGAACTTCGGCACCATTAATGACCTTTCCAGAAAGGACCTTGTAAGAGGCTTACCCAGATTAAAGTATGAAAAAGATCATCTTTGTTCAGCATGCCAATTGGGAAAAAGCAGGAAATATGCCCACAAACCCAAACCCGCAAACTCAGTTATGAAAGTTCTTCATACTCTTCATATGGATTTGTGCGGACCTATGAGAGTGCAAATGATAAATGGGAAGAAATATGTATTAGTCGTTGTTGATGACTACTCTCGATTTACTTGGGTTAAGTTTTTGAGGACAAAGGATGAAACTCCTGATGTCATCATCAGACTTATCAAACAGCTGCATGTTCGACTTAACAAGACTGTTAGAATTATTCGAACAGACAATGGCACTGATTTTGTTAACAAAGACCTAAGTCAATTTTATGAATGCATTGGAATCAGTCATCAAAGAAGTGTTCCACCCACGCCTCAACAGAACGGTGCAGTTGAAAGACGAAATCGGACCCTTGTTGAAGCTGCAAGAACAATGCTAATTTACTCAAAGGTTCTAATGTTTCTTTGGGCTGAAGCCATTGCCACTGCTTGCTACACCCAAAATCGTTCCCTCATACACACCTCACATGGAAAAACTCCATACGAACTTGTCCATAAACGAAAACCTGATATCTCCTACCTTCGTGTATTTGGTGCTTTGTGCTATCCAACGAATGATGGTCAAGATTTAGGTCAATTAAGAGCTAAAGCAGACATTGGAGTTTTTGTGGGTTATGCATCAAACAAGAAGGGTTACCGAATCTACAACAAAAGAACTCGAGATATCATGGAAACTATTCACGTCACGTTCGATGAGCTGTCTGGGCAAATGGCTCCAGGACAATCAAGTTCTGGACCCGCATCACAACCTTTATTATGTAGTCCCATTAGTTCTTCTCTTGTACAAAATCCCTCACCAGCAATTCCATATGTACCCCCTTCGGAAGATGATTTGAAGAAATTGTTTGATCCAATGTTTGATGAACACTATGAGCCTATTGCTAATGATTAGACAAATCCATCAACAGAGGCTGCCCCTAACCCAGTCAACGTAGATAACCCTTTAGTTTCTATGCCATTGAGTCAAGAAGCGCATAATGCAGATCACTCATCCTCATCATCAAATCCTCAATCATCAAGTGTACATCATGGAAATGTTTCTGGCACCTATGATGGAGATAACCCCTTTGTTACTCCTGAAGATGCTCCCTTTGAGAACATATTTGCTCTGAACCAACTTGAACCATCTTCATCAGGAGATCCAAACTCTACTACTTCAGTTCCTCAACAACAACCACACGAACACCTTAGAAAATGGACACATGATTATCCATTGGACAACATCATTGGAAACCCTTCTCGTCCAGTATCCACTCGTAAACAACTTGCAACTGATGCCTTATGGTTCTTCTTCAACTCCGTACTATCTAAGGTCGAACCAAAAGACGTTAAAACTGCCATGAATGAAGACAGCTGGTTCAATGTCATGCTAGAATAAATTCACGAGTTCGATCGACTAGATGTATGGGAATTAGTACCTGCTCCTGACTGTGCTATGATCATTGCTCTAAAGTGGATCTTCAAAGTAAAACTTGATGAGCATGGTGATGTGCTAAAGAACAAGGCTCGATTGGTTGCAAAAGGATACCGTCAAGAGGAGGGTATTGACTTTGAAGAATCATTTTCTCCAGTCGCACGTATCGAGGCAATCATAATCTTCCTGGCTAACGCTGCAAGTAAGAACATGGTAGTCTATCAGATGGATGTAAAGACGGCGTTTCTTAACGGAGATCTGAAAGAAGTCATATACGTCAGCCAACCTGAAGGTTTTGTGAATCCAGAGCATCCTACTTATGTTTATCGCTTGAAAAAGGCCGTTTACGGTTTTGAATCAAGCTCCAAGGGCATGGTACGACACACTATCGAAGTTTCTTGTATCTAATGGATTCAGCAAAGGAGTAGTTGATCCGACATTGTTCACCAGAAAGTCAGGCAAACACTTAATTCACGTTCAAATCTATGTTGATGATATTATTTTTGCCTCGACTGACCCCAATGAATGTGACCGTTTTTCTAAGGACATGGGCTCTAAATTTCAAATGTCAATGATGGGACAAATGTCATTTTTCTTGGGATTACAAATTTCACAAAGTCCCGGAGGCATTTTTATCAATCAATCTAAATATGCTAATGAAATCTTAAAGAAATTTGGATTTGATTCTTGTGACCTTGTTGACACTCCCATGGTGGAGCGTACTAAACTGGATGAGGACCACTCTGGGATCATGGTTGACCAAACTAAATATCGCAGTATGATTGGATCCCTGATGTACCTTTTGCCAGAGACCAGACATTCTATTCGTTGTATGCATGTGTGCTAGATACCAGGCTAAGCCTACCAAAAAGCACCTTGAAGCGGTTAAACAGGTCTTTCGGTATCTTCAAGGAACCATCAATATGGGACTTTGGTACGAAGGACACCGTATATGTCTAACGACCTATGCAGATGCGACCATGCAGGTGTCAAGATACACGTCGAAGCACGTCAGGATGTGCTCAGTTTTTGGGTGATAAGCTTGTGAGCTGGTCTTCAAAGAAACAAATGAGTACTTCTATATCCTCTACAGAGGCAGAATACATAGCTATGTCGTCTTGTTGTGCTCAAATCCTATGGATGAGATCCCAATTATCTGACTATAGCTTTGAATTCAACAAAATCCCTCTGTATTGTGATAACAAGAGTGCCATTGCTCTCTCATGCAACAACGTTCAACATTCAAGAGCAAAGCATATCGACATTCGACATCATTTCATCAGGGAGCAAGTGGAGAACGGTGTGGTGGAACTATATTTTGTGAGGACTAAATATCAGTTATTAGACATCTTCACCAAAGCTCTTCCTAGAGAACGTTTTGAGTTTATCCTTCCACGACTTGGTCTAAAGAGTCTACAACCGGAAACACTCAAACGTCTTCAAGAGGAAGAGGAGGAGTAAAAGTTTTTCTTCATCCATCTCTTGTAAATATTTTTTCAAAAAAGCAAACTACAAAAGTATAAAACCCACAAAAAGAAAATAGAAAAAAATAAAATTTCAAAAAATCTATAAAAAATAAGAAAATCTTTGAAAAAGCGAAAAAATATTTTTTCCATCTTTTTTTCTATTCTTCGATAACATCTACGGTCTTTATTTTGTCACTCTAAGAATGACACGGGTCTTTAGTTGAAGTTCGATTGTAAATAAGCCTTAAAAAAAAACATTTTGAGAGAATGAAAAACAAAGGTGTATAGTCATTTCCGACTGTACCCCGTTTTAAAAGAAAGAACATAGCCATGCTTTATCTCATTTTTCAAATCTCATGTTCTGATTCTAAAACAAATGTTTGTCACCAAAAAGACAAATGTCTCCTTCACGAATATTTTTCCTTCTATAAATTTTTCTGAAAAATATTTGTTATCTATTGAAAACTAAATAGCCTTGAAAAATAACTCGGACTCAATTTTTGAAAGTCATCTGGACTTGACATTTGTCAAAATCTCTATCTCTCAATCAACAACTTATGTCATTGATTGAGGGGGAGAATGATTTCAATAAAATAAAAAAGGTTATTTGTCAAACAACTGCAATGTCTTATACAATTGGTTCAGACCTTGGCTAAAGTTATGTTTTCATAAGATACTTAAGCATGCTTGAACATTGGAGTTTAAAGTCTCAAAATCTGATCCTTATCAGTTAAAATATTTTTCAAAAGCAAGTCACAATTCTCCTCCAAAGTTTTCAAAATTAATTTAAATCAATAGAGATCACAAATCTCAATGGATTTGAAAATTGTGATCGGGGGAGAATATTGTGATTTAAATTGGATTTAAACTGATAATTCGATAAATGGTTTTGTAGGTGATTAGCAAGCTCTCCTCCCTACATGTGCCAAACGATTTCAAATTTTCCATGCACATGTTAAGGGGGAGCATCTATATCAAACCAAAAAGGATTGAAACGTGATTGATTTGTCTCTAAGTGCAGGTTTTCCCTAATATGTGCAAAACACTTTCGAATCTCGATGCACATATTGAGGGGGAGAAACTTTTTGAAAACCACATCCTTTCCCAAAAATATCTTTAACAAAGTATTTGATACACTAATTTTGATCGGGAAGGTGATGTAGATATTTTTAGAAAATGTTAATCATGCCTCCATGTGCCAAAATGATTTCAAATATACGATGCACATGTTGAGGGGGAGCTTTTTCTGAAATATCAAAAACAATTCAGGTACAAAATGCTTTGATAATATATCACAGGTACTTGGATTGATTTTCAAATGGTTTTCAATGGCAGAAGAACAATACCAAAAAGACCGACCAAATTTACTTTATGTATGGAGATATAAGGATGGTTAGGTTAGGTATTCGTTCCCATGATCCCGCCAGAGCCGGAGGGATCTACCCAGAGAAAATCCACTAGATAGTGTAGAAGTCCTTAGGTATGATGAAAAAAGGAGAAAAGTGAGAAATGGGAAGAGTGCGGACTGAGACAGAGCTAGAATTGGAATAAACCCAACAAGGTTCTAGTTATGAAGTCTCGGTAAGCACTGAAGGGGTTGAAGAATGAAAAAGAAATGAATGTAAAAAGGGTGAAAAGAAATAGCCCTCCAATAATTCAATCTTAGGGCAGAAACCGGGTTTAATACATATGCTACTGGTTGTTACCAAGGTAACACTGGTATTGAAGACAAGGAGTCATGGACCCAGTGACGCACTGCACTAAACTTCCCAAGCTACTCAAGTTCCTTTTAAAAGGGCTTGTTTCATTCTCACGGGGAACCTACATAATCTATCGACTTTCTCTTAGAGATTGTTGATATTGAAGAAGGAGACCCTCTCCCTAGTCTCCGGCAAAGGAACCAAATGTGCACTATTGAGTCTAGAGCCACGGGATCATCGATAAATCTCTCTAGGACACAATCAATGAAGACTCACTGTTTCACACAATGTGGAAAGTGAGATTATATCTTAAGAGTCCTACGCATTATCCTTGTGGTATTGCCAGAACATCTGAGTGATATGTTAATACAAATAAGCCGGTAAAAACGTTTATTTATATTTTACGATC
>OU343222.1:195645851-195676803 GCA_910596185.1 Chrysanthemum makinoi | reverse complement strand
CGCCTTATCTCTTTCTTATAAACTTGTGTGGTAAACCTTGTGACCTAACAGTGGTATCAATCGCTAAATAGTTGGGTGTACACTTTTGTTTTGAAGTTTCTTGGTTTTGATCTTACGCGTAAACACAACGTATTCTTTGGTTCGCTTAAAAACTTGTTTTTTACACTTTTTAATCCAAGATTCTTGTACTTTCAACGTTTTAAGGTGTTAAAATACTTGTTTTTGGCAAAAAGTTTCAAACTTTATGCGTGGATCATTGTTTTTGAGCTAGTTTTTATTCGTGGGTATTGTTCTATGCGTATCTGTTTTAAGAGTTTTGGTTCATCAAGTTTCACACTTTTGTGTCTTTTGGTGTTATTGAAGCTATTTCATCACAAAAAAACTGGTTTAGAAACATCTTTGAGCAATATCAATTTTACGAGTAAACCTACGCGTAGTAAAACCCTAAAACTACGCGTAAGTATTTCCTTGGTTTGATCTTCATTTTCGTGGTTTATTCCGTGTTTTCTTACTTGGATAAGTCTGAAAATACGTCGACTTTGGATATCTTTTGCACTGTGAAGTGTAAAAGATCACTTGGGATAAAACCCTAAAATTACGCATAAGCATAAGCTTACGCGTAGAAATCCTACGCATAAGATTTTTCTTACGCCTAAGCCTAGTCTTACGCATAAGATAATCCTACTAACTTTTGCCTAACTTTTGTCTACGCATAACTTTAGCGTCTTTTTCCTTACTTACGCGTAAGCTAAATCTCTGCGTAACTCTAATTGTTACGCGTAACTTTGGTGTTTTTACGCATAAGTGCTACTTGTCTATTGTGATTTCTATGCCTAAGGATACTTCATCAACAAAGGTTCATTCGACTACAAAGATCCATTTTTACCAACACAAGTTTATCAACATGTCACAACCACCATACTCTAACTATTTACCTTACACTTATCCTCATCCTCAACGTCAACAACAACTAACTCCACAACATCAACAATGGAATCAACAACAAGCAATTTATCAACAACAATTTAACCAACAACATACTCCACAACTTGCTGCAAATCCACAACCTCAAATGGTTCAACCACCACCAAGTCTTCAAGTTCAACCGTACACAAATGACTTCAATCAACATCCATCAAGGAACACTATGAAGGAACCCACTTGGTTTGCAAAGATGTTTGAAGCTTTAAGCAACCAACAATCAATTCATGAGGTTGGATCACTTGATAGACCTCCAATGCTCACTCCAGGAAACTACGATCAATGGGTGATAAGGTTCTTTAGGTTTTGTGATCTAAAGAAGCCACATGGAAAGTTCTTAAAGAAGGTTATCTTGGAAGGTCCATTTGAGATGCCTACTGTCATTGTACCCGGAGATCCAAATGCCATTCCACCAAGAGATGAACAAACGAACATTGCTATTTACTTGAATCCTCAAGAACTTCTACACTATGAAGCGGATGAGCTTGCAATGGAATATATCCTCTTAGGATTACCAAACCCAATTCTTCGTAGTGTTGATGCTCAAAAGACCGCAAAGAAAATGTGGGATCATATTAGATCTTCTTATGGAAGGATCTGTACTCAATCGGGAAGATTTGGAATCCAAAATTTACTTGGCTTATGAACACTTCATGATTGAACACGGAGAGACACTAGAGTCTTATCATCACCGATTTTTAGACATCATCAATGATTTGGATAAACACAACATCATCATGCCAAGAATTGCAGGTGAATACTAAGTTCTTGAGTAGTCTTGGTCCTGAATGGGAGAAGTATGTCATTTTTCTCCGTCAAGCGAAAAACATGCATCAATCTACATATGGATTATTGTACGATTACTTGAAGCCTCATGAAAAGGAAGTTGATAGGGAAAGGATTCTCCGTACTCAAATTGCTCCACCGACACATCCGGAAAATCAACAACTTGCCTTATATGCTCAAAACAGTTGTTCACCTCAACCAACAACTCAACCAACTGCTACAATCACACCACATGATCCTTCACAACCTCCATCTCAACAAACTCAATTGGTTCCATACAACAACAACAATGCTCAAGCCGAAGCTAATGAGGAATCTGATCCGTTCGAAGCATTGCAACAAGGATTTGCTATGATTGCTAATGCCTTTAGCCGTTATACCAACAAATCCAACAACCGTATTCGTTCCTCATCTAATACAAGGAATCAACTGTTGTGAACAATGGGCGAGTTGAAGTTGAGAATCGTGGTTATGGTCGACAGATGGGCGGTGGTCAAGGGTTTAATGCTGTGGGTAGGAATAACAATCGAGCTCAAGTGGTGGAACAGGGAAATGCTCAGAATGGGTTGAATGGTCTTCGATGCTACAACTGCAATGAGAAGGGACACTGGCTAATGCATGCCCAAAGCCAAGGACTAGGGGCCGTGCTTATTTCAAAGAGGCTCTTCTTTTGGCTCTTAAGGATGAAGCTGGTGGAACTCTCACGGACAAAGAACAGAGCTTTATGGCAAATGCTGACTCGGATGATGATATGGAGGACTTGCAGGCCAATGCAACTGTTATGTTGATGGCTAATATGCATGAGTTACACATGAGTGACACAGGCCCGATGTATGACATCGATGGCTTGTCTCGGTACCGAACAAACCATATTTATCTCTGATCTCATATCTCCGCCAACATCTGAATCCGGCAAGGCTCGGAATGTTCAAAATGCGTCGTCCACATCTCATTCCGACGATTTTCAACTAGACCCCGTAGTTATATTTGGCGATCAAGATGACCAAACGGTTTCCCTTGATAATCAAATTGACTCCGTGGTTATACTTGAAGATCTCAGTAATGATCATGTTGAGACTCACGTTGAACACGCCGAACTTTTGCCTCATCCAGATTTTGCTCGTTTAATACAAGACCAACAAACCATAGTGGAAAAATGTCATGCCATTAATCGGGACTTGAAATGCAAAAATGCACTGTTAACCAAGGATTTTGAATGTTTACAAAAGCAACTCAACTTTTCAAAACTCAAGAAAAACGTGAAAACGGTTTTGAAGCAGCCTTTGCCAAATCTTATCAAAGCGAAAAATATTTAGAAAGACAGATGCGTGATCTAGCCGCTTCGAAGAATGCTTTGTTGTGCGAAATAGAACAAGCTGAAACATGAACATAAAAAGCAAATTAACGCTCTCACCTTGGAAAATCAAAAAGCTAAAATGAGTTGTTAACTTATCAAAAACAGTTCTCTGCATACAAAAAGCATTCAACGAAACGAATAGATGATCATCTTGAAGAAATCATCGGCTTGCAAAACAAACTTAAAGAGTTTAAAACTGTTGTTTACAAACATGGCGAGTCGGTCACAACCATTGAAAAGTTTACTTTAAAACCCAATCCAAATGGATATGGACCGAATCTTGCCGATTACAAACCTAAGCTTTCAACCAAAGCATTCAAACCAAATCCGAAGTTTCGGTGAGAATATAAAGTTGATAATTACTTTATGAGTGTTGTTGAATATAATCGTCAAGAGGAATTAGATGCTGAAGACGAGAGTCGATCAAAATTAGAAAAAGTTGTTTACAACAAACCTTTTAACTATTCAAAAGCGGTCACTTTCGTCACACCAACGGATTCTTCTAACACACCAAGGGTAATCATAAAAACACCGGAGTCTTCTAATGTTAATCCCCAACCAGATTATGCACAAACTTATGGTCCTTTACCTTCCATCGGTGAAGTAAACTCAAAACCTGAAAATCGCAAAATTCTTCGATATTTTGACCTTTTCATGGCTGACCTCAAAACTTTACAACATGAGATAGAATATCATTCGAAAATCAAAGTTCAACACTTTCAATTACCTCTAGCGCGAGAACAAAGAGACATTTTTAGAAAAATCTTTTACCAAATGTTAAAAATTTGAAAAGTTGTGCATTGTCTTGGGAAAGGGACTTTCATAAGGAACTTGGATTAATGAAGGTCGTTTTGAGAAAGCGAAACATCTATTTCTAATACTAAACGTAAAAGAAACTGTTGAGAAAAGATGTTGATCGACTCTTGGAAGATGTCATCTGTCCTGATGTCCATAATGTTGTGCTAAAGAATTCTTTGTCATATGCATTTGATTATATCTCTGCTGATACTGTTGATTTTGTGGTAAATGTTGAGAACACCGATAATGTGCTTGGTCGAGTCTTAAAAGTTGAAAATAAAAGATTGTCAAACGAACTTTCAAATGCAATACGTCGTCTTAATTGGTGTCAAAAAGATATTCACGATCAACAACTTGCTTTTCAACACAAAATCGCCCGATTCGCGTGCAAAATCTTCTGATCCTAAAATTGAGCAACTGGATGATCAAAGCGTGTCTTTTAAGTGTCAAATCTCAAAATATGAACAAGAACTTGTAAAAGTTAAAAGGAATATGGTGTCATATTTGATTTACTCAAAAAGACTCGTGATGAAGCATCAAATGAACTTGATCATTATCTTGCACACACTAAAGAAGTTATGCATTTTCTTTGGAAATGTTCGAAAATCAAGATCGATTCACACTATCCTCAAGTTAAGAGAAATGTTAGGAAAGTATGAACAACTTCCGCCAACCGTGATTAAGAGAATAGCCCGAGTAACACTTAGTAATCATGAACCTAGAATCACTACTGCCAAATCACAAGTTGCTAGCGTGCCTCCTTCTCTTGAAAGCAGGAATAGTTGCGTCTTTTCCAAGCGTCCGCACTTCACAGCCTAAGAGCACTCAATCGAAGAATAGGAAGTTGCGACCTAAGAAAAGATCAATCAGAAATGCTAAAGTAGAAGAACACCCTAGGACTATGAATAAGACTCACGTTGCCTCCACTATAGATATTGCGTCGGACAAATGTAATAGAAATAGTGATGTAACGAATGCTAAACCGTTAAGTACTTTTGATATTCATCGATGCACCTTGTGTTATTTGTCGTAAAAGTATGAATTATTGTCATGATAAATGTGTTGCTAAAGCTATCATCTCTCGTTTAAGGAATCCTAAGAACCGAATACCTCTAGGCCCACTAATCTTTCTAAGTCTATGCTTGGTAGACCGCCCTCTTTAGATTCTAAGAAACGCATTGTTATCCCTGTAGCTCCGGTCTCACCTCCTAGGAATGTAGTACCACCTAGTGCATTCACTAAGACTAAAGCAAATACTAGTTGGAGATGGCGGAAATGGATATATAACACACTAGGATTTAAGTGGATACCTAAAGCTATTGATGTGTGTATATCTACTATACATGCTACGGAACCCTCTAACATTTCGGGTTCCACATCTACTTCTATTCCATCTGTCGCCTGTGTGTAATGCGGTGATACGATCATTCTCTGGATTAATGATAGCGGATGTTCCCGACACATGACAGGCAATCTTAAACTGTTATCAAACTTTATTGCAAAGTTCATTGGCACTTTGTCGAGGTTCGAATGATCACTTAGCAGCTATCATGGGCTACGGAGACTACATTAATGGGAACATCGAAATAAGCGGGGTTTATTATGTGGAAGGCCTCGGTCACAATCTGTTTTCGATGGAGTCGGTTGTGATGGAGATTTGGAGGTTGCTTTCGGGGAGAAAACTTGTTTCATTAAGTGATCTACAAGGAAAATACCTTATGTCTGGCTCGCGTAATTCAAGTCTTTACACTATCTCTATGCAAGACATGGTTGCTTCTTCTCCCATCTGCTTACTTTCAAAGGCAACATCAACAAAATCCTGGCTATGGCACCGTCGTCTCTCACATCTAAACTTTCAAACCATCACCAACCTTGCTCGACACAAACTAGTTGAAGGACTCCCACGGTTTCGGTATTCTAAAGATCACCTTTGCTAAGCTTGTGAACAAGGCAAAAGCACTCGTGCTCATTTTCCTTCAAAGGTGGAACACACCTCTCAGCATGTGCTTCATCTTCTTCACATGGATTTGTGTGGCCCGATGCGTGCAAACGATCAATGGCAAACGCTACATCTTAGTAATTGTTGATGACTATTCACGCTGGACTTGGGTCTACTTTCTTGTAAGCAAAGATCAAGCTCCACAGATGATCATCACCTTTCTCACGAAAATACAAGTTCAGCTACGAAACACCGTTCGACTAATCGAGCAGATAGAGGCTGAATTTGTTAATCAAACTCTTCGTGAATTCTATGAGAAAGTGGGAATTGACATCGGACATCTATTGCACGTACACGACCGAACAAAGCGGAGTTGTCGAAAGAGCGAACGTTAGTGGAATCTGCAAGAACAATGCTAATCAATGCTAAACTTCCAGATTACTTATGGGCGTATCTCTGCATGCTATACTCAAAACCGTTCTATGATCACAAAACGCCACAACAAAACACCTTTTGAGCTTGTCCACAACAGAAAACCGAATCTCAAACACTTTCATGTATTTGGATCTCTTTGCTATCCGAATAATGATCGTGATGACTTTGGAAAGCTCAAAGCCAAAGTTGACATTGGAGTCTTTATCGGATCTTGTGATAATTCAAAAGGTTTCCGAATCTGGAATCGTCGTACAAAACAGGTGATGGAAGCGATTCATGCTCATTTTGATGAACTTACGGAAATGGCTTCGAGTATACCGGCTTGGAACCGGACACAACCGCTTAAACTTCCCCAAACCCCATCATCACCGAACAAAGCCCCGACTTACTCGTCAACAAATGGAAAGGTTATTTGCTCCGCTGCTCAGTGACGATATTGATGAACGTGCTCCAGGTGTATCCGCTATTTCCGCTCAACGATAATACTCTTATACCGATACACGCTACAACAACTACTTGAAGATGCACCTACACTAGTTGACTCCACCACAACAGTTGAACAAACCGCTTCCAACAATGATGAAGCGGTGATGATATTCTGAATGTAGTACCCCCACCTGCAGATTTTGATCCAAATGCGTTCTTCAACCCGTTTGCTAATGAGGCTGCTGCACGGATGTCGCGGAATCTTCAACAAGCCATTTGAATCCTCAAAATCCGCACAATGTATACCAACATCAACCCTCCACACATAGATGGACAAAAGACCATCCTCGGGAAAATATTATTGGCAACCCGAATCAACCAGTCGTTACAAGACAACGTCTTCACTCGGATGGTGAACATTGCATTTATGCACTCACCGTCTACCAATCTGAACCTAAAAACATCAAAGACGCAATGACAAAAGACAACTGGATTGAATCCATGCAAGAAGAACTCAACCAATTCAAACGCCTTGAAGTATGGGAACTGGTTGAAAGACCAACAGGAGTCTACGTCATTGGTCTCAAATGGATTTGGAAAAACAAATTGGATGAAGGAAATGTTATCGAAATAAGTCACGTCCGGTGGCTAAGGGTTATCGTCAGGAAGAGGGTATTGACTTTGAAGAATCTTTTGCTCGGTTGCTCGTCTTGAGGCTGTTCGGATATTTCTAGCGTTCGCAGCTCATATGAATATGACGGTCTATCAGATGGATGTCAAAACTGCGTTTCTCAATGGACAACTTAAAGAAACGGTTTATGTCACCAACCGGATGGATTCGTTGATCCTGAGTTTCCGAATCACGTCTACAAACTGAACAAAGCTCTGTACGGTCTCAAACAAGCTCCTCGGGCATGGTACGATAAGCCATCATCCTTCCTCATTGCTAATAATTTCACCAAAGGTTCGGTTGACCCAACTCTTTTTATACAATATCACGGGCACATATCTTAATTGTTCAAATTTACGTGGATGACATCATTTTTGGGTCTACACATAAAAGTTTTCAATCGCTTTTGCAAAACTAATGAAGAAAAATTTTGAAATGTCCATGATGGGTGAACTCACGTTCTTTCTCGGACCGCAAGTTCATCAATCACCCCGTGGTATTTTCTTGAGTCAGTCCAATATGCCCTTGAATTGTTAAACAAATTTGGAATGAAAACCTGTGACACCTATGCCACACCAATGGCTCATACCAAGAAGCTAGACGCCGATTTACATGGGAAATTGGTGGACCCTACAAAATACCGTAGTATTATTGGGTCTCTCATGTATCTAACAGCTAGCGGACCTGATATTGTCTTTGCCGTATATCTTTGCCTCTCGTTATCGATCGCGACCAACTGAAACCCACCTCTGAGGCTAAAAGAATCCTCCGATACATAAAGGGAACCATTAACTTGGGGATCCGGTATCCGAAGGATTCTGGTTTTGAACTAATCGCTTTTCAGACGCTGACCACGCAGGATGCTTAGACTCACGGAAAAGTACTTGAGGAGCTTTACAATTTCTTGGTGATAAACTGGTGTCATGGCAATCAAAGAAGCGAGGATTGTACATCGCTATCATCAACCGAAGCAAAATATGTAGCCATGTCCGCGTGTTGTGCTCAAGTCATTTGGATGAGAACACAACTCAAAGACTATGGTTACGTATTTGACAGAATCCCGATGTATCGCGACAATCGGAGTGCCATTGCAATCTCGTGCAACTCAGTTCAGCTTTCGAAATCAAAGCACATCGATCTTCGATATCATTTCATCAAGGACCACGTGGAGCAGGGTACAGTTGAATTATATTTTGTGGGTACAGAATACCAATTGGCGATCTTCTCACCAAAGCCTTGCCTCCCGCTAGGTTTAATGAGTTGGTCCACCGGATTGGTATGAGTTGTTTGACTCAAGAGGAATTGGATGACCTCCTAAAACAGTCTTAAAAACATGTCAAACACCAAAATCTCTTTTGTAAATAATTTTTCAAAATATATATATATATATATATATATATATATATATATATATATATATATAATATATAAAACAAAAAAATATTCTTCTAATCTATTTTTCTTTCAACATGGCAAGTACATTTCTTCCTTCAACACTATAATCTTTCAAAATTCAGATTTTTCGATCAAGTGTTGAGGGGGAGACAATTATCACTTAACTGTTTCAAAACATCTGTGTACTTGCATGTTATCATATCCCGGTTGTTTCTTTTATCAATGGTGGTAAATGTTTCTGGTTCAATGACACTCCTCGGACTAAAAATTATAACCTTTCATTATTTTTCTTAAGTCGAGGGGGAGTGTCGTCATGTTTCTTTCCTAAAAAATCTTAGTTTGGTAACCAAAATGGAAGTTAAATGGCTTTGTTTGAAAAAGGAAATGGTGGAGGGACCAAAAATGTCAAAATCTTAAAGTTACTTTAAATAAAAACACCTCCCACCTACTTCTAACTTCACATTTATTACTTTCAACCTTAAACATCCTACGCCTAAGATTCATTCAAGAAATCCGTGCTTTAGATCATCATTTTGTAAGTGTTTTCACGATCTTAACATGTTAATACAAGCTAAGGTGTTGAATTTCTAGTAAATCCTACGGCTAAAACTTTTGTTACGCGTGATTATGTGTTCTACGCATAAGCGTATGAACACACAATCATTGTGTGTGTGTTTGTGGTTAAATGGATAGTGTCAAAACGTTCCTAATACATAAATGATAACATTTTAACCATCAAAACCCACCCAGAAACACGAATTGATGATTTTTGAAAACTAGGGTTCTTGAGTCGAATTGGGTATTTTCAAAAGTGAAGTGTTTTGGTCAAAAAGATTGTTGGGTTATGTTCATATGTTGATGAATTGATGATATTCAAGGTCGTTAACCACCCAGAAACTCTAAATGATTAAAATTTTGGAATTAGGGTTTAAAGTTCATAAGTTTGGGTATTTTTGATTCTCAATGAATTAGATGTTAAGACTTGGTCCATAAGCTCATACAACATCTTAGAACTACCAGAATTTGTTTGGTGCAAATCCCATGGTTAGAAATCATATGCGTAATTCTTAACCCTTAGGGTTTTGACCTACGCGTATGACTTTCTACGCGTAACTGTTTAACGAATGATTCATGCCATGATCTGTTGATAAAACGAATTCTTGTGTTAATATTGATGATTTGATGAATTTATTTCAGGTTTGCTACGCTTAATATTCAGAATCAAGGTCATTTGAATCTCTACGCATAAGGATTACCCTACGCGTAGTCAAGTTATGCGTAAGAATAATCCTACGCATAACTATTACGCGTAAGGTTCTACAATGGGACTACGCGTATCCTGTGAAGGATATGCGTAAAAAATGACCACTACGCATAAGGTCTACTCTTACGAGTAAGCCTTACGCGTAAGGTATATATACGCCTACGCGTAAGCTCTACGCATAAGGTCCCCTTTTCCTACGCGTATCATTTCTTACGCGTAAGTTAAGAACCTACGCATAAGCTTTCGTCTACGCGTATGTCATTACTGTTTACGCTTAACTTTGCCAATTCTACGCCTATGCCTTGATTGACCTTCATTATGAATTGTTACGTGTACAAACTTGTTAATAAACTTATCATAACGTCACGAATCCAATAATGTCACTAATAAACTTAAACGTTTGATATGTTGTGAACAATAAGTGATAACATAAACTTTAAAACTTAAAGTTAACTAACTCACGAAACATTTCACGACATCATTGAACTATTGGACAAAAAAGTGACTTAGGACTCGTAACAATCATTGACACTATACATTCAATAACTAGACAATAAGACCTTCTGTTGACTAACATTATGTCTCTCGATATGTTGGTTCTTTTGGCTAATGTTATTTCAGATCACGACATGGCTGAACAAATTAATGTGGATGCATCTGAAGTTCTCACTATTGCTGATATCTTCCCAAATGGCTATCCGAGAAAGATTGGAAAGAACAACCTTAGAGTTGACTTTGACACCCTCACATGCTCAGAATCTTCTTGTCTCATTGCGGGATATTCTCGGAATCATCCTTACGAACATGCTCTCACAATCTGCCACAGTTCCAGAGGTCTACATTCAACAATTATGGGATTCTATGCAGAGGATCACTGGTCAAAGTGCGTGACGTGACACTTAATCACAAACAAGTCACTATCACTCCTGCAGACTTACGGGCTGTACTCATCATTCCGGACATCGTGCCTAACCGACTTCTTTGCTACACTTACTGAAGAGACAGTTCTGCAATTTCTACTTAATATTGGCTATGATGAAGCGTAAGGAATTATTAACAAGCACTCTCACGTGGATCTTAAGAACATTCCTCAACCGTGGAGAACACTCTACATCATCATCACTAAGTCTGTCTCTGGTCGTGGCAGTGGCTATGAGCATCCCAAGCTCATGGAACTGCAAGTCTTCTGGTCATTGATCAATAAGAAGGACATTGAAATCGAAGCACCGATATGGGATGACATGATGTCATTTCACAAGAAACTTGGCTCAAAGATTCCCTATGTCGGATACACAAAGCTTTTGATCCAGAGAGCACTTGGACTTAATCCTGATATTCCCAAGAGGCTCAATGACCCTGACAATCACGACATGTTGTCCGAACCTATCCTTTCTATCGTAATCAAGGAATCGACAACAAAGAAACAAGGTGCCGTCTTTGATCACCTTCGACCAACGAAATCAAAGAGCTTGAAACATACAAAAGGTATCAAGTAGCAGTAACGAGAAGGCAAAGTTGGTCATCTCGATGAAAAGCCTTCTGGAACTCCTACTCGGAGAACCGAAGAGGAAGTCTGGAAGTGCAATAAGCACAGAAAGTCAAAGGAAGGTCCCAAAGAGGAAACCTACTCCAAGGAAGAAAGTTCCCTCCAAGGAAGCTGCTCCTATTCCTACACTTGAACCACAAAGAAAGCTCTTGGACGAAAGCTCGAAGATACACAATCAGACGAGGAGGTCCACCACTCTGAAACTGCAAAGGATAACTCTCCATCAGTACCAAAACCTCCTAGTCCAATAGCTGAACATGGCAAAGGAAAGACTCCTGTACTTGTGCCATATGATGAAAGCTCAGAAAGTGATGAAGAGCAACTGGATACCTCATACAGGAAGATGTTCAAATTCCTTAGACTCCAACACGTGGCAAAAGAATTTGCTAAAGAACAAATGGGTGGCCCCGGAGGGTCAAGTGGTGCAGCTCAACCTTCACCAGATCCTGATGCGGTTAATCAACCCGATAAGGGATCCGGTACCACCACTTTGGAGCAACAACAAAAGCCCGTGGAAGAAACTATTGAGTATGAATTTGAGGTACCTGTAAATGAAAAGGCCGAGAAAGAAGAAGGTGACAAAGAGAAGAAGCAGAAAATGATGAGAAAGATAAGTCGAAGATGATGATTATGATAAGTTTCGCTAGATAGTCCTGCTCGCTCAGGACAAAACCTCGCACCACCGAAGGACCCAGAGTCTCCTCACATCTCATCATCAGATTCTTCTTCTCACTCTTCACCACCACCATCAAAGAAATCAACCAAATCATCATCCAGATCGGTGAAGAAGCCAACTCCATCTTGGATGTCTCAAACTAAGAATCGAATCGTTAAAGCTGTCCAACAAGTCGAAAGAAGGACATGCTCTACAGAAAAGCTGAATTGGTTTCTGACCAAATACTGATATCTACATGATGAGAATGACAAGATGCAGAATGAAAGGGAGTATGTATAGAAGCTCATGCAGGATGATCTACAAGGGAAGATGGACAGAATGATCGAAGGCTACACTCACAAGTACCTTCGGGATATCGTTCCTAAAGTCACAAAGGAGATGTTTACCGACAACTATATCCGAATCTTATGCAGATAGCCAAGCAAACTATAAGATCAACACCCTTAACCGTCATAATCAATCCATCTGATCCTGTAGTTTTCTCGGATAATGAATTGGTGGCCAAGCTTGTCACACAAATGTCTAAACGATCTGGGACATTTACTTCTGATGAAGGAAAGCTGTTTCAAGCATTGCTGGACTACCAACTCCAAGAAGCATGCAGATTCGAAACTGAAAAGTCTAAACGTCCTAGAGACGATGATGATAAGGATCAGGATAAGAATGATGAAGCTAAACGACAGAAGAAGTCTGGTGAATCATCTTCTAAGCCTCCACCTCCCCAACGGCCTCCTGCTCAACAAAGATCTCCTCCTCGTTCTTCTACTGAAAAACCTCAAGACGATTCCGAGTTACCACCCCTGACTCAGAAAACCGGTGATCACTTTGAGTATACGGGTGGTGACGATGAAGAGGTCCTTGAGCCCCTACAACAACCCACCTCTCCCAACCAAGTTCAGAAACCAGAATCATCATCTAGGCCTTCGAAAAAGAAGAAGAAGAAGACGCCTCAGACTGATGTCGTATCATGGCTAGATGACGATAAAACAGAGGAATTTGAATGGTTTGCTACTCTTGTTAACAACACTCCCTACCCTGAAGAAGGTCAGGATTTGGTAGATGGTTCTACATTGGAGCATGCTAAAATTCTGCAAGAAAAGTTCCATGTGAAGAAAATGACAAAATCTGAGTTGAATCGAATCAAGAATGAAGCGTTTCAACTTCTAAAAGACAGCTCTGAAAGTGCCCTCAAGGTCGAATATCACCTTGAAAACATTGCTCGAGCTATGTCTAACAACATGGATTGGCTCAACCCGGAAGCAAACATTGACTTCACATACAGGGACAACCCTCCATACTACACCGATTGGACCAAACCTCTACCAACAATTGGCCAACCAGCTGAACCAAGGATTCCTTTCGGATATTTCTTCAACAAAGACTTGGATTTTCTTCTACACGGTGGCGATGATTCAAGAAAATACGCTACATCGTTGACACTTCCATTCCCAGCATCTGTCTACTCAAACTGCATAGCCATTGAGGAACGTGCCAATCACTTGTTCTCCAACACGGTGGAAGCATACGACCGAGATGCATTGTATGGGATTCATCATGGCCGAGAACACCGACGAATCTACTACGAAGCTGTCGCCGTTCGAAGTCTCAACATGCTATGTATAGTTCTAAGGATATCGTTGCCATCATACACGTTGACCTTTCGTCTAAGTGGGACTACACATTCCTAAAGAAGATCGTAGTCAAACGACAAGATGAACGGGACTATGCTTTCTCTGAAGTTGACTTTGAGAATTTGTCTCTCAATGACATCGAAGACATGTACCTTGCCAAAGTACAGGGTCGCATGAGACAATTCTCAACTGAAGTACAACGCGAATTTATCAAGTCACTTCTCATCTTCATAAGACGCATTGTCATCAAGGAACGTGTAGAAGATCTCCAGGTGGCTGTTGAATCTTATCAGACGCGTGTCAACTTCACTCCTCCAAAGCTTGATCTTCCCGATATCAACCACCTATCTCAATATACACTCATCAGCAAACCTTTCGGCGTTGTTTACCGTAGTGAACTTCAAAGAAACTGCTTAATGGCGTGTAGCGAACTCCACAAGTTCGGGATCATACTTTGAAGCTGGTTAGGGATGGAATGGCATACAGGTTGAAGGATATACGCCATAAAATTGGGTCTCCTAAGCTGGAATTCTCGGAAAGGAGGGATGTGCGACGGATCATCACAATGATTGATGAACGGTTGTTTCGAAGGGATCAGTTCAGACGATTGGAGAGTTATGTCGGTGGTCGACCCAGGGATTAACATAATCGGCTTTCAACGCCCGTGCACACTCCGGGAACATCACTTTGCACTTCTGGTACCCCTTCTTCCTTCATATAATTTTGGATGTTTGATTGATTATGTAAATGGCTTGTGCACACATTACAATGTACAACCCGTACTTGTAAATAAAGGACCCTGTGGTACGCCTCGGTGCCACAATCCTTAGAAAAGGAGCGAAAGCTTCTTACTTTTGAGTAAAACCTATCAAAACTTTCTTTTTTCAAGGTTTTGCTCAAAAGAACAAGTACTTTCCCTTATGATTTTCAAAACCTCAACCGTTTATATCACTCGTTGAGGGGAGTACTTGACTTAAAACTTTGTTCACAAATTGTTCAAAATGGTCATTCTTCCCGCAACACTCGAAATGGTCATATTTATTCTCAACTTTTCAAAAATAACATTTTATATGCCATTTTTGTGGGGGAGAAAATACGTGATAAGAAATATGTTGTGTCAATGCAAATGAATCTTTTTGCTATAAGACTTAACCCATGAATTGACGAGATCTTAACTGTTAGTAACTCGAAAAGACTTGTCCGGGACGGGTAATAATTTCAAGCTAGTTCGCTAGTGATGTAAACGTGTCTCGCAAAGGACTTGTCTGAGTAGAATGTACCATTCGAGAAACTCTTGGTAGACATGAACTCGAACGGGTTTGACGACCTTTCGAGGATTGTCTACACCTTCAAGGTAGTTATTAGAGCTAGTTGTCACCTAAAAGCTGACAATGCAACTCTTTAACTATGCCACGTAACCGTGTCTCGCGGGGATTGTCTATCTTGAGTGAATCAATTCAAAATGTGCGCGCTCTTTCCTCAATGTGCATTTTAACCGTTAAAACTCTTAAGCACATGTGGAGGAGGAGTATTTATGCAAAATCTTATCTCAACAGTGGTACTCAAATGTTTTTCATTCACAAACACTTTGAGAGATTTTTCACAACAGTGGTTTTAATGGCAACATAGGTTAGTCATGAAGTTATAAGGTGACTAAGGTTAGGAATAACCGTCCTATGATCCGCCAGAGCCGGATGGATCTACCCAAGGACACCACTAATAGTTAGAATTTAGAAGTCCTTAGGTATGATTATAAAAAGGAGAAAATGAGAATCGGAGAAAGAAGGAGTTGAAGAATTAAAAAGAAATGCAAAGAAAAGGGTGAAAAGAAATAGCCCTCCAGATTATTCAACTTAGGGCAGATACCGGGTTCAATTCATATGCTACTGGTTGTCACTTAGTGACGCCGGTATTGAAGATTAAAAGTCGTCATGGACCCAGTGACGCATGCACTAAACCTTCTTATCCACTCAAGTTTCTCTTAACAGAAGCTTGTTTCATTCTCATAGGGAACCCTACGTAAACTATTGGCTTTCTCTTAGAGATCGCTGGTATTGAAGAAGGAGACCCTCTCCCTAGTCTCCGCTCAGGAAAACCAAAACGCACTATTGAGTCTAGAGCCACGAGATTCATCAAAAGATCTCTTAGGTACACTTGACATTTCATCACTTGACATTCAACAATAAGAATTTCAGTGATACATTATCGAGTCCTTCACAGATCTTAGCAATCTGTCGAGAACATTTATGAGAGGTTCACAATTGTGATCCTCGGTGATTGAATGGAAACTCCTGCCGGGTCATAATCAAACGCCCGACAGCAGGTCACTTCGGTAACTTCCCGTGGATTACGCTTAGTGGTCTCAAACGGTCTACAGTCGTGAGGTGATGCTTCGGTGTACCTCAGCGACTCATCTGAATCGTAGGTGTACTTCGGTACATCGTGTTATCTCACTTGTGGGACTCCGATTCAGAACCGGCCTTTGTAAGAATTAGAGTTGTGTTTTCACACTATGCTGTTAACACTCTCGAAGTTTAAACTTTTAAGTGCCGGAATCCGCTTATTACTAACCGTTTAAATGTTTTCTTCTTATGGAAGCTCCGGAGCGGGATGATCGTGCAGATTCTTCTCATGCTCACGCCAACATCATTACTAATAGAAGTTCTATCCAAAAGCAACACAACAGTCATAATGATTCTTCATCAAATCAAAGAATCTATAAAGTTAAATACTTAAAGAACTTCATCAGTACTGAATTCCAACATCAAAGAGCGTGTGAGCATGTTGAAGAATGACGTGGAGACACTGTAGCGGCGAAGCAGACCTGAGGCAGACTTGATGCTGACAACAACAACATACCATCACTTTCATCACAAAGAACAATGATCATAGAACAAAAATTAAAGATGACGTCAAAGCTGAACCGTTTAAAGAAAAACAATTTCTCTACACTGGGGAGTGATTCGTTTAAGAAAATATACCAAATATACGATACACGCGAGAATCAACAAATCGACCCTTTAGGAAAAAGGTCGACACGCAAAACTCACGAATGTGATATAAGTGATACCGGGCAAGTGGTTACCCGGGTCGTGTCCCAACGAGGTGTGAATGGAGGATGTCGTTTGAGGTTTGTTATTAAAATGCTTGAATTGTTCGAGATTTGATTGTTTTTAATTACGTTTTCTACGAATTAATTAACGGGAAAGTAATTAAGGCAAGGGAAACCTAATAAATGACAAACTAACTACTACTAAGCATACGGAACAATAAAATGAAGCTAAATTAAGTCCTAGAGTGCTAAAATGCAAAAACGTGAAAACCCGGGCTAATCCCGAGCCTCAAAAAGTGAAAATAATGCAGTTTAAGGCCTACGGATGTGAAACTAATTTTCCAACATTCTAAACGACTAAAAA
This sequence comes from Chrysanthemum makinoi, assembly GCA_910596185.1. Classification (NCBI taxonomy): domain Eukaryota; kingdom Viridiplantae; phylum Streptophyta; class Magnoliopsida; order Asterales; family Asteraceae; genus Chrysanthemum; species Chrysanthemum makinoi. Next base: position 195,659,483 of record OU343222.1, on the reverse strand, counting down.
TAATTTTAGGAAAAAGCCGGATATTTTTTCGACTTTTAAATTATTTATTATGAATTAAAAACGGTTTTAATCTAATTTAATTATTAAAAATAGTAAACCTAAATGAAAAATTATGAAAATTTTTGTGAAACTACTTTAATGCAATAAGAAGCTGGGAAAATTATAAAAATGGAAAAATCAGTTCGAGATAAGCAGTTATAAGCCAAACTGCTTAAATAAGCTATTATGTCTAAGAAGTATTTAAGTAAATTGAAGTTGTAAAGTGTGACAAGAAAAGACCCAAGGGCGTTTTGGCTTACAGGTACACACTAAAATCTTCCTAAAGGGGAGGTCCCATGTTCGAACCTTGGCCTCCCCTTTCTGCAAAAATCATTTTTTTTTTTTGGATTTTTCTTTTGAAAACTTACTTTTAAGATTAAAATGAGAACTTACAATAAAAACTAGACTTTTGAAAAGCTAAAATAAGATGTGGGAGACAGCTTATACAATAACAGATTTCACGAATGAACCAAACCCCCTCTTAACAGATTTTGAGCAATGAATAAGCAGTTCTGAGGAAAATAAGCTGAGGCATGCATATCTAAAAATAAGCTTAACAATAATGAGAATGAACAGAAAAGAGGGGGCAATAAGCAGTTTAAGGGGAGAAGCTAACTAAGGGGATTAAAGCTGCTAGGGACAAAAAGCTATAGGATACTACTATTAAGCATTAGATAAGCATTAGATAAGTACTAACTAGCTAATGTAAGGTAAATCAAACCTAATATATCTAATAAGTACTAAATAAACCTAAATAAGCTAGAGATAAGCACCTAAAATGGACAAGCTACTGATAAGCTGCACTGGGACAGGGCAGAAACAAGCTAAAGGGCTACTTTTGAGGGCAAAATAAGCTACTTATAAGCAGTAACTAAAAATTATAAAAAATACTCCTAGCTAGCTAACCTATTGAATAAGCTAAATACCAAATTTTATAAGCTAAGGTTAAGTAATAAGCAAATGAAAAATCAAACAAACAAGCCACTTAGACTAGTATGCTTGCTTGAAAACGATATGATATGGGGTTTATGGTGATTCTTAGTGCAAATAAAAACTAGCTAACACTAATCTAGATGTAAATAAACTACTGATATGTTGAGATGGGCATGTGATCATGTAAGAAAAGCAGTTTTGAAACTTTTTTGATGAAAAATAAGTCGTGAAAAAGCCCTATGAACAGCAGCTATAGCTGCTGTTCTGTGTGCAAGACAGTGGACAGGAATGGGTTTTTTTTTAGTAAAAAAAACTTGCAAGCTTGGTGATATAAGTTAAATTCTAGTTGCAAACTGATTTGAGCCTTAAGACACCTTGACTTTGAGAGTCAAAGTGGGTAAGAAAACAGTTTTGGGTAAAGAAATAAGCTAATGCCAAACACCCCTGAATGGGTGGAAATTGTTTAAAAAACTGATTTTCTGAATAGAACTTGTAATTCTTTGCTTATAAAAACTGATAGCAACTTAAAATAGAACTTAAGACTGATAATGAGAGTATTAAGCTAATAAGCACTAAAGTGCTTATTAGTAAAATAAGCAGTAAAGTAAAATTGATAAGAAAGGAAATTTTTCATTAATTAAAAAGACAAAATACAACTTAAAAACAGAAAACTTAAATTTAAAAGCTACTAAAACCTAATGCCTTATCATGGCTACACGGTTACTATTTATACTAAAGGCTTAGGTCTTGGTTGCAGCTTGTGTGCTTTTTCTGAGAGACAAATGAGAGAATGGATAGCATTTGTGCTACTTTAGATTCAATCTTAGCCATTCACTGATCTTGGAGCCCAAGGAGAGCAATCTGAGTCGTCCCTTTTTGATGACCAATGAGTGTTTAGGGGATTGCCAACATGGCAATGACCCATGTGGGTGTGGGGGAGCTTCTGAGCTTGGTTATCAGGGTATTTGAGAGTGACATGGGGAAAAAGACAAGGAGGATTGGGTATCAATTTTGGCGGGCAAAGTGGGTGTTTTGCTGTTTTGGGTAAAACCAGGGAGAAGAGGGTCAGAATCCATGGGAGGTTCAAGTAGTAGTCATGAGGAGGGGTTCAAAAAGATTAAGTGAAAGGTTTTAAAAAAAAAGTTTTTAAGGTTTTTATTTTTTTTTTAAAAGTAAATAAAACTTGTATTTTGTGGTTTTTGAATTAAAACAATTTTTTTTTTTCGAAAGATAATAAAAATTGGTTTTAAACAAAATTTGGATTTAGAGGAGAAAAATATTTTTTTGGATTTTTGGTGACGGGTAAAACGGTCATTTGGGTTCGGGTGAAATGGAAATTTGGGTTTTAGGGTTAGGTTTTGAGTCTGATTCCCAAGCTCACTCCCAAATATGTATCCCGGACTCTGAAAATATAGAAAATCCACTTCCGGCTCCGTCTGTAATGCACGTTTTCCATTCCAAGCTCAATTCTGTCCGTTTTTGCCCTGTTTTCGATCCTTTGTACCTGAAATACATAAAAACACAGTCCAAGGATATCTGCCGTATATTTGGTTATATTTCCGTGTTTTTAGACGTTTTTGTGGTCTTAGATGGGTAAAAATGATGAGTGAATAAGCACTCATCAAATCCCCCACACTATCAATTGCTAGTCCCTAGCAATCCGATCATATGAAGTAATGAAAGGATCAAAAATACCAAGTATACCCCGTTTCGACTTTTTATTCTACTACGAGAAATTTAAACTTGAACATAAATAAATAACGTGCTTGATTATCAAAACATGGCATCATAGAATGGGATTCACACAAAATGGGTGTCTCCGGGGAATTGTAATCGTCATCCTCTTTTTGATACTCTCAAACCAAGCTTAAACTTATTGTGCAAACGTTTTTGTAAAATGCTAACACTACTTATATCAATAATCTATGTAAGTCGAGACTTAACTTTTTGCTCCCGCAATTTATACAATTTAAGTGAGTGTGCTCATTTTCAAAAGTTTAACCATTGAAATCGACATTTGTTATGGTTGTTATCCACTTAACTAAAGTATTAACCCACCGGAAACGATGAAAGTCTAAGGATCGAAAGGGCCTCTTCCATGTAGCGGCTTTCTTCTCGGCACATCCCAAAACATAAGTTTTAAGTGACCGGGCTTTTGACACCTCACAGAGAATAGTACCGGAATTAGCGGGAATTCAATTCCAAAGATTTACGAAGCTACCGTTAAGTTAAAACTAAACCTAAATGGATTACAACCGACGACAATTTAGAAATTCGAGATTCAAAGGTGAGATCACTCCATGTTGCGACTTTCTTCTCAGCTTGTCCTTTTAAGGAGGCTAGGTTTTCACCCTCGAGAATAGTATCGGAGCTTTCGGGATCTTTGAAATCAAGGATTTCCAAATTACCGTCAAACTTTTAGACAACTTTGACGAATACGAGTTCAACTTCCGATTTAAATTTAAGAAAAAGCAAGTTTCGCACATTTATTCATAAGCAACATAATGCTTTTATTTACGCAACTCATATTTTTCATTTTTCATTTTTCAACTTTTTCATCATCATTTTTTTTTTCCATTTTTTTCCTTTTTTTTTTTTTTTTTTTTCACTTTTGACATTAACTTTAAACTTTGCAACTTTTGCAGCATTCAAGCACTTTTCGGTACTTTCATTTTGCAACATTATTCAGATTTAAAGAAAGTATGCTTTCTCGGAAATTTAAATAAAAAGTTGAACTCGGACTCTAAATCAATTTTGCTTAAAAACTTTTTATTGTAACAAGACGATTTGAATGTTCAAAAGTTTGACAACGAGCACGTATTTAAGTCCGATTAGTTAGCTTATGGGAGAAAAAGCCATAGATTACTTATATAAGCTCTAAAGAGAACCAACTACTCCACGCTTAGCATTTTCATTTGCACAATGCGTAAAACCTTAGCCTAAATGTTAAGAGAGCAGCTAGATCAACACTCTAGCAGAGTCGGGATTCCCCTTGTTCTAGCCTAATCAAGACTAAACTACCATTAATACCGAAGCATCAACACTTTATTTTTGTGCAAAGCACTTCATGTAAATGTAAATACTTGACTTAAAGCGATAAAAAATTTTAAAATTTTGGTCAAAACGGGGGTGCTAGGGTACTAGAAGGTACACATGTGATCAAAATTCGCTTAGAATTCCCCCCCCCCACACTTAGAATTGAATATTGCCCTCAATATTCAAAGTACCGGCCGTAGCCGAAACTATAGAACGGAAAAAGGTAATACTACTAGCCAAGTGTGGAAGCGAAATCTTTTTTCACAAAAAGGATTTTATAAAGATATCCCTAGATAATCGTTAGCAAAAATCGGATATTGGGCGGCTGGATTGAAAACAGGCGAATCAATCATCACGATCTACGGAATCTGAAAACATAGAGCAAACACATAACAAGCAAACAACAGTGGGGGAATTCCCCCCACACTTAGTGTTAGAAAATAGAAAGAAGATAGAAACATGGGTGGACACCCATGAAATGCTACTGTTTTTGTTAACCGAGTCGCTAGCTTGACTCGACCCCGAATTCATTGGTTCATGGGGAAGGTTTGGAGATCCGGGACAACCATTTGAGGTATGTCCCCTCCAAAATAGTGTTTCAATCTATGGCCGTTCACTTTGAAGTTTGGTCCGTCGGTTTGAGATAACTCGACGGCACCATAAGGAAAAACTTTGGCAATGGTGAACGGCCCAGTCCAACGGGTTTTAAGTTTCCCCGAGAAGATCTTTAATCGAGAATTGAAAAGAAGGACTCGGTCACCAACGTTGAAAACGCGGTTCTTGATTTTGGAGTCATGGATCTTCTTTGTCTTCTCTTTGTAGATTAAAGAGTTCTCGTAGGCTTGATCACGAAGTTCATTTAATTCATTGAGTTGAACTTTTTGGTGATCACCCGCGGACTTGAGATCAAAGTTAGCATGCTTCAAGGCCCAATAGGCTTTGTGCTCGAGCTCGATTGGGAGATGACACGCCTTTCCGTACACAAGCTTATAAGGAGTACAACCGATGGGTGTTTTGTAAGCGGTACGAAAGGCCCAGAGTGCATCATCTAGCTTGTCCGACCAAGAGGCACGGTTTTCGCCTACGGTCCTTTCAAGAATTCTTTTTAGACCACGATTTGAGACTTCCACTTGACCACTGGTTTGTGGGTGATACGCAGTAGCAAGACGGTGAGTGACACCGTACTTAAGCATGACTTTTGCGAATTGGTCATTGCAAAAGTGCGTACCGCGATCACTAATTATGGCACGGGGAGTTCCAAAACGAGCAAAGAGAGATTTCAGAAATTTCACAACAACTCGGGCGTCGTTGGTGGGGAGCGCTTTCGCTTCCACCCATTTAGACAAGTAATCGACCGCCACGAGTATGTATTTGTTCCCTCGAGATGACGGGAACGGCCCCATGAAGTCGATGCCCCACACGTCAAAGATCTCGCACACTTGGATTGCATTTTGAGGCATTTCATCCTTTTGCGAGATTTTGCCGTGACGTTGACAAGCGTCACATGATTTGACTAAGTCATGGGCATCGCGATAGATTGTGGGCCAATAGAAACCGGAGTCAAACACCTTTTTGGCGGTGTAGTTCGGGCCATGATGTCCCCCCGTGGGTCCATTGTGACAAGCGTTGAGAATATCAACGGCTTCTTGGCCGTGAACACACCGTCGGATGACTTGATCCGCACAGACTTTGAACAAGTAGGGGTCGTCCCAAAAGTAATGCTTAACATCTTTGAAGAATTTGTTTTTTTGTTGGGACGACATCCCTTTAACAATGAAGTTTCCCGCATGGTAGTTTGCAAAGTCGGCAAACCATGGGGTACTCGAATCTCCACCTAGAGATACCACATTAAGTGTCTCGAGAGGAAATGTTTCATTGATTTCCTTTTTCTCGAGCACACCTTGGTGAGGATTTTCAAGACGGGATAGGTGATCAGCCGCGAGGTTCTCGGCTCCCTTTTTATCACGAACGATGATATCAAATTCTTGTAGGAGGAGAACCCACCGGAGCAATCTCGGCTTTGCATCTTGCTTTGCAAAAAGATATTTGAGGGCCGAGTGATCCGTATACACTATGCTTTTAGACAAGATCAAGTATGGTCGAAACTTCTCGAAAGCATACACTACGGCTAGTAATTCTTTTTCCGTCGTAGTGTAATGTGCTTGAGCTTCGGTCAAAGTTTTGCTAGCATAATGTATAGGCTGGAAATGTTTTGCTTTTCGTTGCCCCAAGACCGCACCTAGAGCAAAGTCGCTAGCGTCGCACATGAGCTCGAAAGGTAAGTCCCAATCGGGGGCAACTAATATAGGAGCTTCCGTAAGTTTCTTCTTTAAAGTTTGGAAAGCTTCAATGCATTCTTTGGAGAAGATGAACGGAGTATCTTTTTCAAGAAGACGGGTCATCGGCCGGGCTATTTTCGAGAAATCTTTAATGAATCGACGATAGAAGCCGGCGTGACCTAGAAAACTCCGAACACCCTTAACGGTGGTGGGATGAGGCAATTTGGATATGACATCAACTTTAGCCTTATCAACCTCAATCCCGCTTTTAGAGATCTTATGGCCGAGGACTATGCCCTCTTTGACCATGAAATGACTTTTCTCCCAATTTAGACAAAGATTTGTGTCTTCACAACGTTTAAGCATCTTGTCCAAATGGGAGAGACATGATTTGAAAGAATCCCCAAAGACCGAAAAATCATCCATAAATACCTCCATAGTTTCCTCGATCATGTCGTGAAAAATGGCCATCATACACCTTTGGAATGTACCGGGAGCGTTGCATAACCCAAAAGGCATGCGCCGGTACGCGAACGTTCCATAAGGGCATGTGAAGGTGGTCTTTTCTTGGTCTTGTGGATCTATGGGTATTTGGAAGTAACCCGAGAAACCATCGAGAAAACAATAGTATTCGTTTCCCGCTAATCTCTCAAGCATTTGGTCCATGATGGGTAAGGGAAAGTGGTCTTTACGGGTGGCTTCATTTAACTTCATTTAACGAGTAGGAATTAACTCGTTTTCTTCGTTTTCAACAACGGTGATGCCACCCTTTTTGGGCACACAATGAACGGGGCTCACCCAAGAACTATCCGAGATAGGGTAAATCAAGCCGGCATCAAGAAGTTTAAGAACCTCTTGTTTGATAACCTCATGTATTTTAGGATTCACCCTTCTTTGATGTTGAACCGCTGGTTTGAAATCATCTTCCATTAGAATCTTGTGTGTACAAAATTCCGGGTTAATACCCCTAATGTCGGAAAGTTTCCAAGCAATGGATCGCTTGTGTGACTTCAAAACCGTAATGAGAGCGGCTTTTTCCTCCTCACTCAAATCTTTAGCAATTATGACGGGTAATTTATCGTCACCCTCCAAAAATGCGTATTCGAGGTGAGGTGGTAAGTCCTTAAGTTCGACCTCCGGAGGATCATTAGAATTTTCAATGTTCTTGATTTCCTCAATATGAAGTTCTTGAGGAGGGAGTGATGATGGGTCATCATTAAGCAACTTCTCAAGGAGAAGAATGTCTCCCTCGAGATCAATATCGGCGTAATCAATTTCCGGTGAAACCGATTCACTCATTAAGTAAGCTTCAATCTCTTCCAAGATAAAGTCACTTCCCTCAAACGGAGTGAGGGGAGGGGAAGAGAGAGCAACGATGGGATCAACCGAAGTGGGATTGCCACTCGAGAATCCAAGAATTTCTTGAGAACACTCCTCCGATACAATGTCAATGACATCAATTTTGTTGACGGACGTATCGTCATAAACGGGGAAGTATCTCGTAACTTGATCAAGATTAAAAGTTACGGCTTCCTTGTTCACCCTCAAAGTAATTTCCCCTTCATCTACATCGATCAATGCACGACCCGTTTTTAAGAAGCACCTCCCAAGGATGAGGGGTACTCGGGGATCGGCATCAAACTCGACGACAACAAAGTCGGCGGGGAAATAAAATTTTCCTACTCTCACACAAACATCCTCGGCTATACCTAATGGACGAGAACTTGTACGATCGGCAAGCTCGAGGATCATACATGTAGGTGTGAGTGGGGGTAAAGAAAGCTTCTTCCACATAGAGTGTGGCATTAAGTTAATGCTCGCGCCAAGATCGGGCAAAGCGGAGCATTGAACTATCCCTTGAAAATCACACGGGATTAGGAATTTTTCGGGGTCTCCTAACTTTTCGGGAAGTTTTTTAAGGATAACCGCCGAACAATTCTCGTTCAAGGAAGTTTTAGCCAACTCGGAAATTTTTTCTTTGTTGCTCAACAAGCTTTTGATTGTCGGAGCAAACTTGGGCATTAGAAGGAGAGCGTCCGCGAAACTAATCTCGAAGTGCAAATCTTGAAAGATTTGGATAAGCTTCTCCATTTGTTGATTAGATTTGTCACGGAGCTTTTGGTCATTAAGCCTTGAAGGATAAGGAATTGAAGGCTTAGGATTAGTCCTCGAAACATCGGGTTCCGGAATGGAAATTTGGACTACCGGAGGTTGGACGTGTGCGGTACTTTGTGGGCTTGTAGAATGCACCTTGTCCTTTGTCACCTCGGTTTCTTGTGCTACCTCCCTCACCGGAGAGGGTGTAGGCATCGAAGGTCCATCATATGACTTACCACTTCGGGTGGCAATAGCATTCAACTCTCTCTTCGGGTTAGGAATCGTATTAGCCGGAAGGGTTTTAGAAGTTGAAGCTTGATTCATTTGACACATGATACTATTGAACATATTTTCAATTTTGTTTTGATTTTGATCAATTTTGTTGTTTGTTTTGTTCAATTCATTTTTAACTCATTACCTTGTTTTGACATTGAAGTTTGGAAATCATTTCTCAAAGTAGTGATTTGGTTTTGCAAACCCCTAATTGTAACCTCATTAGACTTAATGTAGTTGGAAAGTTCAATAGAGGGCCAACGGGGGTTGGTAATTAGAAGCTTGATAACCATGATTGAGATTACCCCCTTGGGGAGGGTATTGGTTCATCGGGGCTTGATATGGAACATTTTGCCCTTTCACTTGATTTTGATTGAACCTATTTTGATTGTTAGGTTGAGGAAAACCGGGTGGTCCTTGATTGTTAGCACGATAGCTCGGGTCAACTTGAGGACGGTATTGATTACCTCCTTGATTGTAAGGCCCGACTACAGCATTTGCTTCAAAAGGATTACCATCCGTAGCGGTACAATTGTAGTAAGCATGAGGCCCACCACAAGTAGTACAAGTAGCTTCCACCGCTTTGACTTGAGCGGGTGGATTTGGAGATGGAGAAGAAAGAGATTTTGAAAGAACCAATGCTTGGATAGCATCGGTAAGCTTGTCAATCTTAGCATCCGTGCTAGAGACATTTTCCGAAGAAGGTGAAGCACTCACTCGGGAAGCAATCGGTTTGCTTCGTGAGGTGCGGACTTTAGACTTGTTCTCAATGATGGACAACACATCTTTCGTAGAGCGTGTCAAGAGATTACCACCGGCGGCGGCATTGAGAGAGTCTTGATCGTTTTCGTTCAAACCATTGTAGAAAGTATCGAGTTGATGTAACTCGGAAAAGCCATGGTGAGGACATTGGCGAAGTAAGTCCTTGAAACGATCCCAAGCTTCACTAAATGATTCATCAAATTTTTGTGTAAACTTTGTGATTTCATTTTTTAAGTGTGTTGTCTTTTGTGGTGGGAAGAATTCGTTAGTGAATTTTGAAACTAAATCTTCCCATGTGGTGATTGATTGAGGGGGTTGTTTTTCGAGCCAAATCCGGGCAGCCCCCTCAAGTGAGAACGGGAAAATAAGTAGTTTGATTGCTTCTTCCGGCACGTTTCGATATTTGATTGTAGACGCGAGCTTGTTAAACCGTCGGATATGAGAGTGAGGATCGTCTCTCTCAAATCCGTAAAATTGGCTTGACGATACCAAGTTAATCAATCCGTGTTTGAGCTCAAAATTTTCGGCAACGATTGGTGGAACGAAGATAGCTTCTCCATAACCCTCGGTGGGTGCTTGGAGTTGTTCCAACACAGAACGGTTATCCTCCGCCATTTCGGGAATGGGGTCGGGATTAGTACGAATCTCGGGTTCGACTATTGGCAGGGGACGTCTATTTCGTCTTCGCGGAATTGTGGCGAGTTCAAGAAGGGGACTAGAAGAATTAGAAGAACGAGTGCGCATGCACTACCAAAAACACTTTCAATTAAAACAAGACCGAGGCAAAACACAGTGAACTTAAACCAATAATCCCACGTGAAATGATCACTTTTATAAGTAAAACGCACAAAGGAGCGGAGAGACTTAGTAGGTCAGCGCGAAGCTTATTAAAACCCCGTCTCTTTTCAGCCGCAATTTAATGTCAGGCCGTCCTTATACCCCTCACACAGTTTGTTAAACCGATAGAAGTAAACCAAATCACTAGCGACACAAAGGAAAGTTTTTAATCTTTTGTTCGGGAACTTATAATGATAACACTCAAGTTGAGAAGTGTTATATTGATTGTGTCTTCTATTTTATTTAAAACAAAAGGGAAAATCTTTTTGTATTTTTATCTTTTATATATATATACAAAATAAAAAGGAAAATATTTTTGTGTTTTTTAATTTTTCAAAAAAAACGATAACTTCACGAGGAAGGTTCTTCAAGTCACTAATCGTCAAACCTTAACGATATTGTCGCAACACAACCTCCCCGACAGCGGCGCCAAAAATTTGATTCGTTTAAGAAAATATACCAAATATACGATACACGCGAGAATCAACAAATCGACCCTTTAGGAAAAAGGTCGACACGCAAAACTCACGAATGTGATATAAGTGATACCGGGCAAGTGATTACCCGGGTCGTGTCCCAACGAGGTGTGAATGGAGGATGTCGTTTGAGGTTTGTTATTAAAATGCTTGAATTGTTCGAGATTTGATTGTTTTTAATTACGTTTTCTACGAATTAGTTAACGGGAAAGTAATTAAGGCAAGGGAAACCTAATAAATGACAAACTAACTACTACTAAGCATACGGAACAATAAAATGAAGCTAAATTAAGTCCTAGAGTGCTAAAATGCAAAAACGTGAAAACCCGGGCTAATCCCGAGCCTCAAAAAGTGAAAATAAATGCAGTTTAAGGCCTACGGATGTGAAACTAATTTTCCTACATTCTAAACGACTAAAACTAATTTTAGGAAAAAGCCGGATATTTTTTCGACTTTTAAATTATTTATTATGAATTAAAAACGGTTTTAATCTAATTTAAATATTAAAAATAGTAAACCTAAATGAAAAATTATGAAAATTTTTGTGAAACTACTTTAATGCAATAAGAAGTTGGGAAAATTATAAAAATGGAAAAAGCAGTTCGAGATAAGCAGTTATAAGCCAAACTGCTTAAATAAGCTATTATGTCTAAGAAGTATTTAAGTAAATTGAAGTTGTAAAGTGTGACAAGAAAAGACCCAAGGGCGTTTTGGCTTACAGGTACACACTAAAATCTTCCTAAAGGGGAGGTCCCATGTTCGAACCTTGGCCTCCCCTTTCTGCCGAATTAATTTTTTTTTTTTTGGATTTTTCTTTTGAAAACTTACTTTTAAGATTAAAATGAGAACTTACAATAAAAACTAGACTTTTGAAAAGCTAAAATAAGCTGTGGGAGACAGCTTATACAATAACAGATTTCACGAATGAACCAAACCCCCTCTTAACAGATTTTGAGCAATGAATAAGCAGTTCTGAGGAAAATAAGCTGAGGCATGCATATCTAAAAATAAGCTTAACAATAATGAGAATGAACAGAAAAGAGGGGGCAATAAGCAGTTTAAGGGGAGAAGCTAACTAAGGGGATTAAAGCTGCTAGGGACAAAAAGCTATAGGATACTACTATTAAGCATTAGATAAGCATTAGATAAGTACTAACTAGCTAATGTAAGGTAAATCAAACCTAATATATCTAATAAGTACTAAATAAACCTAAATAAGCTAGAGATAAGCACCTAAAATGGACAAGCTACTGATAAGCTGCACTGGGACAGGGCAGAAACAAGCTAAAGGGCTACTTTTGAGGGCAAAATAAGCTACTTATAAGCAGTAACTAAAAATTATAAAAAATACTCCTAGCTAGCTAACCTATTGAATAAGCTAAATACCAAATTTTATAAGCTAAGGTTAAGTAATAAGCAAATGAAAAATCAAACAAACAAGCCACTTAGACTAGTATGCTTGCTTGAAAACAGTAACAGATATGGGGTTTATGGTGATTCTTAGTGCAAATAAAAACTAGCTAACACTAATCTAGATGTAAATAAACTACTGATATGTTGAGATGGGCATGTGATCATGTAAGAAAAGCAGTTTTGAAACTTTTTTGATGAAAAATAAGTCGTGAAAAAGCCCTATGAACAGCAGCTATAGCTGCTGTTCTGTGTGCAAGACAGTGGACAGGAATGGGTTTTTTTTTAGTAAACAAAACTTGCAAGCTTGGTGATATAAGTTAAATTCTAGTTGCAAACTGATTTGAGCCTTAAGACACCTTGACTTTGAGAGTCAAAGTGGGTAAGAAAACAGTTTCGGGTAAAGAAATAAGCTAATGCCAAACACCCCTGAATGGGTGGAAATTGTTTAAAAAAACTGATTTTCTGAATAGAACTTGTAATTCTTTGCTTATAAAAACTGATAGCAACTTAAAATAGAACTTAAGACTGATAATGAGAGTATTAAGCTAATAAGCACTAAAGTGCTTATTAGTAAAATAAGCAGTAAAGTAAAATTGATAAGAAAGGAAATTTTTCATTAATTAAAAAGACAAAATACAACTTAAAAACAGAAAACTTAAATTTAAAAGCTACTAAAACCTAATGCCTTATCATGGCTACACGGTTACTATTTATACTAAAGGCTTAGGTCTTGGTTGCAGCTTGTGTGCTTTTTCTGTGAGACAAATGAGAGAATGGATAGCATTTGTGCTACTTTAGATTCAATCTTAGCCATTCACTGATCTTGGAGCCCAAGGAGAGCAATCTGAGTCGTCCCTTTTTGATGACCAATGAGTGTTTAGGGGATTGCCAACATGGCAATGACCCATGTGGGTGTGGGGGAGCTTCTGAGCTTGGTTATCAGGGTATTTGAGAGTGACATGGGGAAAAAGACAAGGAGGATTGGGTATCAATTTTGGCGGGCAAAGTGGGTGTTTTGCTGTTTTGGGTAAAACCAGGGAGAAGAGGGTCAGAATCCATGGGAGGTTCAAGTAGTAGTCATGAGGAGGGGTTCAAAAAGATTAAGTGAAAGGTTTTAAAAAAAAAGTTTTTAAGGTTTTTATTTTTTTTTTAAAGTAAATACAACTTGTATTTTGTGGTTTTTGAATTAAAACAATTTTTTTTTTTTTAGAAAGATAATAAAAATTGGTTTTAAACAAAATTTGGATTTAGAGGAGAAAAATATTTTTTTGGATTTTTGGTGACGGGTAAAACGGTCATTTGGGTTCGGGTGAAATGGAAATTTGGGTTTTAGGGTTAGGTTTTGAGTCTGATTCTCAAGCTCACTCCCAAATATGTATCCCGGACTCTGAAAATATAGAAAATCCACTTCCGGCTCCGTCTGTAATGCACGTTTTCCATTCCAAGCTCAATTCTGTCCGTTTTTGCCCTGTTTTCGATCCTTTGTA
>OU343222.1:195562904-195645751 GCA_910596185.1 Chrysanthemum makinoi | reverse complement strand
ATTCGCCCGGGCCCAAATCCAATATCAGATTCGATCCGATCCATACTATACATGTTTAATAATCCTTACCCTAATCCCACTTGTATATAACACAAACATAACTCACTTGTCAAACCCTAATTTCATTATAATCCGCCCCCATACTTCCACAAACCCTAATCACCAAGATAACAAATCCGCCTCCATCATCAAGACCAGACGCTACACAACCCTAATCACCCATTAATCAAACAATCGCCACCAATTCCTTTTATCAACAAAAGTATTCAGTTAATATTCCACTCTCATCCAAAAATAATCGTTCTTGACACAATCCGAATCTTGCAAAACCATTCCCTAGATGTCTTTAATTATTTGCTCAACCAAAGTCAAGAAAGCATGAGAGAGTCTTCAAGATCCTAGGTGGTCTCGGGTAGGTTTCAAGATGTAACAAGTCGAAACCAAAAGAAAAAGTATAACACTTTTGTTATAACTTATTTAGTTTTGAATATTATAAATTTGTTCATGTCTTTTGTCTTTGAACAAATATGTGGAAGAGATGATAACGAATGTTATTGTCTCTTCCTTTTGATCTTCGAAAATTAACATGAAGCTTGTCTTCAAAAAGAATGATCGGTGATGATATATTTTCGTTTGTGTGAATGACCTTTGAAGGTCTATGGACTGTTAATAACACTCGAAAGTATATTTCTGAGATCTTTTGAATATTTAATTTTAAATATCGAGTCTTGTTGAATGATTGAATCTTGGTTAAGAGAGTTGTATGAGGTAATATCTTGGTACGAGAGTCTTGCTAGTGTAGGTATGGTTTTGTGTTGGTATGGTGGATTGGAATTAGGATTTGTTGTAGACGATAGGTAGATGGATTGTTGGACTCCATTCTTCTTCCTCTCCAATTTATTTGTGTAAAACAGTTTAGAACCAAGGAGGATTGAAACAAAATATGAGGTCGAGTCCGGTTTGGTGAATGATATAGTGGTCGAGGTCATTTAACATTTCACCTTACGCGTAAACAATTTTTACTCGTAATCCTTTCTTACTCGTAAAATGGTTAAGTGGTCTGATTCTGATAAGCTGGTTTACACGTATATCTTTCTTACTCGCAAGTCATACTTAGCCGTAAACATGATTACCTTATGCGTAAGTCATTACTTGTTCGTAACCCACGTAAACAAAGTTTTTAAGCGTAAACAAAGTTAGGCGTAAAGATGGGTTCTTACGAGTAACTTTCCAAGTTACTCGTAAACTGATCTGTAAATGAGTGCTTAGGCGTAAAAAGAGAGTTTTGACTTTTGTTGACTTTTTTTGGTGACTTATTTCGATCAGTTTCCGTTCAGTATTAGGAAACCCAGAAAACTGACATAAAGACTCATCTTTTTGACCATGAATATGACCAGTTTCACAGGATATGGTAAAAAAAATCATAAGGATATTAAAATTGCATAAGACTGTTGAGACCAAGCAAACAAGTTTATGACAATTTTTGTTAACCCATACAACTTTTGACCATAAAGGATACATTCAAAACTTGTAATAAAACTGTTAAACTACAAGGACCAAAAAAATTTATGAAATGTTAAAACTTTTTAAAAAATAGATTTACAAGAATGATTTTGACAAGATACATCACCCAAAAATCAACCAATGATAAAACCGACCTTGCTCTTGATACCACTTGTAGGATCGTTTCTATGGTTGATATGGTGAATCGGGAGGTCGGGGAAGGTGAAAGAACATCATCTTCATGTTAGGGAGAGAAAGTAAAGAGAGAAGAGAAACTAGTATGTGTTTATTGATAAGGAAAGGTGAATTATACAAATGAGTCTCACCCCTCCATGGAAGTATGGAGGGGTATTTACTCTTAAACATTACATCTATACAATATGACATATATAGTCCATGTCTTTTGGCTAACTAAGATAGATAATGTAATCCCGTAAATGTCGTTCCATTTAAGTGTTAGGAGCGATTCCAACAATAAAGCTAAGTCTTGTTTTTTTAATATATATTTGGATATGTACTGATTTTATGTATTTGCTTTTTTTGTTTTGAAATCATTTGTAGATAAGATTCATGGAAAAATAGGTGAAGGTGAGTAATGGATTTGTTAGTAAATTGTGGTTTGTTGGTAGCGTATCGAATTGTTTTATTGATACATGTTTGATTCAGGCACATTTGGCCAAGTATTGGAATGTAGGGACAAGGAAAGAAATGGCCGGAATAAAGTTGTTCGCGGTATAAAGAAGTATCGCGAGGAATCTATGATTGAGGTTGACATGCTCCAGCAACTTGGTAAATATGACAAAGGTGGCAATCAGTGAGTTATATAAAACTTTGGCTTTGGCCTTGTGCAATTTAATATATTTGCATCAGGGCTGTTTTATGTTTGTGTTTGTGTCTGTGTTTTTGTTAAATTGGTTTATTTCTTGCAGTTGTGTACAAATAAAGAACTGGTTTGCCAAGTGATATAAACATAGAAATCAAACCCAAGTGTTGCATCATTTTTAACAGAATATCACAAGTGATACCAGATACAAAACAACAACCATACATAAAAATAACATTATGTCTGATTAATAAGCAAAAATTCAGGTAAAACAAAATTCAACTAACGCTTAATTAATAAGCAAAATTACAGGAGCAAATAACAAGATTATCAAATATTTTTTACTCAGACAGTTCATCAAACAATTGGTGTGCAACTTGATCACAAGAAATGTTAAACAACTTGATCTACATAATTATCAACCGACTCAACAGCAGTATCAACCGCAAAAATATCAATCAAATCAGCTTCTAAATCAAAATGGTTCATTTTAAATCAAAAGAAAGCCATAAAAAGGGATGATAACTTTGGGGGATGATGAGATGATGATCGGAATGGTGATGGTGATGGAGAGCGATGTGGATGATTGGAATGGTGATGGTGATCGGAATGGTGATAGTGATGGTTATTGGTGGTTACAATAATAGAAAGTTCATTTGTTTCCTATTATTTTGATGCTTCTGAGGGACTAATCATCACCAATCATTTAGTTTAATCTAATGGTGGGGAGTAATCCAAGATTTAATCATAAAAACCTATTTTTGTGTAAGTATATAAAGCATTTCATTTTTGTTCTTCCCTTTATTTTTCATTTATTTAACACACATTAACTGTATCCTCCCTTCTCCTCAAAATCAAGTACTCAACGTCCACCATCATCCGTCATCAAATTCCGTTTATATATATATTTTCCGATGACATCATCACAAAACTAAAATCAATAATCTAATAACTATACTCAATTTCAAGTTTATAATGTAATAACATTGTATGAAGAGCCACAAAGTGTTTGTTGAAATAGAACACTTAATTGCAGATTTGCATACTTATTTGAATGATTAACTCAATGGATTGACCGATTGAAATATGCATGCTTTCGGCACTTAAAAAATTAGAAGAATTAGTAATTTTTTAGATTGTAAAGATAGGAAGTTTTATGACAAATACGAATGATTACTATGTATTTTTTTCATTATGTGTGATGGATTGATTGTATTTGACTCTCGATTCGAATTTACGTATGACCTTGAAAACATGTATAAAGAAATATCTAATGGTAAGCAAATGATTACATGGGTATTGAAAAGAAACATATATGGATTCCATGTGTGTAGGCTCAGCTAGGGTTGTTTTGTGGACAAGAGATTGGAAATTTGCAAAGCTTTACGTCTTCTTCGCGGGCACCATCCGATAAGATAAAATCAAACATTTTTAAGCGTGTTGCTTGAAAACTTTCTCCTCCATGGCACCAAGACGATAAAGACGGGCGTTATGTCTCTGCAGTTGGAGATAATTTAACATCTCGATGTAATTATCCTTCACCACTTGGATGATTTTATATAGATTGATAGTCATAACCCATTCACCTTTTTGTATATGAGTTATTTTAGGCATCATGGAACAATATATGAACTCATTACTTGTTTAGTTCTTTTTGTTGGAAAATTAGTTGGCAAAAGTGACTTTTGACCAACTTTGGACACAATTATCTATATGTATATGTCACATATATGAGTAATAGTTTGTAGGTTTGCTTTCTCCTCGAAGAGAGCCATAATAAACCTTTATGTGTCCAAAATAGAGTTGATGTGAATGAGATATCCAGATTCTCAAAGTTAGGCATTGATTACCATGCCTAAAGAGGAAAAATTAGTTTATTTTCAATCCCACATCGATGGGATGAGTA
The DNA here is from genome assembly GCA_910596185.1 of Chrysanthemum makinoi. NCBI lineage: Eukaryota > Viridiplantae > Streptophyta > Magnoliopsida > Asterales > Asteraceae > Chrysanthemum > Chrysanthemum makinoi. The sequence continues at coordinate 195,641,519 of OU343222.1, read as the reverse complement.
AACAAGGGAGTCTATTGTGTATAAATAGAGCCCTAATTCCACAAATTTACTACATTCATCAAATCAATAGTTATTATTGATTTCAACATATGGAATACGATCTCTTAAGATGAAATTCAGACGGTTTTATTAAGATCAGCGATGACTCTTGTTTTTGGTGTTGTACCACAGGAAACAGGAGGGAATTGTTTTAAAGGCGTGTCAAACACGATGCCTCGGTAGCTTTTAGTGCTTCTTTGTTGATCTCTATTGGTGATCAAGTAAGATCTTTTAACTATTTATTATTTTATTTAATTAGTTTATCTGCTACATTACATTTTGTTAATTTTATTTATTTATTTCTTTATTAAAAATTTTATTTATTGTAATTTAATTTTTTATTAATAAAAGTGCCGTTTCCCTACACTTTTTGATAAATGAATCAATTGTTGTTTTGGTTTTTTTTACGTCACGGGATGCTAGCTTGTTCTGTATTAGATAAAAGCTAATTCTTGTTTTTAATATATATTTGGATGGCAAAAGTTTAATATATAGCCAAAATTTACCATAGATCAAATCAACCAATAATAGCCATTAATTTTTTTATTATGATAAACTTTCACCTTTTTTTAAAAAATTAAATATCTCATGAAGCCGTTAATGGTTACGGGATAAAAGATTATCTGTCGTGGCGAAATTAAATTATCTTTCTATAGATATGCACTACTATATATTTTTAACAACTCTTTTTTTCAAAATTTCGGTCAACAAAAATCATATATGATTTGTGAAAATCATATATGATTTTAAAAAATCATATATGATTAGATTTTTCTGAATCACATATGATTTTGAAAATCATATATGATTGTAAAAATCATATATGATTCGTAAAAATCGAATCATACATGATTTTTTAAATCATATATGATTACGTAAAATCATATGATTTTTTGGACGGATTACGAAAAAAATGTTTAATTCCAATATGTAAAGTGCATATCTATAGAAAGATATTTAATTCATCACGATGTATATTATATTTTGAAGATTTACCGTTTGTAAGATATGTTGTTTTTAAAAAGATGGAAAAATGATTTTATTATTAATTTCGATAAAAATGAAGGGTTATGATTGGTTCACTTGTTCTATGACAAATATGAGTTCTATATTGATCTCAACTCATATTTGGATTTATCTTGATTTTATGTATTTGCTCTAATATTTAACTTTTGAAACCTTTTATAAATGACTTGATTAAAATTTATATTAAATTATTATTTTGACAATTCCACTACGTTTTTTATAGATAAGCAAATCCAAACACAAGTTCCAAAAATACGTTTTAATCAAAATTTACAAAACATTAACTTAAGTTTAACTATCTATGTAGAGCAATAGTTCAATATATGTAACTATACAAATAGTGACAGGAATAAGGTCGCTAGTGGGAGTTTTCAGAATTTTCGCTAATTTCACACACACATGAAGGTTGTAACCTCCATAAAAGTGTGTGATCATTCATGAAAGGGTGGTAATTTGTACACTCTCAATAATGATTGGGACACTCAAAATATGAGTGTTTGAACATTTATACCTTCGGGATAAACATAATTAAAAATATGAGGGGTATAAATGTCCAAACACTCATATTTGAGTGTCCCAATCATATTTGGGGTGTACAAAATCATCTCCCTTCATGAAAGGGCTATGACTTTTCACAAAAAGTCATTTTCTTTATTATATATTGTTGGTCAATTGAACAAATCTTGATAAAATAAAGAACAACTTCATTATTCATGATGAACAATAGTTACTAGATTTTTCAATACCAACTAGACTACATGATAACATCCTCAACTTTTGGGGATAACAGGTATATTATCCCCATTGAATGACAAATAAATCTATTGATCCAAGCTATGCTTGTGATTCAATGAAGGAGGATAATCTATCAACTATCTTAAGTATTTTGTGTTTGTTTAGGATACATACTTATCTCTATTACAATACAAACATATATATATAGGTACATAAATACAAAGACATGTGAAGTTGGTTAAATGTCATGATCAAGTGGTCCTTCTTCATCTTCCTCTTTTGGAAAGCACCAACCATCCTTTTGGAATTGTCATATAATATTCTCACTTCCTTTGGTAATGTCTTTAATACTTGTTTGATTTATTCTTTTGGAAGTTCCCACAAATATTTTAGGTCTTTATGTAGAGATAGCGTCTTGAAGATCAGCGAGATATTTGTCAAATCTCAGTGTGTCACTGGTGTTGTTTTTGTAGCTCATATATTTTACTCGCGACGCATTATCGGTAAGTAAAACTAAACAACACTCAGATTTCTTTATCGATGAGTCACTCACTATTTATTTAGTGAGTTAGGCTATTTTATTTTCAAATTTTGTTAGGGGTGAGTAGGTCAATTTTTGGACCCAACATATATAAACACCATTATAGTCATTCATATCATATGAACAATCATAACAATATATACATCAAATTCTCCATGGTTTTGCTATCTTTCTTGTGTTTAAGATTTAAGTGTGTTCTTGTCTTATCTCAATACGAATTTAGTGTAACCCAAGACACCGAATAGGGTCAAAATATTGTCTTAAGAAAGTGATAACACGATTCAAAAATTCATCCATGACCTTTGATTATCAAGACCCTAATATTTGATTTTTGATATGCCAATGTATACAAATAATGTCTATATAAATTTACACTTTTGTATATAGTTATAACGAGTAATTAGGTAGTCATGCGTTATGGTAGACCGATTTAAATCGACATTCGCTTCGGATTACTTTTGGTATTAGGTGCATCTTGGTGGAGCCATTTTATATATATTAATTTGTTAATAATAATTGTGAGTTGAAAGCAAGAATGGAAGAAATGAGTGGCGTTAGGATATGATATCAAAAGCGATTTTCAACCAATTCGACAAACAACTGTACTCTTCTTACTTACGGTATATATTAGTTGTATCTATTAAACACTTCTTATAATAGACACAAAATATGTTTAAACAAATCATATAACTATGGCTAACAAACTATTTCTTTATCCCCTTATTATATAAATCATATCAATGACCCATCTTCAAGAACCTGCATCTTATCAGAATCTTGGTTTGATAAGCTTATTGGGATACGTCAATCCTTCCTTTTGAAACAATAGTCCCCTATCCAGATGCATAGCAAGCGCAACTTTCTTGTAATGGTCATCCACATGTAAAATGGGTATATTTTTACGGTACAAACAAATTGCATCTTGGATATGTTATTTAACTGATTAAACAGTTCAATGTTCGAAAGCTTGAAAAACACGATAGGAAAGACAAAAATAGGGAGTTCCTCGGTCGATGCATCGGGTTAGAAAACAAGCGAAACCATCAAGGGATGTTTTCCCCATTTGAGAACGGAACCCTTTTCAACATATGTCAACAGTAGCGATAATTCAAACTAAATTCATGGTAATTTCAAATGCAAGTAAAAGTAAATTTTCTACGAAAGCAATAAATAACATACCTCAACAAATCTATTTAGTTGAAGCAAGCAATTTGCCACCATGAATTTAAGGCAAGAGCAATAGACATCCTTCACCTCAAGAAAAAAGTTTAAAGCTTCGGAGATCATTTAGATAGATGATGACAATGGTGATGGTGACATCGTTATCATCAACAACACCCTCATCATCTACCTCAACAATCTCTAAAGCCCGGACTCTTTCCTCAAACACGAGAAAGTGGAAGATCTATTCTTCTGTGAAACTTAAAGGGCTAACAAATCTTAATCTGCATATTCAATTGATTTTCTTAAATGTGAGGTTCAAATAGATATACAATTGAAACACATGTATCTGAAGCACAACCTTAAATAAAAGCATAGTATTAAAAGAATGAGTTGTGAAACTTCAAATACAACTGAAAAGTTGTATTGAAAGCAAGGTTGTCAAGATCGGGATCTTACCCAGGATCGTTTTCGTCTTTGAAAAATCGTGATCGTAAGATCGGATCGGGATCGTAAGATCCTACTCGAATGTTAATTCTTAATAGTTTATGTAATTTTATTCAAATTTACAAATTCTAATACATTATAACAATAAAATACTATGAATGTTTCATATAAATGTTGTCCTAAATTATAATTATAAAATGTTTAAAAAGATTAACATGTTGTTTTTGAATTCTACAAACAAACAACCCATAAATTTGTAGTTTTTTTAGTTTGTAATCGAGAGAAAAGAAAATCGGATCGGATTAGATCGTAAGATGTATATGGTAAAGATCGGGATCCTATAAGATCTTATGCACGCAAAAGATCCTATGTAGGATTCGGATCGTTTTGCTTCGGTATCGTAAAATCAAGATCCTAAGATCGGGATGGGATCACGTATATGATTGAAAGAGCTCAAGCACAAAACATGCTAATGTTTGTATGTAGCCTTTTTTAAAATCATTTTAGACAACCAAAAAGCCTCGTCAGATTTGAAAAATATTATTGCAAACACATAGCCTATAAAACTGTTAATACAAATAAGCAGTAAAACGTTTATTTATATTTTACGATCTTCTAATGTTTTGTCGATAACAAAAGTAAAATCATTTTAACGAAACAAATAGAGTATGTAAATAGTTTGAGTTAATAGTTTTCTAACACACTTACGCTTTCACATAAAACACTAAAACAAGTATAAGTGATTTTATGATTTAGATACATATGTACAACAACTAGTGTTTACATATTGGGTTAAACATATACTTAAACTAAGTATACTAAAATGGGTAAAACCTAAGTGTATACTAAATGGGTAAAATACTAGCAAATGGTTTTGACCATAACCCATGGTTTTATATATACCACTTAACCAAGTTCATTGTATCTAGAAAGAAAACCATGGATCAACCCATAACCTATGACCTATGACCCATAACCAAAAACCCATGGGCAAAAGAGGCCGGACCACGGATCCCTAGCTTTGTGCTAGCGGATCCTTGTGGTAGGGATCCGTGGGATCCGAGAACGTGAGGATTTTTCCTCTATAAATAGTGAGCCATTTCTTCATTGTTTCTCACCCTTTCAATATACTTTCTCCCCTGAGTTAAATCTCACTAACCTTAGATCCAAGAGATCTATGTTTGTAGTTTTGTTTTTGTGTGATCTTTTATGTTCCTCTTAAAGGCAAGATCACCACCTTTGAAGTCGAGCAAGCTCAAGTCCATGAGTTGCCATGCTTCCTCATCATCAAGGCTACTGAAGTCTTCTTGTTGATGATTCCTTTCTTTCTTCAAAGAAGTGTAGTGTTGAAGACATTAGTGAAAGATGTCTTAAGAGTCAAGACGAAGATATTAGTGAAGGGTATCTATCGTCTATAGTATAAAGCACTTGTGGTAGGTGCTTGGAAGTCAAGACTAAGAAGCATTAGTGAAAGGTGCTTAGAAGTCAAGACAAAGAAGCAATAGTGAAAGGTGCTTAGAAGTGAAGACACAAGACATTAGTGAAAAATGTCTTGTAGATCTAGTCAAAGGCATTAGTGAAAGGTGCCTTAGATGTACATTCGATATGGTGTGTTTCGATGTACAAGATAGACTAGTTTTAGATCCAAGGATATTGATATCCTTGATGATGTTGTAAAGGAGTAGATCTCCTTTGGGATTAGTCGTTGGTGTAGTGTGGTAGTAGTTCCTCCATTGCAATGGAACTAGGTGCTTAGCCTAGTACCTAATAAAGGGTAGGCGGCGTTGTGAAGGTGTAGTTCACCTAAGGTGTGAAAGAACTAGGTACTTAGCCTAGTACCTTATAAAGGGTAGGCGGCGTTGTGTATGTGTGGTTCACCTTGGGTGAAAGAACGGTGGTTAGCCTAGTAACGGAAAAAGAGTAGGCGACGTTGTGAAGGCTTCTCCGCCATAAGGAGCTTGGTGTAGTGATTACGAACTCTCAAGTAGGTGACTCGGGGAGTGGAGTAGGGCAAGGAAGGTGACCTTGTAGTCGAACCACTATAAATACTTGCGTTGTGGTTTTGTGCTTCTTACTCTTTTCTTTCATTACATATCTTTATATGCTTGTTTATCAACATCCAACACACACAACCAAATAGATTGACATAAGTCGATCTAAATAGATTAAAAGGAAGTTTTAATTGGTAAAACTATTCAACCCCCCCTTCTAGTTTTCCACAAAAACAATTGTGGGTTAACAAATAAGAATGTGCAAATTTATTTTTTCAATTATAAGGCTTAAATAGGGCTAGAAGTAAGTCGAAGAGGACGACTGAATCATCAAAGTTAAGCAACTTGTTCCCTTGAGGTGTCCTATGAATCTGGACATTCTTCATAAGATAACTGTCCTCCAAGCATCATATAGAACTTTTACATTGATTTTTTCCATCATCTTACCCCCAACATTAGCACACTGGTGATATTCCTTGGATAGGTTAAATACAAAAGAGCGATCTATTAATAATGGGACCAATGCTGTGGCTTTCTTTTAGCGGATCCACATTTTTCATTAAATTTCCGAAAACTTGACGCCGGATAATTCATCAAGTGTTTTCATGTAAAAAAACCGAAAATAGTTATACGTTCACCAGTAAATTGCATGTGCAAGAAAATGATATGATCATATTGATAAATGAAACGCCCAAAACAAACTTGAAAAACTCTTTTTCAAAACTACCTTAAAACTTAAAAATGACAAATTTTCAGATGTGAGCACAGATCTTAAGATCTATGTGATGCGGAGGGTTGCAACCACTAAGTTTTACAATCTTCCTAGGCAGAGTAACTAACCATTGTAGTGTAGTATATATAAGATTCGGGAGATTTATCGTTCTTTAGGGGAATAGTGAGGTAGCTTCGAAGTGTATGACGATTTACACTAACTTGTAGCAAATTAGGTAAAAGCACACTTATAATTACACGTCAGTCTTATGACAAACTCAAACAAACGGCATAGAGTCAACACAGTACTTATGGCCACATTTTAGACTTTAATAAACATTAATCTTATGAGAAACCTTAAACAAACACAAACACATATCCCAAAAAAAGCCAAGTACCATACATTAACCAATCAGGGCGACTCCTGCAGATGACGGTTACATGTGTTCTAATACCATGGATCTAAGAAACCGAATCGCACATCGCCCGTTGTTAGAAAACCACGAAACCTTTGTGTGGTTAGGTGGAAGATGGTGAGTGAGAGACAGTGTTTGAGATAGTTATGTGAGAGTAAGTGGTTGTGAAACCGTGTGAGTGAAATTGTGTGCTCCGTGGTAGATAGTAGATATAAGCATTATCTACAACGCAAAAAAGAAACAAAAGCGTCGTTTTGCCAAAGTTAGTTCCACACACATGAAGCGTCGTTTCAGGAAACCAAAGAGTAATAAAATAATGCAGGGTATAAATATTTATTTTCTCAAAATATTTATGGTTAGGAGAGTTATTTTACATACAAAATTTTCACATACCAAGGGATTCATCCACACCCTTCATCCAAAAGATCAATCAATGATTTGAGATTAAAGCGTTTTATTATTTCAGCTATATTTTTATAATTTAAATATCTTTTAAACAATCTTTAGCGAAAATAATACAGTATGCGACGGCATTTAATTATATTCTATAGACGGCACTTTGATATACTTTCGAAAAAAGAAAAAAACGTTTAATTCGTCTTTTGTTTTTTTTCAATCGAGATTTGCATGAAAATCATATGTGATTAAACACTAATTTGAATATGACGGACATTATAGTGTTAAATCTATATGATATGAAATATCATGTGATTAGTGTTAAGTCACATATGATAATCTACATGTGATAACATTTCCATGTGATATAAATTATCATATGTGATTTAACACTAATTCAAAGATTAAAAATAATCGTTTTCGCGTTTTATACTCGAGAAAAGAAAAATCTTACATTAAATTTTTTAGTTTTTTGAATCGAGATTTGCATAAGAAAAAAATCATATGTGATTAAACACTAATTTGAATATAACATGTGATATTTAGTGTTAAATCCCATATGATATGAAATATCAATGTGATATTAGTGTTAAGTCACATATGATATATTATCATATGTGATTTAACACTAATATCACATGTGATATTCAAATTATCATATGTGATTTAACACTAATATCACATGTGATATTCAAATTAGTGTTTATTCACATGTGATTTTTAATATAAATTTGATAGCGTAAAAAAGCGAAAAAAATGTAAAAAAGCGTGAAAAATACGAGAAAATTTTTTTATCAAAAGTAAATCGAGTGCCTATCTATAAAAAAAATAATTAAATGCTTATAAATAATGGTATACTTTTTTGCTTAACGATTAACGGTTTAAAAGATATTAATATTTGGAAAAAAAAAAATGAAAGTGAGCTTTTTAAATTGTTGAGATTAATCACATTCATTAAATCAAATAAAAATGAAGAGAAAATAAATGGTAGAAATTAATCTCTATGTAAAAATCTTTTGTCCTCAAATTATCTTAAATTTTAATTCAATATTTGCATATTCTGAAAGAAAAAAAATATATATATATATCTTTCTTTCTTTTTTTCTTTTTTTTTCCCCTCCCCTTTTATCAAATCATATATTTTGTTATAAGTAATGAATGTACCAATTTAATATGAAATCATATTTTCTAATAAAACATTATCGTCATCATAGTGGGATATTACCTCCTTCGCAACTTTTCTTTGGTTCACATGGTCTTGCTTCATTATTACTACTTCATAATATAATATTTTCAAAAGAAATTGTTCGGTAAATTGCCATTTTTTATTTTTATATTCTTTTAATTGTTTAGTCAATATAATTCGAGTAGCCATTTTTTAATATTATAAAAAAATATATCTTAAACACCAATTATTACATGTAAATATATAAAATGATCAACAATATTTTAGGGGCTTTAATTGCATATACTAAAGAAATATTTCCCCATTTTACGTATTTATCTTTTTATGACTATTAATTGCAACAAATATTATCAACTTGTTCTCTTCTTTGTCTTTTCCTAACGCCATAAAATCATTATTTATAGTAGCTATTAAAAAAACTAATTAATTAATACAACCGTATAAATATTTAATTACTAAAGCTTTATTTGATAAAAAATATTAAAACAATTAAATGTATTGATTGTCTCATACATCTTTTCTTCCTATCACCAACTACCAAATTTCAAGGAATTTAATTTAATAATAGATTTAATTGCATTTTTGTCCTTTGTAGTTTTAGGTATTCAGAATGCGTGTTTGGTGCAAAAGTCTGCATTATCTTTCCGTTTTAAAGTTTTGGTTGCATTTTTTGTCCTTATTGATGTGAAATGACCAAATTACCCCTGTTTTTTTTTAAGAAGACAAAAAGTATTTTAGTCATTTCACTTTATCTAAGGACAAAAAAATGCAACCCAAACTTTAAAATGAGGACTATCTATGCACTTTCAAATTTTTGAGGACCAAACCTGCAATTTGGCCTAACCACAAAGACCAAAAATGCAATTAACTCTTAATAATATTATGTAACAAAAGAGCATTTTTATTGTTTGTAATCTTCTTAACTCTCAACTATGTAAAGTTTAGAGAAATGATACGTGGACCTAAACTTACACTTAAAATCAAGTGTCATTATTACGATGACTTGCGAGATTCACTTATTTTACAACTCATTAAGATGATGTCAAGTGATTTTAGGTCTAAGTTTAAGTACATGTATCATTTCTATAATATGTGTTGCCTATTTAACGGTTCAATTTTTTCTTAATTCATACGTATTAATTTTGCATATCGGAAAGAAAGAAAAAGAACATGTCATTAGTTGCTACACAGTATTTGCAGTCTTTTTTTTACCATAATTTTTACAACTTAATCGCATATCTTACAAATCTAAGTTTTCACAACTAAATTTGTGTAAGTTTGTCGCTCAAAAGTAAATAAACAAAAAAAGCAAAAGAAATGTGATCAGAATCATGAACCATTTGAGAAGCATGCGACAACTCGCAACCCATCCATCGCAGGAGATTGGCTATTAGTACACCCGTTAAAATGATTGTAAAACAAATACGAAGTAGAAAATCATTAAAAAAAAATGTATTGTTAATAAAGTGACTAAAATGAGTAGATATAAAAGATACGGAACAAAAAATCATAAGAGACTCTCATGTCCAATAAATAAAGCGAGTAAAATGAAAGGTAAGAGGGGTAAAGGAATAGTACTACCCAAATCGCAATTTGAACGACTATTTGACCAAATACTACAATAAGTACTAATTCCCTAAGCACAACTAACATGACTCAATTTTATGAAATAACTCTGGATGGATTGGTAAAATCCAAATCATCTAAAGATGATGAGCATAAAACTTCTACTTAAACTAATCTAATCATTGAATCTACTATCGACCCATCAAACTCCAAACTAAAACAACCCGAAATCAAGAGTTTTTACATACAAACAACCCAAATATAAAAAAATAATAATAAAATAAATAAACAGTGAGATATTCATCGCCTAATCCCCAATGCAGTCAGTTTACAAGCTACCCTTTGTAAGTTCCTACTGAAGACTCACATTGATGTCAGTTGGCTTATTCCTTGACTCAGGGGCATTATAGGAGGACCAATTATCTCCACGAAACGTAGGCAATGTCAGATTTTGTTTAGCAGAATAAGACTCATTGGTCTCGGGATTTGTTGCTGGTGCCGGCGCCGGTGCCTGTACAGGTACTGGAACTGCTAACGAAACTGGAACCGGGACTGAGACGGGGACTGCAGCGGTAGTTGGGATTGTGATTGCTATGTTATCGACTTTTGGTTTTTTGGCGGATTTCTGTTCTTGCTGGACACCCGTCAAGAAACTTCCTACGATAATCTGGTTTATCACCAAAAACAGAGTCATAAGAGTCATAAATGACGTGTTTGATTGGTAAAAAGCTACAAATTTTATCATATGGAAACCAATATATACCTGCACAGGACTGGCTGCCACCAGTAGACCCGCCACACTGCCACCAACGACCCGCCCATCTGGACTTGACAAAGAAACACTCATCCCACCGGATCTGTTTCGTATTCCTCCACTCTCAGATGGAATAAACGATCCTGCCAATGAGAGTATCTCAAAACGACCCTTAAGAAAGATGAAAAATGGGATGTCAGCCTAAAGAGAAGTCATCGAATAGAGGATCAAGGAATATAGACTAATTATGCTTGAATACCTCATAAGTCAATGTGCCACCGGAGGAGTCGGGTTGTCGAAGGGTAACACTGGAAATGACACCATTTGCAGACAGAATGCATATTGCTGGGGTCCTTGTTGGGAGAACGATATAACCTTCATTGTCACGTCCTAATGAAACCCGAATATTAATTCATACACACTAACATTAACTATGACTCAAAATTATTCTAGACAGATATTACTATAGACAAATACTATACCTCTCCTGTGTTGACGTTGATGATATGAGGCATAAAATTAGCACCAACCGAGCTTGAAACCCAGTCACCTGACCAAAAAACAACGAACCACGTATGTCGTTATTCACTCTATTAATCTACCAGTTATATTACTTATAGAGAACTGAAAGCAAGAAATTTCACAGAATTCAGCAGAATATCAAAGACCAAAACATTAACTTGTAGAGTGTTGCAAACAACTAAAACAAAAGATAAAAAAAACTGATGCTCTTAATCGTAACATAGGCTTGAGTATGCATACACTCTAATTCGGATCAAACAGACAAATATTCCCCTAACACTTTGACAGACAGAATGTGCAAGCAAACCCCACCGATAGACCAGATAAGAACTTTGAGCCAACAACCAAACCCCACATCATAATAAAAGCAACAAACACAAGTCTTCATCTTTACACATATAGAGAGTGACACTACACTACAATACAACAACACAATTCATTAGTTCTAAAAACCTTAAATTTGTAGAAAAAAGATTCATTAAACCTCAGTCTATGTTCTTTCTTGTCATATGTATGCATATATCCATCCGAAAAGGTAAGCAACAAAATTAGAATCATCTGCTTCAAAGATTCTTTTAATACACTCACCAACTTACACAAGCTAAAAAGCACACAGATAAAGCTTCTAGAACAATAAATAAACATCAAGATCCATTCATTTAGGACCCCACTTGAATCAAAACTTAAAACCCCACGAAAATTTGAAACTATTTGATCAAATCAATTATACCCCCTTCACATAAGCAATAAAGACTCAAACTTTCTGCACAAAAACAAGTCCTTATCACCTAAACGTTCCATTTCAAAAAGAGAATAAAAATCTTGATGCCATTTACCAAAATAGAGAATACCCAATTCAAATTAACCATAAATTCACAAACTTTATATACAAAAACAAATCTTTATAACCTAATGCTCAATTTTTTTCAAAATCTTGAAACAATTAAGGGGGTGTTTGTTTATGCTTATTATGAGCTTCCGAGCTAATTTGACTCGGTTTATACTTCGTAAACTCACTTTCTCTATAGCTTATTTTCCATATTTAAGTAAAAAAAATAAGCCAAACTAAAAAATATATATATAAACCCAGTCAAAATAAATAAACACGCCTTCATCAAAATAAATAAAACCAGTCTAAAAAAAACAATAAAAGCACAAACTTTATAACCAAACCATGTTTTATCACCTAAATTTTCCATTTTTATAAAATCTTGAAACATTTTTATATTAAAAAAAACACCCACTTCACAAAAACAATATTACCTAAAGGCTCAACTTCTTTAACAGGGTACACTTGTTGCACTTTTCCGGCAGAAGTTGGCCGGATTTTACCTCTTTTGGCGGAGGAAAAATCAATAACCGGCGGCGGAGGAGGAGGCAGCAGAGGAGATGGGTTTTGGAGATAAAGCTTTTCTGACAGACCCATGTGCTCCATATTTTCTAGGCCTTCCTCTTTTCTTTTTTTCAGTGGTGGTGGTGGTTGTTGGTGATGGTTGGGCTGGTGGAGATGTGGTGGTTGTGGTGGCGGAGAGGCCTAGTTGGCTGGTGATGGATTGTGGAGGGATAACTGATCCAACTGTTGGTAGTTTTGGTGGTTCAGTTCTTGGTGCTATTTGGTAGTCTGATGGTGCATCTGATCCAACTACTGTAATAGCACTACTAGTGTTGTTATTGTTGTTCATTTTTTCACTTGGCTCTATCATCTAGTAGTAACAAAATTTATAAACTTTTTTTTTTATAAAAGATTAAAAGGATTAAAACCCAAAAAGTTTTTGTTTTTGAAATTTACTGTTTTTCAATTATTGGACTTAAAAATAAAAACCCAGAAAACTAGAGGAAAAAAGACTAAAATTTTATAAAATAGTTTTGCAAAAACTAAAAACTAGGAAATTTTTTTGCATTAAAGAGAATTTTTTTTTTTTTATAAATTTGGAGAAGATTATGAGAGGAGACAGTGTTATCTGCATGAGGAAGAAGATCAATATTTTTTTTTTATAAAATATGAAAGATAATAATTTAGGTTATTGAGGAAAAATGGGGTAGAGTATGAGAAGATAAAGATTGAATTTTGATTTGGAGAAGTATGAAAATTGAGGTGTTTTAGATGTAAAAGCAATATTTGATTGCTTTGTTTTATCAAGATTGTCTGAATTGTAAATTAAAAATATATTAAAAGAGGAAAAATTAAATTATTAAATGTTGAGCTTTAATTATCAACTATTAAAGTGGAAAAAATTATGGATTTTAGTTAATAAATTGGTTGGAGTCCGGTGAAATAAAAAGTGAAATTAGGTTGGTTGCCAAAGCATGAAGACAACCATACTTCTTTTTGAAAAAACAAATATAATTGGTTTCTTTTTAAAACTAAATTGATAAGTTACTATATATTACTATATAAATATTGTTATTCAAGTACAAACAAAGAAAGGTGTATGAAAACAATTGAAATGTTAGAAAATAGAATATTATTTATATTAAAAGATAATATTTTATTTACAAAGGCCATCTTGGTTTCTACCCCAAAACAATGTATCTCAAACAATACTTTTAAATTCCACTATTTTATTTTGCCCTCTTTTCTACTTTTTATCGTTTCTAGGCATTTTTTGACTATATAAATTTAGCTCCATAAAAGCTAGTAATTTCGAACAAACTAATACTCAGCCGATTGCATAAGGCTTTTGATCCACAGATACGTGAATTGTTCATTAATTTAAAATATTTAATATTTAAACTTCGCTGAACACATTTATAAGACAGCTAATATAAAATATTAAAAAAAAAATGTTGTCTAAAAAAAAAAAAAAAAAAAAAAAGTTACCCGACTATCTCCTACACCTAATCAACATGTCATTTCAACACAATGTTATCAACTTTAGAGGCCTAAAGACCAAACATATAAAAATACCTCATTGTATACAAAGATATATCATAATGTACCTCACAAACAAAAATAATAATAAAATAAAATGATGCATTTCAATTAGGTTGTCTCAACACCAACCATCCCCAAAACTACCTCTTAGTGCATCAACCTCGTCCTCCATCATGGCCTTCACGTGTGGTAGATGGCCACCATAACGATTGGTTTTACAGTTTTCAAATCACATAATAAAACGAAAAAGGAAAAGATAGACAAAATAAACAAGGAGAAGAATGTATATTCTAAAAAAAGTGTGTAGATTGGCGGGAACACCCTAATCAAGGATGCCTTTTGACACTAATCATTGTCTACTCTACAGGAATAGCTCCAAAGAACTCGCGACCTAGTGAAGCACCAACTAAAAAGAATGTATATTAATTTGTTATTTCGTGTTCCCAAGTCGAAAAGAGTAAGAAAAAATGATTTTGTATTCTCGAGTTAGAAAAGAAATTAAAAAAAATAATTGTAACTTTATGCCTTTGTACTATGTAGATTTATGTTATATCTCATGTCATTTAAGACATTTGAGTGTATTATAGGTTTCCATAGTCGACTTCCTTCTAAATCATTCAAATTTTAGGAAAAAAAAAAAAAAAAAAAAGTTTAGGAAAAAAATCAAACAAATTTTAAATCTATTTTCTTTTTCTTTTTCATCGAAAACTCCAAAGCATGGGTTCTTTTTTTGTTTTCCTACCACTTCATTTATCCTCTCTTCTAACAAATATAAAATTTGAGAACAAATTATAGATCATAATAGCAACTTGGATGATAGCTTTTTATTAAAAGACTTTTCACTATTTAGAAAAGTCGGTTAATTGACTTTTACCATTAGAGTGTGAGACTATCAGTCACAACGAGATATAATTTACATGTATGTTAGAGAATGTGTAAAAGTACTTAAGCTTAAGGTGAATTAAAGGATACTTAAGACTGCAAAAAATGTCTCTGAACATAGTCAAAATTGCAAATTTTGCTATCGAAAAGCTAAAACTGCAAATAATGTCCTTACTGTGGATGTTTCCATGCAACTTGTGTCATCACAGAAGCGTGAAAGCGTTAAAAACTCGTTAGTTCTGCTCACAACCCATGCGAAAAGATTATTGTACCCTCGTCTTTATACTCTAGGGACATTTTTTGCAGTTTACCCTCTTCTTTAACCCTTTTTGGTCTTCATCAATGATGCGGATAATTGCAAACACACTAAGTTTTACAATCCTTCTAGGCAGCGTACCTAACCGTTGTAGTGTAGTATAGGTAAGACATGGGTGATTGATCGTTCTAGGGAATAGTGTTATTAAGGCCGAAGTGTATGTCGATTAAGTCTAGAGGTTGTAGGAAGATCATTTTTCATATATTTTATTGAAAGCAACTAAAATCTCAAGATTGAAGAGTTTGGTTAATTAAACTAAATTATGCTAAATTAAACTAATGTGCGAAAAAGTAAATTGGTGAAGTCGTATGATGAGAAAACGTGTTTACTTAGAATCTTCTTACTCCCTAGTTATCTCTATTGATTAGTGAATTGCCGTCTTCGTTTTAATTAGCGCGTTGTATTCCGTAAGTATTAGTCGTAGGGTGGTGCCAAAGTCCCTAACTCTATAAATGTATAGAACTCGTTAAGAACCCTAGGTATATAGTGTAACACCCCGTAAATTTTAAAGTAACGGCGGAAGGCTAATCGGAGTATTACTTCATAGATCACAGTCAATAACCATAGAAAACGATTCTAAAGGAGGCGTTATTATAAAAGTTGTTGTTATTCAATAAAAACTCAATAGTTATGGTTACAAAAGGAATACCATAAGGTTTAAGTTACACAAAAGAAATTTTGAGTTTGCAGAAAATGACAACGTTATTTTACACCAATTGGTAAGGTCTTGGTGTCCACTCCGTGCCCATGGTATTCTTCCTTAGTTACCTTAGACAAACATACTAAAAAGTCAACAATAATGTTGAGTGGAATCATAGGTTTAAAGTTAATCAGTTGAGCACAAGATATATAGCGATAATTTCTTCGAAGACAATTAATTAGTAAAAGCAGATTATTGCCCTAAGCTCATGACACGCAAACGTCAATTGTGCGTCATAGATATGATGTAAAATAATAGTGCCCTCCTGGTAGGTAGCTTGCCATTCTACCTAATGTTCTTAAATATATGTGTTTGTTTGCCTAAACCAGAAGACAAACGGGGTTGTCAACCCCAATAGATCTATCCACAATATTCGCGTTCACTCGCAAGTGATTAATGGCTCATGATACAAGGGTCTTTTGGCACGAGTGTTGCTCCTGACACAAGATCAATTTGAAATTCAACTTGGCGAGTAGGTGGAAGACGGGGAAAATCTTTGGGAAATACTTCTGGGAAGTCTTTGACCACTGGCACATCTTCAAGTCACTTCTCCTCCGACTTCTTCTCCATTACTTGAGCGAATGCATAACATCCTTTGTTGATGTACTTCACGGTTTTGATGTAGGATATGATGCTTACACGAGTATCACTTTGATCACCACGGATAATCAAGGTTTCGTCATCGAAGGAAATGTGAACAACTTTCTTGTCACATATGATTCTCGCATGGTTCTTGGATAACCAATCCATACCAATAACAGCTGATTTCAATAGGGAGGAGATCTATATCGAATGGTTGATTTAGTAAAAGTAAGGAGCATCCCTGGATTATGGTGTTAGTGTTTACCGTTTCCATTGGCCAATTCAATTTCATAATTGGTGTCTGAAATTGTTGGGGGTGATGTTAAGCAGAGGTACGAAGGTAGTAGAAACAAAACTTTTATCGGCTTCATAATCAAATAAAACTTTAGTATAACGATTGTTGAGTTAGAACGTACCCTTGAATACATTGGATTTTGTTGAGCATCCCCTCATCTCCTAACACATAAGCTCTCCCACGAGCACTATTGTTCTGGTTGACATTCAGCTTTGGGCATCGAATCTTGACATGCCCAACTTCTCCACACCCAAAACAAGTTACATTCACTGGTTGTAGATTACTTCGAGGTGGGGCTCTGCAATCTTGAGTCTAGTGACCCTCCTTGTGACATTTCACACACCTATGGGGTATGGACTGTGTGGTGCGCGTTGCACTCTCGTTACAAGGGTGCATTCCCAACATACCCTCTTCCTGGCGGGGTAACATCGTAAGCTCTGGCAGTTTCTTGCCTGCGGTTCTGCTGGTTATGGTGGTTGTTACGGGTTTGATGATATTGGTTGTTGTTGTAATTGTTGTTTCGATGCTGATTGTTGTTGTTATGTTTGCGGTTGTTGTGGTGATGAGAGTTGTTGTTCCTTCGATCATCGAGTTGTTGTAATCTCTTGAAGTAGGTCTTGAGATCATTTCCTTTGGTAACCAAGTGATAGAATCCATCTTCCAACTTTTTGATCTCTATTCTAGGACAGTACTTCTTCATTAGCAATTGCTTCAACTCTGTCCAAGTAGTCTTGTAGGCTTCTTCAATGCCAATTGGTTGGGCATAGGCTTTCCACCAAGACAGAGCATCTTCCAACAATATACCTGTAGCAAATTTGACCTTGCAGACTTCGGTACAGTCACTTAGGATAAAGACCGATTTGGTCATTCGAACCAATGAATAAGGCCCAGCCGCCTTCAATCCCTTTGAAAAATGTTGGTTTGTAGTTTATGAATTCCTTGTAACTGCATTTGCGAGTTACTATAGTCTCACTCCCACCGGTGTGGTTATCGGTGTTATCGTGTGGATACCCTCGGCAGGCGTCTTGCAAGAGCTGCAGTGATACCCTCATTCACTAACTCGGATAGCATGGCGTCATTGTGGAAGTCTTGTTTTTAGGAGGAATACTTCTATGAATACATAAGTATCCAATAACCGTCAACATCATAACAAATGGATATATCATGAATAGCTCATAATAGTCGAGATCATCACATCACATCATTCAAGTACTAAATGAAGCATAATCGTCACAAGTAGAAATCAAACAATCATATATAACATCACGACATGTCTGAACAAGGTCTCAACGCACATGAATATAAGGAGATAACCATGAGAATATAAATCAAAATCATAATATAGCAAATCCATAACCAACAACATCGAATTAATAACTTGATCTATTGTTTTACAAAACAAAATGATACAAGGCCATTTACTAATGCCACATGCGGTGCTAAGATACCTCAAAGCTACAAAGGACATATCACTAATCTATGAACGCTGGTGAGTCACCCAATCGAAGTGAAGCTCTGAACTAACTCTGTCAAGGTAGTCACCGCCGATCCTTCTCCTCTCCCTAACCCGGATTCCTCTCGCCATACGCTCAAGGGTCGCAATACAGTCACGAGCACAATGAGCTCATCATCAAGCTCAATCACCTTGTGCATAGACTCAATACGATCTCTCAACTCGTAGCTCCTTTCTAGTCTCTCTACCAAATCGTAATGTCTCTAGGGTCTCAACATTAAGTACCCATCATATCAAACACCTCCTCCAAAGCCACTCATCCAATCACCAGGTTCTCTACCTCCTCCTCAAAATTCTCAATACGATCTAATGAAACCTCATCCATGTAACCTAGGATCGTGTCAAGATGCTCCTCATGTCCGATCAATCTAGCTACCAATAGAGGGATGGTATGATGAACAGAACTCTCTATAACAGAAGAACTCTAGCAACAAAAAGAGCAGTAAAAACACTCTCCCAACTCAGTAATGCTAGGAGTACTCTCCTCGCTCCTCCATCTACGAATAGTAGGCAAAATGAATGTCCACCCGTGAGCATCGGACTTCCTGGCATTATGCGAGGGTGAGCAATGCGACCGCGACCTCGACATAAGGATCGGAAGAAGATGGCTCAAGGAAATAGGTCCTTGCGGTGGCAGCGTGTCACCGCAGAAATATCGAGGCAATAGTGGTGATGATGGTGGTGTAGAAGATGGTAGTGGGACAATAGTGGTCTGGTAGTAGAAAACATTTAGTGGATATAATGAAGTAGTCATCTCTATGGGGAGATTGGTGCTGGCGGTGGTACCGATGGAGCCGAAGTGTACATACCGGTTTCCGGCAGTATTCATATAGACACGACCTCCACACGAAGTCGGTAAGGTCGACAAAAGGTCTTTGGCGCATAGGGTTTGAGGACCGAATCTTCCTACACCGGTGAACCTGCAGGTGTGGTGGTAATGGTGAAATAGTAGGAGGGGACATAATGTCTCGAAGTCTCCGACCGCATCAGACATCTCGTCATCCGCCTCGAGATCCCGAAGAGTGGTAGGCCCTGCTGACACGCTGTAGTCATCATCGAGACAAAGGAGAGTAAGGAGGCGAGTCCTCTGGTGAGACTAGTGCAACAGTGTTGGGAATTAAATGCATTAGTACTAACTTACTTAGTACTACCGAGCTTAGATATAGGCTGCTGAAGATAACACTAACAACACTAACTGACTTAGTCGCTAGTACATATTATAAGATGTGTACGCGTTTTGTATTTATAAAATAGATATTGTGTATATCTTATACGAATAGTTTGATAGTTATCTTGTACAAGACTCCTTGTGCTATAAAAGGAGGTCCTAGGTTAGATGTTCAATACATATCTTTTGTTAAGCTTCAAGGTTGTAAACCCTAGTGATAGTTGAGATCACTCATATTATAATTAATAATATTGGAGCTTTTGGTTATATAATTGTTCACAACATTGTTTATTGTTTCATTCATTCTAATCTTCTAAAGTATCAAGTAGTAGATTCCGCATACTATTTGGTATACTCTCAAACTATCTACAACACAAGTCTCAAGTGTTTAGATCCTCACAATTGGTATCAGATACTTTATTTATGATACTTTGATTTAGAAGATCCTTACTTAATCACTCTTGTGGAAAACTAAAAGGGTGGTTGAATAGTTTTGCCAATTAAAACTTCCTTTTAAACTATTTAGATCAACTTATGTTAATCTATTTAGATGTGTGTGTTGGATGTTGACAAACAGGCATATAAAGATATGTAATGAAAAGATAAGAGTAAGAAGCACAAAACCACAACGCGAGTATTTATAGTGGTTCGGATACAAGGACACCTTCCTTGCCCTACTCCACTCTCCGAGTCACCTACTCGAGAGTTCGTAAACACTACACCAATCTCCTTATGGCGGAGAAGCCTTCACAACGTCGCTTTACCCTTTTTCGGTGCTAGGCTAACCACCGAGTTCTTTCACTCCAAAGTGAACCACACCTACACAACGTCGCCTACCCTTTATAAGGTACTAAGCTAAGTACCTAGTTCTTTCACACCACGGTAAACCACACCTATACAGCGTCGCTTTACGATGAGTGTGTAAATACTCATCATTTTTGGTCAAATATGAGCTGCAAAACACTTAAAATGCTCAGAAATGCATCAAAATCGAAAATATCTCAAAGTTTCATTTTATATGTTTCAGATGCAAAATGTTTAAAATCAGATGAAAAATGAGCTAAGTTTGCATAATTGGCAGTTTCAGTCCCCCAAGTTTCAAAAGTTGTCAGAAATAGTCCCTGAGCACTTGATTTAAAAGAAAAGTCACCAAAGGTCCTTTTAAAATCATAAGTTTTCAAAATTAGTCCTTTGGTGAAAAATGTCAAAAGTTTTGAGAAATTACAAGTTTGGTCCTTCAAGTTTCAAATTTGGCAAAAATGGCCCTTGGAAATTTGAAAATGTCAATTTTGGTCCTTGTACTATTAGAGCTTGTCACTTTTGGTCCCTTGGAGCAACTTTGCAAATATGGCAGCCTTGGTCCCTTGATTTTCATAAATTGCACAATAGGTCCTTGATTATTAAACCCTTTAAACCACCTTGGACCCTATCAAAATACTTGTGACCCCCCTGCCAAGCCATTTGGACCCCTGCTTTTTGACCCCCTGTCCAATATAACTACCCAGTCAAAACCAACCCACCTTTTCCATCCAAATCCTATCCCCTTCACCGCCATGCTCGAAACCGGGCTTCCACACCTCCAGCTCACCTTATCCCCTCCTTATCACTCCACCTCCACCAAACTACAAAATACATTAAATACCTCCCCCTCATCTCACTCAACCTCTCCAATTGGCTTAATACATTTTCCTGCCAAAATGCAATCAAGGGCCAATATGACCTCAAGTCATCCAATGGTCTCAAAGACATGTGGGATCTGCAGAGAGGTAGAGAAAGAGAGTTGGTGTATAAAAGAGGAGGAAGAAAGAGAAGAAAAGTAGTAGTTAGTTTAATAATTTTCCTTTATGTCGTTTTTTAAATAAATGTTTTAGTTTAAGTCAAAATGTTGTAATTTCAGTTTCTATGTATCACATTTAAGTTAAAACATCATTGTAATGTGCTTTTGAGTATCAATCCAAGTTTTTATATAAGTTTCAAGTTTATTGTTCACTGTTGCAATTCTCAGTTTCAAATTCTATTGTCCAAGCTTTTAGTAGCTCATTTTTAAACTCAAACAAGTTTATGGAAGCTACTTATAGCTTTTTGTAAACTTATAAGTTATTTTTAAGCACTTTGTGAAATGGTCAACAAAAGTCAACTGTCAGATGAAATGGTTTGATTTGTTTGAATTGGAGGTGGATTGGGTTGAATTGTGGCCCATTGGGAGTAATAAGAGAGTTTAGGTTAGTGGTGCTTATCAGTTTGCAAGCCATGGTGGCTAGGATCTCATGTAAGCACTTTCTAAAACAAGCATATTGCATAATCTGTTCTTGTGGTCTAGATTGGTTTTTATATGTTTATTAAGTTGTATTTAGGATAGATAGACTCAGTTTGATCATAAGCTTTAGCTAATTAAGTAGTTGGTTTCATTTAAAGTTCAAAACAGTTGGTGAAAGGGTGTTTGGATTATGCGACAAAACTGTGTTTGAGGATTGCTTAATAGTTAAGACTTGTTGTTTCAGGCTTGTTAAGCTTTATTGTACTCATTCTTGTCTTTATTTTGCACTCTAGAACCACAAAAGTCAATGTCATGTGTTATCTGTCTTAATAGCTTGTCTCATTTGGAATTTTGCAAAGTCAAAAGCTCATTTTGTGTTTAAAATACATAGGGATAGATTGAAGTAGCTTCATTTCATCATAATACATCAAGTTCATTCCACAAATTGGATTCAAAGTTCAAATTGGTCAACTTTTCTCAACGCTGCCAAAAGTCAAAACCTTGAAAAATCAGTTTTGAGCCCAAATGGGATGATTTTTAATAAACTCATTTCTGGGACAAATCAAGTGAGACTTTGGGTGTTAAAACTTCAGTTGGTATATTTTCTTATTATCATTTTTATAGATTTTTGTCAAATTTTTATAAGCTTCAAAATGGGTTGGCAACATGGGCAAAAATGCCCTGTGCATTGACTCAGTATTCTCTGAGTCTGCACAGGGTCTTTGCATGCTGACCTGCGACTCTTGAGAGCTTGTCCAAGGCTAATCTTTGGTTTAGAAGTACCTAGCCAGGTCTAGTTTAGGTTCCATCTCTTGGTTTCTAGTCCCAGCTTATTAGGTAGCTTATTATTAGGCTTTAAAGTAGTACCCTCAAACCTGTTTCTTAGACTTATTCTCAAAATCACCAAATCATGGCAGTGAGTATATAGAGGTTAAGAGCAGTTGATACTTGTTGAATTTTGGTTCTTTTAGCATAATATAGCTTCGTTTCATTGGGTAGCTTGTGGTTTTCATTTGGCTTATTTCAAGTGCTTATTTATAAGCACTTGCTTAGCGCAGATTTCATTTTCTTGCACACAACCCACTGTTTTTCTATTTTTCCTAGATTCATAATATTATTTTAGACTTATCTTGATTTTTTCACATTTTTCTATGTCAGTTTGCTATTTTTCATCATTTAAAACAGTTTTTAGGTAATTTTAATTAGCTTTTAATACAATTAATTCAGAAAAGTCTCAAAAAAATAAGTTTTCAATTTTCCTAGGTTAAGATAAATATAAAAAGTCAAAAAATATTTTTCCAGATTTTTCTTAGTTAAATTTGTATTTTTAAGCAATTTAAGTAATTTTAAATAGTTTTTAATTCATAGAAAATAGAAAAATAATCAGAAAAGTACAAAATTAGTTTTGAAAATTCTCTTTTGTTATTTTAGATTTTTCTAAGTCATAATTTCATTTTTCTAGCTTTATTTCATATTTTCTTGTATTTTAGGTTATTATTAAATAGTTAAAATTAGTTTTTAATTAATAATAATTAAATAAATAGTTTTAAAAATAATTTTCTCTTTCTATAAATTTTCTTTTATTAGGTTTGTAAAAATGTCATTTTCATATTTTTAGGATTTATATTGTTTAAATTTTACATTTTCTCTTAGACGTCGTGCGTAGTTTTTAAATTCTAGTTTTATAAAAACATAAAATCAAAAACATCATTTTGCATATAGTGATAGCGTTTATTTAATATAGTTTATCTTTTTAATTCTCTTTAATTTGCATTTAAGCCCCTGTAGTTTATGTACTTTTTCTTTAGTTATAATCAATCATACCTCTTTTCCGTTCAAATCTCGATCACTATATCGTTTGATTATTCTCGCACTGTTGGGACATAACGACCTGGAAAACACTGTACTCTCGATCTTCATTGCATTGGTGTTCAACTGCGTTTTAAGTTTCTTACGGTCGGCCATTCACAAGTGGCTAGCTTGTGTGAGATAACTTGACGGTTTTGCACAGATCAAATTTTGGCCACTGCGGAGCGTGCTAATTATCCTACGCTTGCGATTAGTGATTTGAATATTCACTCCTTGTTCATACCATCTATATATGTTTATATTTTCTTATAAAAATCCAAAAATCCAAAAACATTTTAAAATCAGTTTTCAACAAACACAAAAACCCAAAAAGATTTTCTTTCTTATTTTTACAAAATGTTTTTCAAAAATCCAAAAATATCCATCTTTACCCTCTCACATCTTTGATTCTTCATCCCTACCCCTCCGAAAACATTTGATTCTTTCTATGTCTTATCCTCACCCTCTTGGTTGTCAATTGTGTGGTGATCCTTATAATGGTGGCAATTGTCCAGGTTGTAGCATGGTGGAGTCGGGGAAGCGGTCTGTCATAACCAAGATCTCTATTCTTACCATAACACAACGATTTATTCCATCGGCTACCACACCTGTGAGACTCGGTAGTTTTAGCTTGTGAGAATGCTGTGGTGGTTCACACTACAGTTCTGATTGTCAATCGGGAAACACGCTTGTCTATGAGCAGTTTCGGATAACAATTATGACTACAAAGACATATGACTCACGACCACATCGGTTTCTTGTTGTGAGTATTGTGGAGGTCCTCACTTTAGCTCGATTGTCAAACAAGGAATCCATTTCCTTGTAACAATTACGACTCTTCGTTTCATGACCAACCTCTACAGTACCAAATGAATGAGGCACCACCTCAGCCTGAGCCACTTCCTCAAAATCTTCTCCTTGATCTTTTAGATTTAGTGAAAGATTTGAAGGAATGTAAACATTCCCAAGATAATCCAAATCAAAAATACATGGAAGAATTGCTAGTGAAGAAGCGGTCGCTAAAATAAATTCCCAAATTGTGTTTGAGAAATCTATTAGGGAATCAATTGCAAAAGAAAAAAGCGACCCGGATCTAGCTCTCAATTTCGTTTTATTCCTCGATGACGGTGATGATGAGGATACACTTGATATCCTTCAATTCTATAAAGATTCATCAAGTTCATCATTGATATCAGCGGTTGAGATTCATTCTCAAACAACTGCTATCACACCGAAGCTCCCACTCACCTCTCGAACATGGGGGCGAGCATCTTGGCTGTTCTCGAAAAGGAATCGACGATTCATAAAGTCTAGTGTTGAGAACCTTGTCCCAATCCCGAGAGAGTCACAGGGAACTTTTGACCATATGTGTGATTCTCTTTCCCTCTTGAGTGTTCAAAAGATCAATTTGAAACTTTCTAGGATCTTAGCGGCGATTGTGCTTCCTATGGAAACATCGAGTATGTTGAGGCATCACTCCCATGCGATCCTGTTCTTGAGGAGTTCACCAGATGAACTCACTCACATCATCCACTTTCATCGGAAAGTGATGATGATCCCTTTGATTTCGAGCCGTCCGGGAGAGACCGAAAGTCTCCTTGATAATGATCGCTCACTCACTTCTCACCCTAGGTCAATAGAGAATGTTGATCACTTTGTTCCCGAAACATTCAAAGCTACTTTCACCAATTGATTATACAATTTCCAAAACACGTCAAGCTTACTCACTCAAGCTAGCCACTTGTGAATGACTAACCGTAAGAAACTTAAACGGTTGACACGATCCAATTATAGATGAGAAGTGTGTAGTATACGGGTAACTCAAACGTGTTAGGTTTGAGCACCGAGATCGTTCCTAACGAGGGTTGAATGGAATTTCCAACTCACGCGATTATCGGATTTGAATAAGAGAAGGGGATAAAATGATATTATATAAAATACGGGATAAGGAAAGCATATAGGAATAAAGTCTAAGGGAAAAACCTAAGAATTAAGGCAAACTACTAAAACGCAAAACGGGATTAAAAGCGAAGCTTAATAAAATGCAACTACATCTAATCTAACTCCTAAAAATAACCTAAAATTACTTTTATACTAAAAATTATATTAGAAAACTAATTATGAGTTAAAACTATATTTTAGGAATTTTCTTGATTTTATTAGAATTAAAAACTAATTTATAACTTTAAAAATAAGACTAAATTGTAAGAATATTATACAATAGAGAATATAGAATGTGTAAGTGTTTGTAGAAGGATATTTGATTGATTCCTGACAATCCCAAAACCGGGAATACATATAGGTCCCAAACAGACATGGGCTTGGGTACAAGTACATAAACATGGGCCTAATGTAAATACATAATACTAACACACCCCCGCAGTTTGAGCGGTGAAATCGCGAAAGCTCGAACTGGAGATTCAAGCTAATAAACATTAAACTAATACAACTAAACAAAGATAGGACAACGAAAGTTGGTTCTAAAACTTCAACCCCCAAAGAACCTTCCAAACAAGCGAGTGTTTTCCATAGAAAAACATAAAGATCCATTTTTTTTATTATTATTATTATTATTATTTTTTAAGGTGAGTTTAGAAGTGGGATAGATTGATTGAAGAGGAGAATGGAGGTGAGGAAAGAAGACTAGGTGAGTTTAGAAGAGGGATAGATTGATTGGAAGAGGAGAATGGAGGGGAGGAAAGAAAACGTGAGAGTGAGGTTGATACCTGGATTCGACAAAAAACAAAAGTGGATTGACACCGCAGACAAAAGTCGCCTCGGGAATTGATACCCTGGATTCGACACCAAAGACAATTAAATAATTAATACAGCAAGGATACAATAAATAATAATCAATACATCTCTCTCAAAAAGCTTCCAATCCACTACTAGCATCTAAAAGTAGTTGGCCACCAATAATTTATCTATGAACTTCCACACTCTAACCACAATATTCACACAGTACGGAAACAAGAAGAAATCTGAATGGTTGATAAGATGTCTTGTGGCAAGAAGAAAGAAGATGGAGAAGATTTTGAAGAAAGAAGAAAAGAAGAAGAAGAGTTTGAAAGAACAACTTTATGACAACAAGATGAAAAAGAAAAAGAATAATAAATGAAAACGTCGGGGAGAGATGATGAGGACAACCAAAACAAGAAGAAGATGAAGAAATCAACAACCACCAGCAGCGGTTCTTAGTCTTTTTTAATAAGTTTACATCAATAGAAGCACCACCGCCACCACCGTTAGATGACGACGGACTACGAGTAGCAAGCCTACAAATGAAGGTGATCCAAGACATGCCCAATGCGATTGGTGGATTGATACTAAGGTTTTGTCCGTTTGCGTTTGATTGTGACGGCAATTTTATTAGGGTTGTAGAGAGGAAAAGTGACAGAGGTTAAGGTTAAAGAGAGCCCTCGAACCTCCGTAGCCGGCGGCCGAGGCGGCAAGTGTTTAGGTTTAGGGTTAGGTATTTAGGATCGAACGGCTGAAACCATGTAAGAATATTATACAATAGAGAATATAGAATGTGTAAGTGTTTGTAGAAGGATATTTGATTGATTCCTGACAATCCCAAAACCGGGAATACATATAGGTCCCAAACAGACATGGGCTTGGGTACAAGTACATAAACATGGGCCTAATGTAAATACATAATACTAACATATTAGATGATAAATAGGTCCAAGCCCGTTGGGCCTAAAGCCCATTGTGTCCTAGGGTTTATCATGTATAAGTAGGTCTCAGTTATGAGATTATCAAGCATCAATCAAATAAACACTCTCTCAATTATTATCATCCAACATGGTATCAGAGGGTTAAGATCCTAATAATACCTAACCCTAAAACCTTCCGCCACTTCAACCTTCCGCCTCCGGCGGCTACACGGGAGGTTCGGAGGGCTCTCTTTAAACATTAATCATTGTCATTTTCATTTTCAAATAACATGTTATTTTCTTACATCTATGATTCTTCAAACTGTGTCCTCCTCTCCACTTATACCCGAATCACAAACCTGATCAATCAAGAGCGTCCATTACCCTCCCTACTGCTATCAACACCTGTTCCTTTTTTTCTTTTTTTTTGTTATGTGGTCGTAATCGTTGGTTCAAAGATAACCAGCCACCACCTATTTACTTTTAGTGGTCGCCGTTGGTTCAAAGATAACCACCACCACGTTTATATTTTCTTTTTCTTCATTACCTTCATCTCGTGGGGTTGGTTGTATGTGTAGGAGGTTGTGGGCGATGAGTGGCTGTGTTTGTGATGAGTGATGTCGACGCCGAGAGGGTAAGAATCTTGCTGATGGGCAAATCGCTTGTTACTATTTGTAATGCACTCTTTTGTCCGAGATCACCTCATTTCGCAAAGCTTATTTGAACCACCAATAGAAAAAAAAAAAAAAGTCGATTTGGTTTCCTGCTGTTCTGAAATGACACTATCGGTTGACCGGAGGAAGATGAGGCAAGTTATCCGACGATGGGTTCGAGCCCCACCTGACTAAAGGATTTGGTGTGAATATCCATTGGTTGAGCGCTTTGCCGGAGAGTGTTTGTTTGATATGATATGTCTCCACCGAATAACGGATATGTGAAGTCAGCCGCTTCAGCCTTCGCCATTTTTGGAACCACTTCAACTTCCAACACCAAACAGGGTTTTGGGTTTCGCTTTTGTTTTGGATCGAAACTTTTCTAAGCTTTAGATTGGTGATTGTGAGAGAAATAATGAAGGGAATGAGAGAGATAAAGCAGGGAATAATTAGAAATTGATGCAGAAGTCATACCCAATAATCTAAAAGGTGTGGAGCGTGAAGAAGTGGTCCTACCACGTTTAATGCAAGTGTTCAATTATTTTACTTTTGTCAGTTTATTGCCTATCTTTAATTATTGTGTGATAAAGGAGATTCCTTTGGCTGTAAAGGTTTGAATTATTGGCCTCGATAGCCAAATTCACTACCTAAATAACTAGTTCTAGCTTTACTATTTTAAGTGTTTTCAGTCCGAGCTTTTGCGTTTTCGCCGCTCGAACTGCGGGGAGTATTAGATGATAAATAGGTCCAAGCCCGTTGGGCCTAAAGCCCATTGTGTCCTAGGGTTTATCATGTATAAGTAGGTCTCAGTTATGAGATTATCAAGCATCAATCAAATAAACACTCTCTCAATTATTATCATCCAACATAAATAACTAAAAATTATAAAAACAAAGGGGAAAATTATGAGACTAATTTTATAAAATCTAAAATATCCTAAGAGAATTTTCAAAACTATTTTTGTATTTTTCTGGTTATTTTTCTATTTTCTATTAATTTAAAACTATTTAAATCTAATTTAAATTGTGAAAAATACCAAATAAAAAGGGAAAAATAGGGAAAAATATTTTTATGCTTTTTATATTTTTCTTAAACTGGGAAAATTGAAAAATTATATTTTGGAACTTTTTCTAATTATTGCAAATTAAAGCCATTTAAAATGACTAAAACTGATTTTAATAAAGAAAAATAGTGAACAAGATAACCAAAAATTATGAAAAACTCAGGAAAATTCTAAAATGTTATTCTAAATCTATGAAAAATAAGAAAACATAGGCTTATGTGGGAAATATGAAGGCTGTAGTGTAAACTGAAATTGATTAAGCACTTTATAATAAGCAAATAAGCACTAATATGCACCAACTGATTACATAAGCTAGATAATACTAAAACTACTCTAAGGCAACTAATGCTAGCTAATCCTAACACCTAATAAGCAATTTACCAAGGATTTAAGCAAACTGCAACTATAAGCAAAACAGATCGACCCCACTTTAAGCCACTTTGAATCGCTATTCAATAAGCTAATGAGAAAACTAAAACTGTGGATCTCAAGACAACCAACCAGATTACATATCCAAATTACAGCTAATAAGGACCAAGAATGAAGAAGTTAGAGATCAAAGACTAACGGTTATTTGGACAAGAGGTTGCTGATGTGCAGCACTGTTATTGACAAAAACACTTTGCAGTCCTAAAACTGGCTATTGATATAAGCTTCTACACTGGAAGTACCTAATGAAGCACAATTCAAACTGACACATTAAATGGATGAAGGAATAAGCAACTTGGTTAAGCCGCTATGGACGTAAATGAGACAAAGGTCGGCAAAGAAAACAGAAACAAGCAAGGTTCAATTCCAAAATATTCCTAAAAATGAACTACTAGAGTGCAACTAAAAGCAGAAATACTTATCCTACATGCTATACTACAAGTAGATCAACAATTATCATCTAAACTGAGCATAAGAGATGTGTTAAATCTAACTTACATGTGCTTGAAAAGAACAGAGCTAAATGGCGGGATAAGAACCATGAGAGGAACTAAACATTCGATAAGTGAAAACCACAAAGCTAATTTGATACACTTGAAAATTGATTGAGAAAGCTTTAAAAAACAGCTTTCAAACTATGCTAATTCAGATTTGACTGACCAAATTCCCTTGAAATCGAAAATCATAACAAAACCAAACACTCCTTAAAATGACCAAAATGCATTAAAACTACTACAACCTGATGAGATTATGTCTAAAACTGATTTGGAATGGCTAAACAAACATTAAACTTACTCAAACAACAATTTAAAAACAGAATTGAAACCTAAAAACTGAGTTGACTAGGAGGTTTGACTTTTGTTGACCCGTTTGACTATCTTCAAACACTTGCATTTAGACTTAAGAGAAATAACATTCAGCTCTCATAAACTATGAAAAGCTTATGTGAACTCAATGAATCAGGACCAAAACCAATGAAATAGTGATTAACAACTGTTTAAGCTAACAATGAAAATGGGACAAGAAATTGAAATTGGAAATAAAGCTTGCATTAATAAATCTGAAAATACAGGTTACAACTAAGATTAAAAACAATTTAACATGACAGAAATTAAAATGGTAACATTCTTCTAAAGCATGAAAAAATGGACAATTCGACTTGGACTGATCCAGGTTTAAATAGCTAAGAGGAGCCTTGGGATGCCTTCGAAGCTCCTAGAGCTCTAATCTCGACCTTTGATTCATCTCTTGTGTCATCATCTCTATTTGCAGCCCTTGGATTGGATTAGTGATGTGTTTAGACCAATAGAAAAGCTTCATTTGTCCTTTGGCAGCCCTGAGTCACACCTCTCGACACGGTGTCGAGGGCTTCTAGAAACACTTAAGTGTGGGTAAATGAGGTGACATGTGGGTAAAAGGTGGGAGAGGAAGTAAACAAGAACAATGGGGTTATCGTGTATTTCGTGTGTGTATTATTTATTATTGTTTGATTTTGGGTTGGTTTGTTGACCGGTTTGAGATTGCTTTGACCGGGTCCAAAGGGTGAAATGGGTAAAGGATTGAGATAAACCGGGTGTAGGTTGGTATCCGGGTAAGGGATAATGGATTGGATGTTTTGGGCTTTTTGTTTAATATTGGTTTTGGACTTGGTTGGCTTGGACTTGGGTTTTAATTAAGATATGGATAAAAAGTGAAGTATTTAACAAATAAGGACCATCCATGTAATATTATGTAAAAACCAAGGACCAAAGGTGTAATTGTGAAATGGTAAGGGTGTAATGGGAAATTATAATAAATGGGATATAAAGGGTGTATTGTGTAAATTTTGGATTTGTGAGGGATGGAAATGGTAAATCATAGAAAGTTGAGGTGTTATTTGTGTAAAATGGTAAAGTGAAGGGTAAATTGTGAAAAACGCCCAAATCATGTCCCGAACTCCGTAATTTGATCTTTTGAGCATTTAAGTCCATGAAATAGCATCCCGACATCGGATTTTGCACTCTTCTCTCTCTCGTTTCGGTTTTCTGGTTTTGGCTTCTTTTTGTGTTTTACATATCCGCACTGCAAGCACAAACTCAAGAAAACCATAAATATTAGCAATAAACGGCTCTTTCTTGGTTATTTTGGGTCTATTTTGATGATGAAAAGGTATGTGTTTTAGCACATACCAAAATACCCCAGACGAGACCATTGCCGTGTCCTCACGCAATGCAATCAACTCACGCTTCTAAAACCAAAGATTTCAATCTCTTTCTACTAAACCTATGAAGAAACTTAAATTGGTATGTCCAAACTGTCAAGTTATCTCACACAAGCTAGCCACTTGTGAATGACTAACCGTAATAAACTTAAAATAGTTAAGACAAACCAATAATAAGAGAAGAAGTAGCAAAGATTCCTCAAAAGAGATTAAGAAAGCCTTAATTCTAAAACGCCCGATTACCTTTTAATTCACATGTATAGATATTACGATTAAGCACATTCCGATTATGAATGACGGTTTGTTGAACTTTCATGTCGATCAATAACTCCAACATTTTTCAAACGACACGTTAGGATCACTAAGTAGAAAACACAACAGCGTAGAAGTGACCATACGGATAGAATACATCGTCCCTGATTTTCACAAGTCCCAAACTAAGCGTAAAACCGAAATCATTTTTACATATGACTTTAGATGCTAACACTACCCATGGAAGTTACTTGTGTACTTACCTTTCGTTCCCATTTTCCTATTTCCTCTAGACTTTTTTATTTTTGTGAGAAATGAATTTCTTCAAATTCTCGTTTCGATAACTTTTATTCCGATAAAGATATAAAGCTAAGTCGATAATTAGTTATCCGCCTTCCCTCAAGAACCATTGTCGTAAAATGAGGTCCACATCAAGGAATTTTTATTCACTTATACTTTTGACTTTTTCATTTTTCATTTTTTTTTTTTTTTATTTGAAATAGAACTTAGACTTTTACGTGTATG
Organism: Chrysanthemum makinoi; assembly: GCA_910596185.1. Taxonomy (NCBI): domain Eukaryota; kingdom Viridiplantae; phylum Streptophyta; class Magnoliopsida; order Asterales; family Asteraceae; genus Chrysanthemum; species Chrysanthemum makinoi. The sequence goes on along the minus strand of OU343222.1, from coordinate 195,608,811 downwards.
AGCTATGAACCACGGAGCTTCACGGGTAATTCCAAGACTATAGGCTTCATGAAATGAGGATCCCGGCTGGCTAGGCTAAGACCTCACTCAATCCAGGCTAAAGATCCAAGGGTCCGATCTCGACACCGCAGCTCACAACTTTACTTATTACTTCATCACTTATCACTTATTACTCATTTATTTATTACGGATCCTTGATGTGTACCCAATTTTAAAACAAAAATTCTTTTAAGAAGATAAAGAACTAACTATCGCCAAAAACTCAACATCTCTAATTATTTATTAGCAGATATGGGGTGAAACAATTTTGTGGGAACAAAAAGCCATAAGTACCTTCGATGGGCTCTAAAGAGAACCATCTACTCCACGCTTAGCATCTAAACTCATAAGTAACTCTATCACTTCTCGATCTCTGCAAATTTAAAATCCCAAATAATGAGATCCGCGGTAGCTTAGCCGATAATTTTTAGATTACCTAGGTTAAGGGAACAAGCTAGGCTCAACACTGGTCAAGTCGAATTCCATTCCTACTCTCACCGTGAAAGTCAACAAGGTGTCAAAACATATATTAACTTAGCGTGATGCTTCGCTCTAATGAAATCAAGTTATGCATATTTAAAGTCACTCAGGGAAACTTGCAAAATCTTGGCCTTTTGAGCTAGAATTCGCATTTTATAGCTTCTTATCTAAGAGACTAGCAAACTTTTCAATCAAAAAGACTCAACAAAAGCTTACAAAAATTTTTAAATTTTGCTCATTTTTGCACAATTTTTTTCTAAGGAAAAACGGGTTAGAGAAACACGACGTAAATAAGCAAGTGCGGTCAAATCAAATCGAAGATTACCCTACCCCGGACTAGAACGAAACATTGTCCTCAATGTTTAAAGCAAGGGTATCATCGAAAATCTAAAAGCCGTTTATTAAGTATGCTAGAAGATAAACGTTAGTCGATAAGATTAAGGATATCGGATTTTCATCAAGATCGATCATGAAACTCGAGTGGAGAAAAGACAACTTCGAGCACGAGTCTTCATATCGGGAACATCCTAAACACAACATCACAAACAACCAAACACAAGAAATCGAAGAGGCTAACCCAGCGTCACTTATTAGAAAATAGAAAGAAGATAGAGATAAGCATGGGGTGCCTCCCACTGCGCCATCTTTGTTTTTGGTTACCGAAGTCGCTAGCCCGACTCGCCCCCAATTCATTTGTCCTTGGGGAAGAAAGTGGTAGAGATACCAGTGGTCAACGGTGTCCTCATTCCCGAAAGAATGAGACCGGGTGGGTTGGGAGGAAAAAGAAAATGTCGGCATCGACATAAAGGATAATTCCTCCCAAACTCACATAAGGCATATGAAAGATCGATCCATCATCCCGGCGGTTTTGGCGGGACGAAGGGATGACGGATCAATATGAGGATATTCCAAAAAAAATGGGAGCTCATGGTAAAAGATAAGAGGTTTAGGCTCAACAATCAAGGCATCCATCCGAGGATCCTTATCTCCAGAAATGATTTTAACAAAAGGCTCATCAATGCATATCCCGGGTTTAAAGATCTTGTCTTCACATGCGGGCTCAACGGGATACGTGATGGTGGACTCATCAAAAGAAGGGGAGTCAAGAGAACCATCAAGAACAACCATATCCCTATCGGGATCATGCACACAGACCCTCAATACCCGTGGTATCAAGTCATCAAGAGCAAGAATTGAGTCGGCTTCCTCAATGATCGGATCATTCGTCGAATTATCGGAAATATCGTTCAAAACCTTGCTTATATCAACCTCAGTAGAATCGCCAAGAATCGGAGGATAAACATCGACAATAGTGGGATTGCCACTAATCTCTTCATCAAATCGGAAAGTCTCAAGTTCGGGAAAGAAATCACTATCTTTAACGGAGATAGGAGGCGAACTTGATTTATCGTTCAAAGCTTCAATCTTAGAAATGAGAAGATAAACATTCGACAATGTTTCTCGTAATGCTTCATCCTCGATCTCAATATTATCGGGCTCAATCTCTTCTTCTTCTTGCTCAAAATCATTTACTTCTTCTATATGGACGGGCTCAGAAGGTAAATCGTCGACAAAATCGATGTCTCCATAAGAATCATCATCGGAATCGGAGAACATCTCATCATGATCGTTAGAAATATCAAGAGAAGGCTCATCACAAACAACAACAACCCCAGACTCTCTTGGGATTGGGATAAGGATCTCAACATTAGACCCTTCCGTCCTCGAATAGTACTAAGATGCTCATCCCCCATTATGAGAGAGTCAACGGGTTCAACAATTTTTGTAACAATAGAATCATCGACCTCTTCCATAAGAACGTCACTTCTCTCAACCGGAGTGAAGGGAAGAGTCGGAAATGAAAGGCTCGAAATAGAGTGGGATTGCCACCAAGGAGTATAATCGTCATCGAATCGAATGAATCATAATAATAGGTAGTAGGACGATGTTGGATCACTTTCGGCCTCTTCACTAATAATTCGATAGGTCACCGGTGAGGTGGATCTTCTTTTCCGTGGGAAAGTTTTTCAAGAAGACTCTTAAGATCAATCATGATCTCTTGAACCTTTTGATTAAATTCTTCAGAACATGGAGAAGGTGGTGGTTGAACTTCTTGGTATTGTGGAGGTGGGTTATAAGGATAATCATAATTGTTACAAGGAACTTGCTTGTAAACAATCGGATTCGCATCGACAATCGAATTAACGCGCGGACCTCCACAATACTCACAACAAGATGATTGTTGTGACGAATCTGACGGTAAGGTTCAACCAAAGGTTGAGTTGTTAAATTGAGCTTGACATTGAAAACCTTGGTGAGGACCACCACAATACTCACAAGAGTATGATTCCGGCTCATGGTACAAAGGTTGGTTAGGAAAATAGGTTATCTCATAGTTAGGATTGTGGTGAAACTCGGTTCCAGATTTTCCATTGCTACAAGCGGAATAATTCCAACCATATTGGTCCTCTGCACCATATGCACAAGAGCTGATAAATCGAAGAATTATCTGGATAAGAGTTAGCTATTTCCACCGTTTTCCGTGAGAGGCTCGATTCTTGAACGGGATTCATCTCGCTCGAAACATATTCCATTTCCCTCATCGGAGAGGAAGTAGGAATCGAGGGTTCTTCAATTAGAGCACTCTTTTGTTCTAGCCGTGCATAAAGACGAGCGAGATCTGGATTTGGATTAATAAAATTCTGGCATACATTACAAAATCCATTCTGACAATTATTTCCGCACCAATCACATATACATTTCAAACACCGAAATTGATTTTCTTCCATACAGTTTTGGCAATGAAGGCAACAGCGATAATTGATCGTATCCATGAGAATTAAACATATAGAGGGTTAAGGAGAAAGAATTATCAAATCAGAGGATAAAAGAAGAATATTTTTGGGTTTTTAAAACAAATTTTGAAAAAGGAAAATCTTTTGGGTTTTTATAAAATTGTTGAAAACACAATATTTTTGTAACCTTCACGTCAACCGGTGCTCGGTAGCTCTCAAAGTACGCTAGCCGAGCGGAGACGAAGAGTGGATCGTTCTTCAGTCCGCAATTTAATGTCAAGACTTTCCTTATACCCCGTGTATAGGTTGTACCTTCAAGGTGAGCCGACGTAACAATTAGCGTTGGGTTTGTTTTGTTGGTTTTAATTTTTATGGTTTTTCAAAAGATATATATACAAAAACGACGGTAACTTCACTTTCGGGAAGGATCTTCAAATGCACGCGATTCGAGGACGGAATCGAAAACTTCGCTACAAAGCCTCCCGGGCGGCCAAAAATTGATTATACAATTTCAAAACACGCCAAGCTTACTCACTCAAGCTAGCCACTTGTGAATGACTAACCGTAAGAAACTTAAAACGGTTCGGACACTGATCCAATTATAGATGAGAAGTGTGTAGTATACGGGTAACTCAAACGTGTTAGGTTTGAGCAGAGATCGTTCAACGAGGGTTGAATGGAATTTCCAACTCACGTCTCGATTATCGGGATTTGAATAAGAGAAGGGGATAAAATGATATTATATAAACTACGGGATAAGGAAAGCATATAGGAATAAAGTCTAAGGGGAAAACCTAAGAATTAAGGCAAACTACTAAAACGCAAAACGGGATTAAAATGAAACGCGAATAAAATGCAACTACATCTAATCTAACTCCTAAAAATAACCTAAAATTACTTTTATACTAAAAATTATATTAGAAAACTAATTATGAGTTAAAACTATATTTTAGGAATTTTCTTGATTTTATTAGAATTAAAAACTAATTTATAACTTTAAAAATAAGACTAAATAACTAAAAATTATAAAAACAAAGGGGAAAATTATGAGACTAATTTTATAAAATCTAAAATATCCTAAGAGAATTTTCAAAACTATTTTTGTATTTTTCTGGTTATTTTTCTATTTTCTATTAATTTAAAACTATTTAAATCTAATTTAAATAGTGAAAAATACCAAATAAAAGGGGAAAAATATTTTTTATGCTTTTTATATTTTTCTTAAACTGGGAAAATTGAAAAATTATTTTTTGGAACTTTTTCTGAATTAATTGCAATTAAAGCCATTTAAAAATGACTAAAAACTGATTTTAATAAAGAAAAATAGTGAACAGTGACTAAAAATTATGAAAACTTCAGGAAAATACTAAAATGTCATACTCAATCTATGAAAAATAAGAAAACATAGGCTTATGTGGGAAATATGAAGGCTGAGTGTAACCGAAATTGATTAAGCACTTTATAATAAGCAAATAAGCACTAATATGCACCAACTGATTACATAAGCTAGATAATACTAAAACTACTCTAAGGCAACTAATGCTAGCTAATCCTAACACCTAATAAGCAATTTACCAAGGATTTAAGCAAACTGCAACTATAAGCAAAAGACCGACCCCTACTTTAAGCCAGAATCGCTTATTCAATAAGCTAATGAGAAAACTAAAACTGTGGATCTCAAGACAACCAACCAGAGATTACATATCTGAAATTACAACTAATAAGGACCAGTAATGAAGAAGTTAGAGATCAAAGACTAACTGGTTATTTGGACAAGAGGTTGTGATGCGTGAACTGTTATTGACAAAAAAACACTTTGCGTCCTAAAAGCTGGCTATTGATATAAGCTTCTACACTGGGAGTACCTAATGAAGCACAATTCAAACTGACACATTAAAGGGGTGAAGGAATAAGCAACTTGGTTAAGCCGCTATGGATGAAATGAGACAGGCAAAGAAAACAGAAACAAGCAAGGTTCAGTTCCAAAATATTCCTAAAAATGAACTACTATAGTGCAACTAAAAGCAGAAATACTTATCCTACATGCTATACTACAAGTAGATCAACAATTATCATCTAAACTGAGCATAAGAGATGTGTTAAATCTAACTTACATGTCTTTGAAAAGAAGGAGCTAAATGGCGTGATAAGAACCATGAGAGGAACTGCTAAACATTAAGATAAGTGAAAACCACAAAGCTAATTTGATACACTTGAAAATTGATTGAGAAAGCTTTAAAAACAGTTTTCAAACTATGCTAATTCAGATTTGACTGACCAAATTCCCTTGAAACTGAAAATCATAACAAAACCAAACACTCCTTAAAATGACCAAAATGCATTAAAACTACTACAACCTGATGAGATTATGTCTAAAACTGATTTGGAATGGCTAAACAAACATTAAACTTACTCAAACAACAATTTAAAAAGAATTGAAACCTAAACGAGTTGACTAGGAGGTTTGACTTTTGTTGACCCGTTTGACTATCTTCAAACACTTGCAATTAGACTTAAGAGAAATAACATTCAGCTCTCATAAACTATGAAAAGCTTATGTGAACTCAATGAATCAGGACCAAAACCAATGAAATAGTGATTAACAACTGTTTAAGCTAACAATGAAAATGGGACAAGAAATTGAAATTGGAAATAAAGCTTGCATTAATAAATCTGAAAATACAGGTTACAACTAAGATTAAAAACAATTTAACATGACAGAAATTAAAATGGTAACATTCTTCTAAAGCATGAAAAAATGGACAATTCGACTTGTGACTGATCCAGGGTTTAAATAGCAGAAGAGGGAGCCTTGGGATGCCTTTCAGAAGCTCCTAGAGCTCTAATCTCGACCTTTGATTCATCTCTTGTGTCATCATCTCTATTTGCAGCCCTTGGATTGGATTAGTGATGTGTTTAGACCAATAGAAAAGCTTCATTTGTCCAGCTTGGCAGTCCTTGAGTCACACCTCTGACACGTATGTCAGAGGGCTTCTAGAAACACTTAAGTGTGGGTAAATGAGGTGACATGTGGGTAAAAGGTGGGAGAGGAAGTAAAACAGTAACAATGGGGTTATCAGGTATTTGGGCGCGTGTGTGTATTATTTATTATTGTTTGATTTTGGGTTGGTTTGTTGACCGGTTTGAGATTGCTTTGACCGGGGTCCAAAAGGGTGGAAATGGGTAAAGGATTGAGATAAACCGGGTGTAGGTTGGTATCCGGGTAAGGGATAATGGATTGGATGTTTTGGGCTTTTTGTTTAATATTGGTTTTGGACTTGGTTGGCTTGGACTTGGGTTTTAATTAAGATATGGATAAAAAGTGAAGTATTTAACAAATAAGGACCATCCATGTAATATTATGTAAAAACCAAGGACCAAAGGTGTAATTGTGAAATGGTAAGGGTGTAATGGGAAATTATAATAAATGGGATATAAAGGGTGTATTGTGTAAATTTTGGATTTGTGAGGGATGGAAATGGTAAATCATAGAAAGTTGAGGTGTTATTTGTGTAAAATGGTAAAGTGAAGGGTAAATTGTGAAAAACGCCCAAATCATGTCCCGAACTCCGTAATTTGATCTTTTGAGCATTTAAGTCCATGAAATAGCATCCCCAGCATCGGCTTTTGCACTCTTCTTTCTCTCGTGCTCGGTTTTCTTAGGTGCTTTGGCTTCTTTTTGCGTGTTTTACATATCCGTATTGCACAAGCACAAACTCAAGAAAACCATAAATATTAGCAATAAACGGCTCTTTCTTGGTTATTTTGGGTCTATTTTGATGATGAAAAGGTATGTGTTTTAGCACATACCACCAATCCTCTATTTGAATTCGACTCTGAATTCACTTTAATTTCCGAGAATCCACTCTTTGATACTCAGATTGAGGATAGTGATGAGTCTACAGTGGAACAAGAATTCACAGATTTACGTCATGTGAATGATTCTCTTCATGAAGAGTTCTCCGGTGAACTCTCTCATGACATATCTCCTCCAGAACATGATCATTTCTATTTTGATCTTGAGGATGATATTGGCTCGGAGGAAGGTGTACTCTATCATACGATTTTGCCTATTAATGATACTACCCTCACCCTTCCTCCCGATATGTCTACGTTTGAGGATGAAGAATGGATCCTGATTGTTATCAAAATCTTTCTTCCTTTCCTCAAATATCTTGTGAATTCTCTTCATCTTCACTCCTTCTGAATGAAGACACTATCTTTGACCCCGGCATTTTCATATATCATTCTTGAGCCGGTTCTATGTATATCTCATCAGTGTGGAACTTTCACGTGCGTTTCAAATGTTTATACAAACATTTTGAATGAAAGTCCGATGGAGATTGTCTCTTCCACTTACTTCCCCATGAACCAATTAATTTGGGGTCGAAAGTCATTAGCGATTCGGTAATCAAAAACAGTAGCATGCCATATGGGTTTTCACCCATATTTCAGACTTCTTTCTATTTTCTACCACCCTAGTGTGGGGGAGTTGCCCACATGTTGTGTATATATATAAGTTTAAAAAAAAAAAAAAAACCTTTCAAAATAATGGCCGTAGTATTTCCCTTTACGTTTCGCCGCATAACCGCGTACTTTGAATATTGAGGGCAATATTCATTTCTAGTGTGGGGGGAATTCTCACGAATTTTGTCATATAATTATACCACCCAATTCCCGCTTTTGGCCAAAATTTTTTGGAGTAAGTGTTTTACACTTACTCAGCTTATGGTTATCAATCGCCATGTCTAATAAACAAAAGGATTGGCTAATCCAGGAGCAAACGGCTCTTGGTAAAGATATCTCAAACCCGTTGACGGCTTGCAATTTGTCCAAACTTGTATGGTATTCAGCTCACCATATCCTTAAAAGTGAAGAGTTGGCTAGCGCGCAAGTTTATGGCTTGTGGTAAAGGCAGTGGAAAAACCATAATTGGTAATCGACTCACCAAAGATAATATTGATAATTTATCTAAGAGTTGGCTACTCTAGAGCAAACGGCTTCTGGTAAAGACAAATCAAACTGCTTGGAAGTGGTGGTTTGCTCAAAATCACATGGTTATCGGTGTACCATAGTTCTTACTTGAACTAAAACATTTGGCTACTCCCGAAGTAATGGCTTTTGGTAAAGAGATTCAAATCCATTAAGTTTTTCTCAAAATATTGCTAGGGACTAGCAATAGTTTAGTGTGGGGATTGATGAGTGTGTAAATACTCATCATTTTTGGTCAAATCTGAACTACAAAACACTTAAAAATGCTCAGAAATGCATCAAAATACTGAAAATATCTCAAAGTTTCATTTTATATGTTTCAGATGCAAAATGTTTAAAATCGATGAAAAATGAGCTAAGTTTGCATAATTGGCGCTTCAGTCCCCAAGTTTCAAAAGTTGTCGAGAAATAGTCCCCGAGCACTTGATTTAAAGAAAAGTCACCAAAGGTCCTTTTAAAATCATAAGTTGTCAAAATTAGTCCTTTGGTGAAAAATGTCAAAAGTTTTGAGAAATTACAAGTTTAGTCCTTTAAGTTTCAAATTTGGCAAAATGGCCCTTGGAAATTTGAAAATGTCAAGTTTGGTCCTTGTACTATTAGAGCTTGTCACTTTTGGTCCCTTGGAGCAACTTTGCAAATATGGCAGCCTTGGTCCCTTGATTTTCAGAAATTGCACAATAGGTCCTTGATTATTAAACCCTTTAAACCACCTTGGACCCTATCAAAATACTTGTGACCCCTCTGCCAAGCCATTTGGACCCCTGCTTTTTGACCCCCTGTCCAATATAACTACCCAGTCAAAACCAACCCACCTTTTCCATCCAAATCCTATCCCTTCACTCCACCATGCATGCAAAACCAGGCTTCCCACACCTCCAGCTCACCTTATCCCCTCCTTATCACTCCACCTCCACCAAACTACAAAATACATTAAATACCTCCCCCCTCATCTCACTCAACCTCTCCAATTGGCTTAATACATTTTCCGCCTAAAATGCAATCAAGGGCCAATATGACCTCAAGTCATCCAATGGTCTCAAAGACATGTGGGATCTCGGCCGAGAGGTAAGAGAAAGAGAGTTGGTGTATAAAAGAGGAGGAAGAAAGTGAAGAAAAGTAGTAGTTAGTTTAATAATTTTCCTTTATGTCGTTTTTTAAATAAATGTTTTAGTTTAAGTCAAAATGTCGTAATTTCAGTTTCTATGTATCACATTTAAGTTAAAACATCATTGTAATGTGCTTTTGAGTATCAATCCAAGTTTTTATATAAGTTTCAAGTTTATTGTTCACTGTTGCAATTCTCGGCTTCAAATTCTATTGTCCAAGCTTTTAGTAGCTCATTTTTAAACTCAAACAAGTTTATGGAAGCTACTTATAGCTTTTTGTAAACTTATAAGTTATTTTTAAGCACTTTGTGATATGGTCAACAAAAGTCAACCGTCGAGATGAAATGGTTTGATTTTTGAATTGGAGGTGGATTAGGTTGAATTGTGGCCCATTGGGAGTAATAAGAGAGTTTAGGTTAGTGGTGCTTATCTGGTTTGCAAGCCATGGTGGCTAGGATCTCATGTAAGCACTTTCTAAAACAAGCATATTGCATAATCTGTTCTTGTGGTCTAGATTGGTTTTTATATGTTTATTAAGTTGTATTTAGGATAGATAGACTCAGTTTGATCATAAGCTTTAGCTAATTAAGTAGTTGGTTTCATTTAAAGTTCAAAGAGTTGGTGAAAGGGTGTTTGGATTATGCAAAGTAAAACTGCGTGTTTGAGGATTGCTTAATAGTTAAGACTTGTTGTTTCAAGCTTGTTAAGCTTTATTGTACTCATTCTTGTCTTTATTTTGCACTCTAGAACCACAAAAGTCAATGTCATGTGTTATCTGTCTTAATAGCTTGTCTGTTGGAATTTTGCAAAGTCAAAAGCTCATTTTGTGTTTAAAATACATAGGGATAGATTGAAGTAGCTTCATTTCATCATAATACATCAAGTTCATTCCACAAATTGGATTCAAAGTTCAAATTGGTCAACTTTTCTCAACTGCTCAAAAGTCAAAACTTGAAAAATGCGAGTTTTGAGCCCAAATGGGATGATTTTTAATAAACTCATTTCTGGGACAAATCAAGTGAGACTTTGGGTGTTAAAACTTCAGTTGGTATATTTTCTTATTATCATTTTTATAGATTTTTGTCAAATTTTTATAAGCTTCAAAATGGGTTGGCAACATGGCCGAAAATGCCCTGTGCATTGACTCGATATTCACTAAGTGAACGGGTCTTGTGGTGCATATGACTCTTGAGAGCTTGTCCGGAACTAATCTTTGGTTTAGAAGTACCTATCCAGGTCTAGTTTAGGTTCCATCTCTTGGTTTCTAGTCCCAGCTTATTAGGTAGCTTATTATTAGGCTTTAAAGTAGTACCCTCAAACTGTTCTTAGCACTTATTCTCAAAATCACCAAATCATGGCGGTGGAGTATATAGAGGTTAAGAGCAGTTGATACTTGTTGCATTTTGGTTCTTTTAGCATAATATAGCTTTTGTTTCATTTGGGTAGCTTGTGGTTTTCATTTGGCTTATTTCAAGTGCTTATTTATAAGCACTTGCTTAGCAGCTTCATTTTCTTGCTTTTACAACCCACTGTTTTTCTATTTTCCTAGATTCATAATATTATTTTAGACTTATCTTGAATTTTCACATTTTTCTAGGCGGTTTGCTATTTTTCATCATTTAAAACAGTTTTTAGGTAATTTTAATTAGCTTTTAATACAATTAATTCAGAAAAGTCTCAAAAAATAAGTTTTCATTTTTCCTAGGTTAAGATAAATATAAAAAGTCAAAAAAATATTTTCCAGATTTTTCTTAGTTAAATTTGTATTTTTAAGCAATTTAAGTAATTTTAAATAGTTTTTAATTCATAGAAAATAGAAAAATAATCAGAAAAGTACAAAATTAGTTTTGAAAATTCTCTTTTGTTATTTTAGATTTTTCCAAATCATAATTTCATTTTTCTAGCTTTATTTCATATTTTCTTGTATTTTAGGTTATTATTAAATAGTTAAAATTAGTTTTTAATTAATAATAATTAAATAAATAGTTTTAAAAATAATTTTATCTTTCTATAAATTTTCTTTTATTAGGTTTGTAAAAATGTCATTTTCATATTTTTAGGATTTATATTGTTCCAGTTTTACATTTTCTCTACGTCGCAGTAGTTTTTAAATTCTAGTTTTATAAAAACATAAAATCAAAAACATCATTTTGCATATAGTGATAGCGTTTATTTAATATAGTTTATCTTTTTAATTCTTTTTAATTTGCATTTAAGCCCCTGTAGTTTATGTACTTTTTCTTTAGTTATAATCAATCATACCTCTTTTCCGTTCAAATCTCTCGATCACTATACGTTTGATTATTCTCGCGAGTCGTTGGGACATAACGACTGGGAAACATCAGTACTCTCCGATCTTCATTGCATTGGTGTCTGAACTGTTTTAAGTTTCTTACGGCCGGCCATTCACAAGTGGCTAGCTTGTGTGAGATAACTTGACGGTTTGGCACAGATCAAATTTTACGCCACGGGGAGCTGTGCTAATTATCCTCACGCTTAGCGATTAGTGATTTGAATATTCACTCCTTGTTCATACCATCTATATATGTTTATATTTTCTTATAAAAGTCCAAAAATCCAAAAAACATTTTAAAATCAGTTTTCAACAAACACAAAAACCCAAAAAGATTTTTCTTTCTTATTTTTACAAAATGTTTATCCAAAAATCCAAAAATATCCATCTTTACCCCCTCACATCTTTGATTCTTCATCCCTAACCCTCTGAAAACATTTGATTCTTTCTATGTCTTATCCTCACCCTCTTGGTTGTCAATGGTGTGGTGATCCTTATAATGGTGGCAATTGCCCCAGTTGTAGCATGGTGGAGTCGTGAAACGGTCTGGTCTCATAACCAAGATCTCTATTCTTACCATAACACAACTGATTTATTCCATCAGCCTACCACCTTTGTGAGACTCGCAGTTTTCAGTGTGAGTACTGTGGTGGTTCACACTCCAGTTCGATTGTCAATCGGAAACACGCTTGTCTATGAGCATTTCGATAACAATTATGACTACAACACATATGACTCACGCCACATCGGTTTTCTTTATTGTGAGTATTGTGGAGGTCCTCACTTTAGCTCTGATTGTCAAACAAGGAATCCATTTCCTTGTAACAATTACAACTCTTTGTATCATGACCAACCTCTACAAACAAATGAATCAGGCACCACCTCAGCCTGAGCCACTTCCTCAAAATCTTCTCCTTGATCTTTTAGATTTAGTGAAAGATTTGAAGGAATGTAAACATTCCCAAGATAATCCAAAATCCATGGAAGAATTGCTTAGTCAAGAAGTGCTAAAATAAATTCCCAAATTGTGTTTGAGAAATCTATTAGGAATCAATTGCAAAGAAAAAGCAGCCGATCTAGCTCTCAATTTCATTTTATTCCGATGACAAAGGATGATGAGGATACACTTGATATCCTTCAATTCTATAAAGATTCATCAAGTTCATCGGTTGATATCCCAACAGTTGAGATTCATTCTCAAACAACTGCTATCACACCCGAGCTCCCACTCACTCTCTAAACATGGGGACGAGCATCTTGACATCATGTTCCTAAAAGGAATCGGACGAATTCATAAAGTCTAGTGTTGAGAACCTTGTCCCAATCCAGAGAGTCAGGGAACTTTGACCATATGTGTGATTCTCTTTCCCTTCTTGAGTGTTCAAAAGATCAATTTGAAACTTTCTCGGATCTTAGCTTACGATTGTGCTTCCTATGGAAACATCGAATATGTTGAGGCATCACTCGATGCGGCCTCAGATCCCTTCTTGAGGAGTTCACCGATGAACTCACTCACTCATCACCCATTTCATCTAAAGTGATGATGATCCTTTGATTTCGAGTCGACGGGAGAGACCGAAAGTCTCCTTGATAATGACCGTCACTCACTTCTCACCCTAACAGTCCAATAGAGAATGTTGATCACTTTGTTCCCTAAACATTCAAAGCTACTTTCACCAATCCTCTATTTGAATTGACTCAATTCACTTTAATTTCTGAGAATCCACTCTTTGATACTCAGATTGAGGATAGTGATGAGTCTATAGTGGAACAAGAATTCCATTTACGTCATGTGAATGATTCTCTTCATGAAGAGTTCTCCGGTGAACTCTCTCATGACATATTTCCTCCGGAACATGATCATTTCTATTTTGATCTTGAGGATGATATTGGCTCGGAGGAAGGTGTACTCTATCATACGAGTTTGCCTATTAATGATACTACCCTCACCCTTCCTCCCGATATGTCTACGTTTGAGGATGAAGAATGGATCCTGATTGTTATCAAAATCTTTCTTCCTTTCCTCAAATATCTTGTGATTTCTCTTCATCTTCACTCCTTCAGGAATGAAGACACTATCTTTGACCCCGGCATTTTCATATATCATTCTTGAGCCGGTTCTATGTATATCTCATCGGTGTGGAACTTTCACGTGCTTCAAATGTTTATACAAACATTTTGAATGAAAGTCCGATGGAGATTGTCTCTTCCACTTACTTCCCCATGAACAAATTAATTTGGGTCGAGTCAAGCTAGCGACTGTTAATCAAAAACACAGATAGCATGCCATATGGGTTTTCACCCATATTTCAGACTTCTTTCTATTTTCTACCACCCTAGTGTGGGGAGCTTCACATGTTGTGTATATATATAAGTTTAAAAAAAAAAAAAAAAACTTTCAAAATAATGGTCGTAGTATTTCCTTTTACGTTCTCGCTTCGCATAACCGCCGGTACTTTGAATATTGAGGGCAATATTCATTTCTAGTGTGGGAGGGAATTCTCACGAATTTTGTCATATAATTATACCACCCAATTCCCCCGTTTTGGCCAATTTTTTTTTTGGAGTAAGTGTTTTACACTTACTCGCCTTATGGTTATCGATCCGCATGTCTAATAAACAAAAGGATTGGCTAATCCAGGAGCAAACGGTTCTTGGTAAAGATATCTCAAACCCGTTGGTGATCGGCTTGCAATTTTCCCAAAATTGTATGGTATTCAGCTCACCATATCCTTAAAAGTGAAGAGTTGGCTAGCCCGCAAGTTTATGGCTTGTGGTAAAGGCAGTGGAAAAACCATAATTGGTAATCGACTCACCAAAGATAATATTGATAATTTATCTAAGAGTTGGCTAGCTTGTGTGAGATAACTTGACGGTTTAGCACGAATCACCTACCCTTTATTAGGCACTAGGCTAAGCACCTAGTTCCATTGCAATGGAGGAACTACTACCCACACTACACCAACAACTAATCCCAAAGGAGATCAACTCCTTTTTACAACATCATCAAGGACATCAATATCCTTGGATCTAGTACTAATCTATCTTGTACATCGAAACACACCATATCGAATGTACATCTAAGGCACCTTTCACTAATGCCTTTAACTAGATCTTCAAGACACCCTTCACTAATGTCTTGTGTCTTGACTTCTAAGCACCCTTCAATAATGCTTCTAGTCTTGACTTCTAAGCACCTACCACAAGTGCTTATGATATAGACGATAAATACCCTTCACTAATATCTTCGTCTTGACACTTGAGACACCTTTCACAAATGTCTTCAACACTTCTTAGGAAAATAAAAACAATCATCAACAAGAAGACTTCAATAGTCTTGATGATGAGGAAGCATGGCAACTCATGGACTTGAGCTTGCTCGACTTCAAAGGTGGTGATCTTGCCTTTAAGAGGAACCAAGAAGATCACACAAAAACAAAACTACAAACATAGATCTCTTGGATCTGAGGTTAGGGAGTTTTTAACTCAAGGGGAATGTGTGTTAGAAAGGGGTGAGAAACAATGAAGAAATGGCTCACTATTTATAGAGGAAAATTTAATTGTCTCCCCGGATCCCACGGATCCTTCCACAAGGGATCCGTCTAGCTGTAAAAGCTAGGGATCCGTGGGACGCTCCCCTTTACCCATGGGTATTTTGGTTATGGGTCATGGGTTATGGGTTGATCCATGGGTCTTTAGCTAGATACAATGTATCTCTTGAGTGCAATGCACCTAGTCACATGGGTATGGGTCAAAACCATGGGTTATGGATACCATCCATATATGATATAAGCATGATGTCATGCAATGGGTTATGGGTCAAGCTCCATGGGTCATGGGCTTTGGGTTGTACCCAACTACATTCAATGTATTTGCCCAATGGGTTATGATACTTAAGTTTCTACCCATTTATATTATCCAATATACTACATACTAGTTATGTGTATATTTTACCCAAATATGTAAACACTAGTTGTTGTACATATGTAATATTAAATCATAAAATCACTTATACTTGTTTTAGTGTTTTATGTGAAAATGTGAATATGTTAGAAACTATTAGTTCAAACCATTTACGTACTTTATTTGTTTCCTTAAAATGATTTTATGCTTGTTATCGACAAAACATTAGAAGATCGTAAAATATAAATAAACGTTTGATCCGCTCCGAACGGTCTATCTTTTATTAGTCAACCACTTGTGAATAGTCAACCATAAAAGTCGTATGCTTCGAGCAAAATGCAATTGAGTCCGAGGAGTTTAGTGTTTCCGGTCGTTAAGTCCCAACGAGTGTGAACACCGTAATAGAACCGAATTCGATCGGGTGATATTGAAGCGTGAAAGGGGTTATGATTGATTAAGTGATTAAACTAAGGAAATTAAATCTATAAAAGACTTTGAAGTCATTTTAATTCTATATTTAAAATCGTTTAACGATTAAAACCTACAACGTACGTTTAAATAAAATTACGTGAATGTACGAAATAAAACGTGAAAATAAAGAAGTAAAATACCTACGGATATGGAAAATACATTTTTACAATACTAATGATGTAAGAAAATTATTGGAAATTTAAAACTAATTTTTTTGGATTTTTCTTGATTTAATTTGAATTAAAAACTAATTTTAAATATTTAAAATAGACTTAAAATACTACAAATCAGGAAAATAAACTAGAAAATTACAAAAATATTTTTAAAAAATCTTAAATGACTAAAAAGAATTTTAGAAACTGGAATCACATTTTTTTGACTTTTTCTCTATTTATTATGAATTTAAACTATTTTAAACTAATTAAAATGCTAGAAAATCTATTTTAACTAAGAAAATTCAGGAAAAATACTTTTTATGACTTTTTGAATATTCTAAAACTAATAAAATTGAAATTGTATTTTTCTGATCTTTTTCTAATTTATTTGGATTAAATGCTAATTAAAAATGCTAGAAAATGACATAAAATGCAGAAAATTAGTAAATGAACAGTTAAAAATATGAAAACTTCCAAATCAACGAAAAATAATATTGAGAAGCCAGGAAAAATAACAGAAACTATTTTGGAGTAGTGGAGATATGATTTGGCTGCACAACTAATGAAATAAGCACATGTAAATAAGCTAAAATCTAACCATAAGCTACTATAAGCTACCCTAGCCTTAATCTAACCTAACTTATGCTAAAGCAACTGAATGGGACCCTAAAAGCACAGGCTAGAAGCATTTAAGCACAAAAGCAAGATCAAACCATAATAAGCCAACAAGTACCCCCAAGGCCCTACTTTAAGCCTACATTAAGCTAGCAAGAAAAAATCACAAAAATTAACTAAAATGACGGTGTTAGACAACCAACAAAAGAGCTTATATCCATTTCGGCTAATATGGACTTAAGGTGAAGAAATTAAAAATCAAAACTATAAGGGTGAATGGGGACAATTCAAGGCCTGATGCAGATAAGAAAAAGTTGCAAAACCAAATGAAACAAGCACGCAGGGCCTATGATCCTTAATCTAACTATCTCAATGCATCAAAATGAGCTTAAAACAGGTACTAAAGAGGATCTAGAGTGACGATTCAAAAGTGATAATTAAAGTCTAAAACTGCATAACCAATTAAAAGATGACAAAATGCACTAAATAAGCTAATTTCCCTCAAATCAACTTAACTAGCCTAACTAAGCCATGATCAAAGCCGAATGATAAAAGACGATGACAAGAAAGGAACACAGAATTTGCAAGAACACCTTGAAATAAAGCTATGCCAAACACCATACCTTAACTATGGCTATCGATTTTGAACATATCGTATTTCAGGTACAAATGCTTCAGCTTGGATAAGCTATATTCTAGGTTCCTAAACACCAAATAACTTATAAAAATGCTAATTAAACAGATTGCAACACTAAATTAGCACTAAACAACCTAAACTAATTTTAAGCTATTTTTTTTTGGCTTTTTATGATTTTTGAAGAAATAAAGATAAACACAAACTAGGACAGATTAAACTAGTGAAGCACTAATATAAAGTGATAAAAGCGCTTATTAACTAAAATAAACAGATTATAAGCTTTCTATGCTAAGAATTTGACTTTGTTGACTTTATTAGACTTTTTAAGAAAAATTATGCATAAACCCTTAAATTACTCTAATTGACTAAATTAAATTTTAAATAGCTTAAACAAACTAATTTGAACCATTCAAACAGATTAAAACTTAAATTTTGACAAGAACCGCCATTTTGGGGGAAAGCTAAAGAAGGCAAGAAACTAAAAATTAATTGATGAAACTTCTTGAATTAAGATTTGAAATAACTTGTGCAATACTGAAAATAAGAATCCTTAAAGCTTTTACACTAAACTTTTAAAAACGATTAAAAGAAAAAAAGAAATGGTCTAAGACAACACATCTTCTACTACATCTCTTTCTTCTTTTATAGCACCACTAGGGTTTCGGTTCTTTTCCGGCCCTTGATGGGCTCTATTGATCTTGACCGTTGGCTTGGATTTTACGCCAAAAGATATTTGCAAATGGTACTGATGACTTGTGACAAGGGAAGGAGCATTTAATGCATTTGGTTTGTTGTGGAGTGGAGGGACAAAGGATGGTGAAGGTTAGCTGGAGGTGAGGGTGGGTGAATTTGCAGAGAAGTGGGTGAAGAAGGAGGTGAAGTGGAGGGAAAAGGTGAGTGGGTTTGGTTGGGTGTTTGAATCGGGGTTTATTAATAGGGAGGGGGTCAAGGGTATATGGTGGCGGTTCAAGGCGGTTCAAGCGGGTTGGGTTTGGTATTAATAACAAGGACCATTCTTGTAATTTCGATTTTTGAGGACCAACTGCGCAATTTTTCAAAGTTATTCCAAGGGTCAATCTTGCCAAGTTTCATTAGTACAAGGACCATAAAATATAATTTTCCATTTTAAACTTCCAAGGACTATTTTTGCCAATTTTGAAACTTGAAGGACCAAACTTGTAAATTCTCCAAACTTTTACCCAAGGATCATTTTTGATAAATTTTGATTTTGAAAGGACTTGGGTTGACTTTATTCCAAAAAATGATCGGGACTGATTTTGTCAAGATTTGAAAGTCGAGGGACTTGAAACGCCAATTATGCAAACTTAGCTCGTTTTCATCGATTTTAAACATTTTGCATCTGAAACATATAAAACACAATTTTGGGATATTTTCAGTATTTTGATGCATTTCTGAGTGTTTTTAAATGTTTTGGCAGCTCAGATAAGACAAAAATGATGAGTATTTAGACACTCATCAACGTTTTTACGGCTTATTTGTATTAACAATCTCCCCCTTTTTGTTGATGACAAAATATAAAATTATTTTAAGGAAAAGCTAAAATTCGTAAAAGTTTGAATTTGTAGTTTTTACTTTCTTCTCCCCTTTTGTAAAACAAAAGAGCTTTGAAAAGGAAACTAACACATTGTTTTAGGAAAAATATGTGAAAGAAAAAAAAAATAGAAGTAACGGAAAGGATCTCGTCTTTACTCCCCTTGACAAGTCCATCCTATATAAGGGTCAAGAAAGTAATTCTAAGCTAGTTAGTTTGCAACTAAGTTTGAAAAAGATTTCGTGAATGTGCTCCCCCTTGATGATTGCAATTTCAGAAAGGGATGTCAAGAAATGTAACCCTAATATTGAAAGTAATTTGCAATGTATTTCTTTGACACAAAGCTCCCCTTGCTTTAGGATGTCAAAGTCTTAATGTGTAAATTGAATAACTACAAAACAAAGGTTAGAAAGCAAGTATAATTCACAATTTCCTGCAAATGTGGTC
This sequence comes from Chrysanthemum makinoi, assembly GCA_910596185.1. NCBI lineage: Eukaryota > Viridiplantae > Streptophyta > Magnoliopsida > Asterales > Asteraceae > Chrysanthemum > Chrysanthemum makinoi. The sequence continues at coordinate 195,589,326 of OU343222.1, read as the reverse complement.
CAAGTTAGTAGAAAATAGTTTACTGTATCACGGATCCCACGGTTCCCTCCTAGTAGGGATCCGCCTAGGCAATTTTGAGGGATCCGTATAGCCGATGATCAATTTCAGAATGGTGATATAACAAGTAATGTTATCACAAAAGTGAGATATGAATACAACGTAATCATATACTCAGAGAAATAGAAAGTAGCATGTAATTTCATTTAATAAAACTAGAGTTATGGTATACATGACTCTAAAAACTAAGAAAATACATGACTAGGAATTTCTAGACCAACTATCGCTTGATGCTAGGACACCACTAAGATCTTCTAGCTCAAGTTTTGTTTAGGTTTAATCTCGTCGAAACGTTCGAGGAGATGATAGAACATGAAACATTGGTCTTCTCGTACTTCATGTATCAAACTTTCAACATGTTGACAATGATAGCAATCTTTGTCATGGCTAGGTAGTGGTGGTGGAAGAAATGAAATGGCTTGATGCATGGATCAAGTGAAGCGGCTTTGGAGCTTCAAACGACGGAGGGATTGATGGAGTTTAATTTAAGAATGGCTCGACCAAGAATGATGGTGGTGGTAGAGAAGTGTCCACTTCTATATGGTCGGGTGGTTGACTTTGATGATTTCTCATAATCCAAATGGGATTATATGATGGAAACGGCGAAAAGGAAGCCGGAGCTAGTGTTGACTCAACACCTTGATTTTGTATCATTATTCCTCCTAATGAGGAGAATGTTGTCAACTGTGGCGGATGAGACGACCTAGGAGGCAAATCCTCTAAATTGTAGAGGTGTGGTGATGATAGTGGAGATGTAAAAGAAATAGCTCTAGGAACCAATGGTGATGGTTTAGTGGAGATGATATTGTTTGGCCTAGGAGGTATGGTGGTGTTTGGAATAGGTAGTTTTGTGGGTACTATCCTTTTAGGAATTGGTTTGATTAGTTGAGAAGAGACCCTTGCATTAGTTGGCTTGACCTGAGATGATTCGGTTGAAGAAATTTCGTGTACAACACGAGCAATTTTCTTGGGTGGTTCTTTGGTGGATAAGTTACTACTTGGAGTTTTCCTCATGATGAGATGATTTCAAGAAGTTTGTAAGGGTTTCTTAAGTGCTAAAAATTAGGATGAAGGTGATGACTATGGAAGTCCTAACAATGTGGTTTATAAAGCAAGAGATTTGGTAAGTGCATTTAAGCCTTAAGCCACTAAAATTCATTGGAATGTGATGATTAACATGCACAAGAGTCAACTTCAGATTTTGTACTGATCTAGGGACTCATTTAAGATGAGATGGAGTGTTTGAGTTAGAAAGATGAGTTGAAATGATTGTTTTAGCAAGGTTTGACATAATCTGTCATCCGGATCCCACGGTTCCCTCCTCAGAGGGATCCGTCTAGGCTAATCCTAGGGATCCGTCTCTCAGCAGCTATGAAAGAATAGAAATGATGTTTCTAAGGTCTAAGATCATCTTGAGTGCTTCAGTCCTCCTAAGTGTCTTAAATGAAGGGGTGCTTAAGTACTTGAAGGTAATGAGTGATGTAGCTAATGATTGCCTTTTATAGAAAGAATTGGAACTTTCATGAGTACCAATGAATGAACAAGAATGATACTAAAGATTTTGAGAGTGTCAAGTGAAGCTAAATGATCCTAGAGATCAGATAGTGACTTAGATTAATCATTTGGAAAATATCCTAGAGGCTTAAGATGGAAAAACTAGGATTTGATCAATTTTGACCAATTTCGTCGTAAGGATGATTATGATCGATTTTGTTATAAAAGGTTTCCTACGTTTAGATATGAGGGATCATTGTGAAAAATGATGTGTGAGCTTAAGAGCGGAAGAGTAATGGATTAAAATGAAATGATAGATCTACAAGCGTCTTTGAGTGTGATCTAGGTGAGTTATGTGTGAGTAGGAAGGATCTACTTAACTTGATAAGGACTTAATTTGCCTTAAGACACTATGTTTAGCTTAGTGTGAGGTGTTCTAACGATATGTTTGAAATATAATGCTTGCAATTGCATTTTGTTTGTGGATCCCACGGTTCCCTAGATGTAGGGATCCGTCTAGCACAAACTTTGGGATCCGTCCATCGCTCGCTAGAACCTTTACTAAAGGTATGCAATGATCTTGACAATGCATTATATTCCAAGGTTAGTTTAAAGGGGTTCTAACACTAAGATATCAAATGTAAGATGTTTTATTTCGTGAAGGAAATAGGATTACATTGATAAAACACGAGTACAAGAGGTTTGATCCTATTTGAAATACTACTAGGTTCCTTGAGTGTTTTCGCTATGAGGATCATCACGTTGTTGATGAGTGTTGGTGGAATCAAGAATGAAGAAAGTCTTCATTAGATATGTTTAGCGGTTCCATCATCTTGTTCACAAGTACGTACAACGGACTTTGAAATTGAGGATGAAAGTGCATAACGTTATGATAGAGTCACGTCAAGAACATTCCATAAGGGATGAGTTTATTCTTAGAGCCTTGAAGATTTACAATTAGCCTTGCAAAGAAGTAGGCGAGATTGTATGGTTGTTGTGTTAGCAAACAATACAATATGTGAGCACAACAAGCGGGAAGAATTTCTCGATTTCCCCTAAGACTCCAAACATTTTCATGTAGGATGAGTGCAAGGGGCTTGTAATCTTCAGTATGTCGGTGTGAAGATAATGTTTAGATCGGAGTAATATGGTTGAGGTTTGCATATTATGCGATGTAAATCTTCCGGGGAGGGTATGTGTGAACAATATGGACTATTTTCTTCACGAAAGTTGAAGAGAGAATCAAGAGACCAATCTTTGGTGAAGGCACATTGTCCATGATTTGGAATTTGGAGGATGTGAGCAAAATGCCCAAGGGTTAAAGTAAACTTTTGGTTTTTGATATAAAACCAAAGAGATAGAGAGCGATCCTCGTTACGAACGAGTTCAACTTGACGGAAGAATTCCATTATGAACCTTGGACATATCTTCTCGTTGATTTCAAGAAGATATTCTAGTCCTATGGCTCAGAAGGAGGTATTGATACCTTCTTCGAATTGTAGAGAGGTGTCTACAATACGTCCTTCGTGGAAGTGATGGTTTTCGAGGTTATTGAACCCACGGACATGAATTCCAGGTGTGTTGGGTTCGAGGGAGATGTTCAGAGTGTAGACGCTAGTGAATGAAAAATCAAACTCATATTCATGCGTCATAGTTGAACCTATAGAAATGATGAGTTAATAGAAAGTGATGTTTGTGGTCAACCTATGATTATCTAACGTTTTTATTAGATTTTTATTAACAATGGTTTTTAACAAGAAAGACACTTAACTCACTTATGGTTTTGACATACTAGTGGAGTATTACTTTTAGAAGAAAAGAGGTTTTTAATTTGCATGAAAAACTGTTCTCCAGTAGGACGGATCCCACGGTTCCTTTACAAAAGGGATCCGGCTAGTATAACTTCCGGGATCCGTAGATCTGTAGTTACAGAAACAGATTTTATAATGAAAAGCATAGGTTTTTAGATCTCATAGTTTTATACCAAGATATGTGTTTTAGCCTACATTTTCGTTTAACATGTATACATGTCTTCTAATGTATTACGAGAGAATGAAATAAAACAACGAGAAATGATAAACACATTGTGATAATAATAACCTGGATAACTAGACTATTAGTAATATTTCATTTCAATACTAAGAATGATACAAAGGATTGGGTATATAACCCCAATGTAGATTAACAACACAAAGTAAATGTCTCCGTATGTGAACTTCATCATAGGGAACACAAGTGCGATGAGTGTTAAGACGATGAGCACGAAGGCGATGTAAACCATGTTGAAGATGATTCTTCTTGGTTTTGGTTGAGATGAAATGGAGAGGAGGATGAAGTTTTGAGTGAGAGGGAATTTTTGAAATTGGAAGATTTGAAAAAGTGGGGATTTGATAAAGTGGGCGTCGAGTGGTTTATATATGGGGAAGGAGAATTTTTGAAATTTGTGTTTTGTTTATTATTGATTAAAAGAAATAAAACACAAGTTTTATATGCTATGACTTTAGACGAGAAAAATAACACGTATGTGAGAAAAAAAAAAGGCTTCCTAATGAAGCTTCATGTAATACATGTATATGCACAAAAGATAATCATATAAATACCTAAATAGGTATACTAAATTATCAAGCAAATGTCATTTTAGAGATAAGAAGAAAATCATACCTCCACAAATTAACTTAGGAATGTCTTTACAAATGACACAACAATTGTCACTTAGACGATTCCGGCTCCTTTGTGTTTAAGATACCTTCTTAAGGAAGGTATTCTTGTTACCAAGCGATTCCTATAGCTTGGTGGGTATGAGCTTTGACTAATCAACATGACAAAGAAGATTAGTGTATTTTAAATAGGAAATAAATACTAAGAAATGTTGTCATCTAATCAACATCCAAACAAAGAGTTTTAAAAGACATGGTGTTTGTTTTATGAAAAACCTTCTTTGTAGTTTTCAATTAACTATGGATCGTATAAAGTTTTTAAAGTACAATATACTTCAAGAAACTTGGTAATGAAGCTCTGATGCCAATTGTGGAAAACTAGAAGGGGGTTGAATAGTTTTGCCAATTAAAACTTCCTTTTAAACTATTTAGATCAACTTATGTTAATCTATTTAGATGTGTGTGTTGGATGTTGACAAACAAGCATATAAATATATGTAACGAAAAGATAAGAGTAAGAAGCACAAAACCACAAAACGAGTATTTATAGTGGTTCGGCTACAAGGACACCTTCCTTGCCCTACTCCACTCCCCGAGTCACCTACTCGCGAGTTCGTAAACACTACACCAATCTCCTTATGGCGGAGAAGCCTTCACAACGTCGCCTACCCTTTTTCCGGTGCTAGGCTAACCACCAAGTTCTTTCACTCCAAGGTGAACCACACCTACACAACGTCGCCTACCCTTTATAAGGTACTAGGCTAAGTACCTAGTTCTTTCACACCAAGGTGAACCACACCTACACAACGTCGCCTACCCTTTATTAGGCACTAGGCTAAGCACCTAGTTCCATTGCAATGGAGGAACTACTACCCACACTACACCAACAACTAATCCCAAAGGAGATCTACTCCTTTACAACATCATCAAGGACATCAATATCCTTGGATCTAGTACTAATCTATCTTGTACATCGAAACACACCATATCGAATGTACATCTAAGACACCTTTCACTAATGCCTTTAATTAGATCTTCAAGACACCCTTCACTAATGTCTTGTGTCTTGACTTCCAAGCACCCTTCAATAATGCTTCTAGTCTTGACTTCTAAGCACCTGCCACAAGTGCTTATGATATAGACGATAGATACCCTTCACTAATATCTTCGTCTTGACACTTGAGACACCTTTCACAAATGTCTTCAACACTTCTTAGAAAAGAAAAGAATCATCAACAAGAGACTTGAGTAGTCTTGATGATGAGGAAGCATGGCAACTCATGGACTTGAGCTTGCTCGACTTTAAAGGTGGTGATCTTGCCTTTAAGAGGAACCTAGAAGATCACACAAAACAAAACTACAAACATAGATCTCTTGGATCTGAGGTTAGAGAGTTTTTAACTCAAGGGAAAGTATGTTAGAAAGGGGTGAGAAACAATGAAGAAATGGCTCACTATTGATAGAGGAAAAATTCTCTACTTCCCGGATCCCACGGATCCCTTCCAAGGATCCGTCTAGCGTAAAGCTAGGGATCCATGGGATGCTCCTCTTTACCCATGGGTATTTTGGTTATGGGTCATGGGTTGATCCATGGGTCTTTAGCTAGATACAATGTATCTCTTGAGTGCAATGCACCTAGTCACATGGGTATGGGTCAAAACCATGGGTTATGGATATCATCCATATATGATATAAGCATGATGTCATGCAATGGGTTATGGGTCAAGCTCCATGGGTCATGGGCTTTGGGTTGTACCCAACTACATTCAATGTATTTGCCCAATGGGTTATGATACTTAAGTTTCTACCCATTTATATTATCCAATATACTACATACTAGTTATGTGTATATTTTACCCAAATATGTAAACACTAGTTGTTGTACATATGTAATATTAAATCATAAAATCACTTATACTTGTTTTAGTGTTTTATGTGAAAATGTGAATATGTTAGAAACTATTAGTTCAAACCATTTACGTATTTTATTTGTTTCCTTAAAATGATTTTACGTTTGTTATCGACAAAACATTAGAATATCGTAAAATATAAATAAACATTTTTACGGCTTATTTGTATTAACAACTATGTTTTCCCATCAAGTTCATGGACATGAAGACTTCACAAAATAATGTTGCTGCTAAGTTGCCTAAGCTCAAATAGAATGATTTTGAGATGTGGAGGCTCAGGATTGTGCAATTCTTTATGGTGCTGGATTACAATCTCTGGGAGGTTATAGAGAATGGAGACTCTTTCACTCCTTCACCAACTGAAACAACAGTTGATGGAAAGACTGTTACTGTCCTTGTTAGCCTTAATAGAAAGTGATAGTCATTCACGTTTAGGAACTTTGTAACGCGTGTTAGATATTGTAATAGAATAGTCAATGGGCTCATGGATTAGGCTAAGCTAATAGGTTATTAGTTATGTTAAGCTAGTCTCTTATTATTTGCAATCCAATCCATGCCCAAACGAGGCCCATGGCCAAGGCTTTAGGGCATCTTGTATTCAACTATAAATACACCTCAAATGTGTCATTTGAGGTGTGTGCTTGAGTGTGTAAGTGTGTGTTTTTTTATGAAATACAAGTTCATGTTCTCTTCTTTATCTCTAGTGCCATATGCGTTTACATACTTCAAGTTACCAAACCGTGCTTTATTTTTCTTGTGTTAAGGTCGTTATACGTGATAAGGTTGATAAAAACAAGGTCCTACAATTGGTATCAATCGACTGACAATGATTTATGAGTGTTTGTGTTTCGTTTTTTGTTGAAACTTTACTTAAAAGTTGCGGTTTTTATATAAAAACGGATTAGCTTTGTTTAAAGTTTTGATTTTTAGGTGTTTTCTACGTTAAAGTTGTTGTTTTATTGATCTTTAAGTGTTTTAGAAGAAGTTTGTGCAAAAGAAATCATTTGGAATCGTGTTTTGAGTTAAAAATCGCGTTTTGCAACAATCAAGCAGCTTACGAATAAGGTTTACGGTAAGAAACTCAAAACCCTTATTTTACGAATAAGGAAAGTCAAAACCTCGATCTTACAAATAAGCTTATTCGTAAGAAGCTTAACTTTACGAATAAGGTTTACGAATAAGCTCATGGTGAAGATTCTTCGTGCAACATCGATTACTCAGTACTTCCCTAGGATAAGTTTGTGGAATACTTCGACTTGTGAAATCTCGCAAGCTACGACAAGTTATTAAGATACGATTGTGATTCTTACGAGTAAGCAGTTTTTACGAATAAGATCTATTTCTTACGAGTAAGGACATTGTTTACGAATAAGATTCATTTCTTACGAGTAAGAACCTACTTTAAGAATAAGATTCATTTCTTACGAGTAAGAACCTTCTATACAAATAAGATACATATCTTAATAAGGAATACGAATAAGGACTGGGAATGAATGGAATTACTAATAAGGACAATTTTTGAATAAGCCATAAATCTTACGGTAAGGCGGTGTTTATGAATAAGACATAAATCTTACGAGTAAGAATAAGACATAAATCTTACGAGTAAGGCAGTTTTACAAATAAGATTCAAATCTTACTTTGTAAGGACATGTTTATGACTAAGCACCCAATTTTACAACTAAGGTTTTATGAATTTGGACAAGATTTTCAAAGAAAACTTCAAACGGTCATAACTTTTGAACCGTAACTCCGTTTTCAGTGTTCTACCCATCAAAATGACCGTCAAAACGAGGAGAACGACACGTAACATTGACTAAAGTCCATTCGTGTCAACCTTTGAGGCTTAAAAATGCTCCGAACAAAATTTATTAAGGTTTTTAAGTTTTCAGACCAAATTTTCACTACAACCACCGAGATTAATCTTCATCAAACACAACTCCTTTATCATTGAATCGATCCTACATCAACTTTATCACAAATACCTTCTTCAATGGCAACTCAGCAAGACATTCATGCGCCAATGTCAAAACCGCCCTCCTAAGGCCTGGAAAAGGTGGATATCTTCAATGGACAAGTCGTATGCTCCGCTACATCAAAACCAAACCTAATGGAAAACTCATGATTCAATCCATTAAGTATGGACCCATTAAACCACGACAAGTCCAAGACCTTGGAGATCCTAATGGAACACCTCATGTTCAACCATTTTTTCGTGATCAACATGAAACAGAATACAATAAAGATGATAAGAAATAGATCGAAGCATATGACATGGCAATACACATCGCCAACCGGGATTACCAAGAGACATCTTTCTGCCGGTAGACAGATGTGAAACTGCTTATGATATGTGAGAACGTGTTAGACGTCTATGTTATGGAACATAAATTGGACAACAAGACATGGAGAACAAGCTGCTAACTGAATGGGAGAAGTTTACCTCAACTCCAGGAGAATCCATTGAATCCTACTACGGAAGGTTTTGAACTTGGATGAACAAGTTAATCTGAAACAAACTGACACCCAGAACTATCGTGAGCAACATCAAATTCATCAACAATCTTCAAGAAGAATGGGGATGCTATTTCACTATTGTCAACCAAACAAAGGACTTACATCAGGTGAACTTTGATCAACTATACGATTTTCTGAAACAAAACCAAGCTGAAGCCAACGAGTCAGGAAAGAAAGACTAGCAAAGAATCATGATCCATTGGCACTAATTGCACAGACACAAACTCCAGTGATCACACAACAGAAACCTTCATCTTCCACTAACAACAACATGTAACAATCCATCCCACAACCACAAAATGTTATCCCTCAACAACAATTCTATATACCAAAACAACAAGTCAATCAACAACAACAATGTCCACAATACTAGGGCGAATCACGAACTTAAAGTGAACAAACAGAGGCTTTGTCTAATGCATTTGCTTATTTGACTAAAGTATTCAAAGGATGTTAATCCACACCAGGTAACAACGACCAAAGGATTTCTTCAAACACTCGAATAAAAGGCAAATTGCAATGTACCGGGTTTGAATATGGGTCAACAAGGAAAAATGGTCGGAGTTATTGGGAATCAACAGGATATGTTGTGGATTTCACATGGTAATCAGCGGTTCCGTATCATGGTAATCGATGGGTCGAATGTTGGAATCGGATGGGTCGAATGTTGGGAATAGAATAGTGGGTAATCTGAATGGGAAGGTTGCCTCAATGTTGGAAATTATGGAAATGTGAATCGCTAATCAGGTTACGTGTTACAACCTGTCAAGGATGGGTCACATTGCAAGGAATTTCTATTGCCGAAAAAGAAGGATTCAACGTATCTTCGAAAACATTGTTGTTGGTACAAAAGCGCGAAATGGATGCGCTTGAGTGCTGAGGAACATGACTTTATAGCTATTATGGATGAAATGGAAGATCGAGAGGATATCAATGCGAACTACATCTTTAAGGCAAATCTTCAGGAGGCTAAGTACGACACTGATTCTGACATACCTCCTGTTTATGATGCCAACGCAGTCTCTGAGGTACCAATCATTGATCCATGCTATAACAATGTCATATTTGATGTGTTTACTTATGAGGAGCAACATTCTGTGACGCCAGTACCCACTTATGATACATACCTAGACAATCCGATTAGTAGCAATATTAACTCTGAAACTCCAGATGTAGATCCTAGCGGAGGCTCTGTGGCACAAAATACTGAGACTGATGAGGAAACACGTGCCTTATTTGAAACATTAATTAACAATTATGGCATTGAAATTGAGAAAGTTAAAAAGGTCAATCGCGATGTTATGGCCGAGAATGATAAATTGACCGCTGAGCTTGAGAGGTATAAGGAAAATGAAAAAGCTTTTGAATTTCACAAAATCAAAAAGTCAGAATTAGAAACTGGTTATCGAAATTCCGTTTTAAGAGAAAAAAATTGCAAATCAAGTATGACACACTTGATGTTAATTTAAGCTTGAAAATAAAGTCTTTAAACGAGGAAATTTCTAATCTTAAAAACCAACTTTCTAAACAAAAAGCAACTTATTCTGATCTTGAAAAAGAGAAGAAACAGTTGATACCTGATTTTTCAAAACAAGAAGATTCTCTTCTTGATGAAATTCTTGAGAAAAATGAAAAAAATCAACAAATTGAAAAATTTGATTGTTACAATAGGTCATTCTGCTCAAACAATCAATATGATAACTAATCAAACAAATCCATATTATTATACAACACAAAAATGGCTCTTGGTAACAAAACTCCTTGTGCACTCAAGAAAGCTCAAAAAGAACAGAATGTTTTGTATAATGAAAAAGCTTTGTTAGATAAGCATGAACCCATAAATGTTTGTGATTCTCATGAAACGTTATAACTAATTGACGAGAGTAAATCAAAAATGAAACAAAAGAACCCAGAAATAAAACCAATTGATTATAACAAACTTAACAAACTTTCTGGAGTTACTTTTGTCCCTCAAAAAGAAAATTCAAAGTTTTCCATAATACCCAATGTTTCAAACAAAGAGTCAAAACCAGTTTCAAAACCAATTGTTGTCTCAAAATCATTTTTGAACATGGAAAAAATATCTTCAAACAATCCCTTTAACACAAGTGATGCAAGAAGATTTTTAGATAACGTTAAAATTAGAATTGGGCAACTTCAAGAGATTGTTAAGTCTAAACCTAATATTAGTACTAACAACTAGTTTTCTAGTTTTCATGATGAAATGAAAAAGGTTTTTGAAACTGAAATTGTCATTCCACTAAATAACATTACTGCGAGGGTAATTTATTTTGAACAAGAATTTTTGAAAGAAACAGGTAACTCTCAACTTAAGTTACGCCGTAACTAGATTCGGCCTATAAATACCAGCCCTAAATTCTGCATATCACATCATTCACTCCATACACAAAGCAAAGAACGTGAGTAGGGGACCGAAGGCAGATCTTGAGGAGCATACGGAGCCATATCCAAGAGAGAAATCACTCCCTAACGATAAGCATTAGCGATTTATCATTTCTTTTACTTTCAATTCATGTATTTCATTATGTCAAACGTTGAATTGATTGTTTCATTTAATATGATCGGCTAAGCACCTCTGGTGCTAGCCTAGTTATGATTCCTTAATTGTTATGTTTATGTTTACATAGCTTTAGATATAATTGTTTCTAGTGTATGCATGCATAGTTTGTTGGTAGCTACCCTTGTTTCTGTAGTTTTAAATGGCGGTAGTGTCTAGTTGCTTAGAAGAATTGACCAACCGACCTAAGTTGACCAACCGACGACCCTTCTTCGCTTGTGCTAAGCACCAAATGATCACCGCCGCTTGGATGAACAGCTAAATCATTACAAATTCCCTATTTGATTTTTCACCCCGTGCCATTGCAAGAATCTTGTTTTGGAAATTTTAAGTTTCAATCCTCTCGCGTTACCATAGGTTCTAACTTCTACGAGGATCAACTTTAAAACAACCCATATTTTGAAAAAATTAGAAAAATTAGAAACAGAAAATCATTCAACTATTCAAGTCAACTGAGGGAAGAGATCTAGTGAGAAGTAATATTAAAATGAAAAGAAATGATAAAGGTTTCTAGCCACATATTTTAAATAAAAGGGAGAATTTTAAGGGGAGATGCATCTACTTTTGTAGGTGCATCTTATATGTGTGGTTGTGGTTTCTTGTCACTCTTCTCATTCTTATTTTTCTTCTTATTTGATCCTTACTCACCAGTGATCAAATACCAAGGATTAGATGTTTACAAAGGCTTGGCTTTTGACCCTCAAAATACAAAACGATGGGAAGCTTGATATTGATTGCATGATTTGTTCATAAGGAGTTACGATTTGTGACCCTTCTTCCCAGCTGAACCTGACCAAATGTCCTAGCGACCTAAACCCCCACTTGAAGCAATTGGAAGTAATTAGACGTGATCATAACTTGATAGGATGAGTAACTAGGTTAGCACACTTCTCCTCTATTGATCACAACCCTTGCCTTTATTCGCTTTCTTTATTTCTTGTTTTATTAGTTTATTAATCTGTGACACCTAGACTTAATTAGAATCCGCTCACATAGCTCTTGGGAAGACCTCGGTTTTACCGATTACTACACTACACACGATCGGGTACACTGCCCGTTAGTGCATAAGGTAGACCATAGGTAAATGAGACACTTATAAATATTAAAACCTGATCAGTAAAACCTGCATCATTAAGTTAGTCTCTTATTATTTTTAATCCAACCTAATCCAATCCAAGCCCAAACGAGGCCCATGGCCAAGCCTTTAGGGCATCTTGTATTCAACTATAAATATACCTCAAATGTGTCATTTGAGGTGTGTGATTGAGTGTGTAAGTGTGTGTTTTGTTTATGAAACACAAGTTCTTGTTCTTCTTTATCTCTAGTGCTATACATTTTACATACTTTAAGGCACCAAACCGTGCTTCATATTTCATGTGTTAAGGTCGTTATACGTGATAAGGATGATAAAAACAAGGTCCTACATTCCTTAGCAAAGTTCCTCTTACTGCAGATGAGAAAATAGCAAAGAATAATGATCACAAAGCTAGGAGCTTGTTGTTGATGGCTATCACCAATGAACATGTAATGGCTTTCAATCAATACAAGACTGCCAAAACTTTGTTTTAGGCTTTTGTCACTAGGTTTGGTGGTAATGAAGCTACCAAGAAAACTCAAAAGGCTTTGATGAAGCAAAATTTTGAGAACTTCATTGCAACCAGAAATGAATCTCTTGATCATATGTTCAACAGATTGCAGAAGTTAGTCAGCCAACTGGCTGTATTAGGTGTCAATATTCCTCAAGAAGACATCAACTCCAAGTTTCTAAGGAGTTTTCCTGCTGAATGGTACACACATGTGGTTGTCTGGAAGAACAAATCAGAGATTGATACCATGATTCTGTATGACTTGTACAACAATTTTAAAATTGTTGAACATGAAGTTAAGAAATCTGGAGGCACAAGTTCTAGTTCTGGGAACATGGCTTTTGTATCTGCTCACAACAATGCCAGTCCTGAAGATTTTATGGCCTCAGGAGTTAGTACTGCTAGTTCACAAACTGGTCCAGCTGGTATTGGTGATACAACTTTCTATGCTTTTCTATCAATTCAATCAAATGGATTTCTGCTCTCTCATGAAGATCTTGTGCAAGTTGATGATGATGACCAAGAAGAGATGGACATTATGTGGAATGTTGCTCTTCTAAGCATAAGGGCAAAGAAGTTCTGGCAGAGAAAAGGGAAGAAGATCACCATCAATGGTGATGACACAATTGGATTCAACAAATCAAAGGTGGAATGCTTCAACTATCACAAGATGGGGCATTTTTCTAGGGAGTGCAGATGGCCAAAACAACAGGACAACAAAAGTAGATGGAATAAGAGTCAGAAGGATAGTGGAAAGAAGATGATTGTGGAGGAGCCTTCTTCAAAGGCTATGGTGGCTATTGATGGTCTTGGATATGACTGGAGCTTCATGGTTGATAAAGAGGAACCATCAACAGAGAAAACTATGGTGGCTACTAAGATGGCACTTATGGCTTTCTCGACTCAAGGTACATACAATTAAAAGTAGTTCAAAATCATGTTCCGCCTTAAAAGAATATGAATCTCTTAAACAACAATATGACAATCAGAGAATAGAGCTAAATCAAACCCGTTTTAATCTAGCAAATCATAAAAGAGGTTTAGTCGTATTAGAAGAGCAAATAGTGCATTATAAGAAAAATAAGTCTGGTTTTTCTAAAAATATTCCTTTGCTTAAAAGAGAAATTTCTCATAAAGATGTTGAGATAAGTATGCTTAGAGAAGAATTGGAAAAGATAAAGAAAGCTAAAGAAAACATACAAATCAGTGTAGAGACTCTAGAATATACATCTAACCAGGTTTCTAAAATGCTTGAGAGTCAAATTCACATAAAGCTAAATATGGTGTAGGTTACAAATCAGTTCCACTTCCATTTAGAGGTGTTCCTTCACCTCCATATATTGACTTAGCACACACTGGTTTGGAAGAATTTTAAGAGCCAAAATTTGAATATGGACCTAGGACTAAATAAAATGTGAGTCTAGAAAATTCTAGGGTCAATGATGCTTTTGAAGGTGCTAGTGATACCTCATTGGTTGAGGAAAATGAATCTGAGGTAAAGGTAGATGGAAAAGCATTTTGTACTGCTACAGCTCAAAAAGAAAATGTTAAGCCTAAAGTTGAAAATGTTAGACCTAAGAAGGAAGTAAAACAAGTTAGGCCAACAGTTAGATATGCAGAGTTGTATATGTCAAGCTCTCCACAGCTAGGGAAATCGGAGAAACCGAATAATCTCAAGTCCCAACAACTAGGCAGTAAGTTTGTTTTGTGTAATAAAGCTTGCTATGTTTGTGGTAGTTTTGACCATTTGCAGACTGAGTGTAATTACCATCAAGGGAAAATGATGGTAAATGGGAATTCAAGGGTAACTGGGTATGCTAATACAAGGGTGAACACAAACAATTTTTAGATACTCACCCTAATGTAAATAGAATGTGATTCCCAGAGCAGTCTTGATGAAGTCTAGCATCAAACCTTTAAGTAATCTAGACCAAATCGGGACTTACTCAACAACAATCTCAAGTCCTAAACCAACTTCAAGTTTTATAAACAAGCTGTGGTATTGATTGGTCTTTGAATAAGAGAAATGTTTTTAGAAATAAGGGTTGTAGGCAAAAAGTAAGATCTAATAGTCCAACAGTTTGTACTGCTAGGCTAGTAGTTAGTACTGCTAGGTCTGTGGGCATTGTCAGGGAAAATGGGATCAATGCTGTTAAGGCCTCAACATGTTGGAAATAGAGACCCACCAAATCTAGCGATTGCATCAATAATAAAGAAATACAATTACATTGATGTACAAGGCGAGATCCAAGTGGATGGCTTAGGTCCCCAAAGGAAACTAATTTCCTTTTCTTTTATGCGGCGACATTCAAATGATGAAGAAGATCAAGGATACTCGAGATAGTGGATGTTCCAGCACATGATTGGGAATATGTCCTACCTTCGATCGAAACCTTGGATGGTGGATATGTTTCTTTGGTGGTGGTATAGGTGGATGGATTCTGGGGTGCAGTACAATCAAGACCGAAATCTTGGTTTTGAAGATGTGTATTATGTGAAGGAGCTAATATACAATCTCTTTAGTGTGTCAAAAATGTGTGACAAAAAGAACTTTGTGCTTTTTACTGACACTGAGTGTCTTATCCTATCCCCAGAATTTAAGTTGCCTGATGACAATGAGGTATTACTTAAAGTTCCTAGGAAAGGCAATCTATATAGTGTTGACATGAAAAACATAGTTCCTAAGGAGAATCTTACTTGTTTGGTTGCAAAAGCATCATTGGATGAGTCCATGTTATGGCATAGGAGACTTGGTCATATTAATTTTAAAACCATTAATAAGATTGTTAAAGATGGTCTGGTAAGAGGATTGCCTCAAAAACATTTTACAAATGATCAAACCTGTGTGGCTTGCCTTAAAGGTAAGCAACACAGAGCTTTTTGTAAGCCCAAGACCCAAAACTATAATACTCAACCCTTATACATGCTTCAGGACTTGTTTGGTCCTACATCTGTGAGTAGTATACATCATAAGAAATACTGTCTTGTTATTACTGAGTATCTAGGAGCTAAGGATGAGACTTACATCATTCTTAAGACTTTCATTACAGAAGTAGAAAACCTAGTTGATAAGATGGTCAAGATCATCGGGTTTGATAATGGGACAGAATTTAAAAATAGAGTTATGGATGACTTTTGCAGGGAAAAAGGTACTAAAAGATAATTTAGTGTGGCTAGAACTCCTCAGCAAAATAAGGTTGATGAGAGGAGAAATAGGACTTTGATAGAAGCTGCTGGGACCATATTAGCTGATTCAAAGCTTCCCATGACTTTTGGGGCGTAAGCGATATCGCTTGTTATGTGCAAAACAGGTTCGGTAGTTTATTCTAAAACAAGACACCTTATGACTTGTTTAGAGGTAGATCTCCTACCTTAGAGTTCATGAGACCATTTAGATATTATGTCTCTATTCTCAATACCTTAAATTATTTGGGTAAATTTGATGGAAAATCTGATGAGGGTTACTTTGTTGGGCACTCTATGGTTAGTAAAGCTTTTAGAGTATATAATCTGAGAACTAGGAAGGTAGAGGAAACACTGCATGTAGAGTTTTTGGATAATAAGGATAATGTTGTAGGAGAAGGTCCAAAGTGGTTGTTTGATCTTAATTCTCTAACCCAGTCTATGAACTATGTACAAGTGAATGCATGTACATATACTAATGATTATACAGGTTCAGAAGAGTATGTTGATACAGATGAACTAAGCATGGAGGAAGAATCAGATCATGAATACATTTTGGTGCAAGTTTTGAAGGACATTTATGAGGTTGCTTCTTCTTCAAAGAATGATGATCCACCATCTCCTAGTGCTGATTCAAAGGAAAATGATGCTGGTGTGGTCAATACAGATGATGTAGACACTCGAAACAAGAGACTCCCGAAGAAGTACAAATTGAGATGGTACTGATACGCCAAAACATAGTACTGCTGGGCAAAATGCTAATACTACTGAACCAACATTTAATATTGCTCTTCAGACTGATCTTTTTGATGAGTTTGAAGCTGATTTCAACAACATTCCTCTCACATATGATATTCTCTGTACTCCCCAAACAACAATCCACTAGAATCATCCTCTTGGTAATGTGATTGAAGATGTGGAGTCTGGTGTTAAAACCATGAAACAAATTTAGAATGCGGATCAACAAGGATTTCTTATTGTTGTTTATGAAGACAGAAATCATGAAGAAGAAAACATCTTTTTGTTTGGATGTTTCCTCTCACAGATTAAACCCAAAAATGTTCTCAAAGCTTTGGAGGAAGAAAGATAGGTGGAAGCAATGCAAGAAGAGCTCTTGCAGTTTAAGATTCAAAAGGTTTGGGTTCTTGTAGACTTGCCTAAGGGTGTGAGAGTGATTGGTACAAAGTGGGTGTTCAAAGTAAAGAGAGATGAAAGAGGGATTGTGATTAGAAATAAGGCGAGGCTTCTAGCTCTGGGTTATACACAAGAAGAGGGAATTGACTATGAAGAAGGTTTTGCACCTATAGCTAGGATTGAAGCAATAAGGTTGTTCTTAGCCTATGTTTCATTCATAGGATTTATGGTATATCAGATGGATGTCAAGAGTGCCTTTCTATATAGTACAATTGAATATGTCTATATTTCACAACCTCCACATTTTATTCATCCTGATCATCCAAACAATGTGTACAAGGTGGTGAAAGCTCTTTATGGATTGCATCAAGCACCAAGAGCATGGTATGAAACTTTAGCTACATAGCTGTTGTAGAATGGATTTCATAGGGGCAAGATTGATCAGAATTTGTTTATCAAGAAGCACAAAGGAGATATCTTGCTTGTATAGGTTTATGTAGATGACATTGTTTTTGGTGCTACAAAGAAGGAGATGTGCAAAATTTTGAGAAGCTGATGCATGAGAAGTTCTAGATGAGTTCCATGGGAGAACTCACTTTCTTTTTGGGGTTACAAGTGAAGTAGAGACCAGATGGTATATTAATCAGTCAAGATAAATATGTGGCTAACATTCTGAGGAAATTTCAATTTATAGATGCTAGAGTAGCCAGAACACCATTTGATACTGAGAAACCTTTGGTTAAAGATGCTAATGGGGAAGATGTTGATGTACACACTTACATGTCTACGATTGGGTCTTTGATGTACCTTACATCATCAAGACCAGATATTATGTTTGCTGTGTGTGTTTGTGCAAGGTTTCAGGTTACTCCCAAGGTCTCTCATCTTACAGCTCTGAAGAGGATCTTTAGGTACCTTAAAGGTCAACCTAAGCTAAGTCTATGGTATCCTAGAGCATCTTCTTTTGATCTAGTAGCATATTTAGACAGTGATTATGCTGGTGCCAGTTTGGATAGGAAATCAACAACATAAGGTTGTCAATTCCTATGGAGAAGATTGATATCCTGAAAATGTAAGATACAAAGTTTAGTGGCTACTTCTACAACAATCAAATATGTGGTTCTTTGCTAAACATTTACTTATGTCGAGAGTCTTTGACTCAGCCTACTTGACTATGGGTATAATTTTATGGGTACTATAATTTACATTGACAATAGCAGTACAATTTGTATTATTAAAAATCTAGTTCATCATTCTAAAACAAAACACATAGAAATCAGACATCACTTTTTTAGAGATTGTAATGAGAAAAAGTTAATACAGGTTGTTAAGATTGATACTAAAAATAACTTTGCTGATTTATTAACTAAAGCTTTTGATGTGGGGAGGTTTCAATACTTGATAACAGGTATTGGGATGCTTAACCCTTAAATGTTTTGATTTCTTAGTGATTTGTAAATGAAAGGAATTTGTACTGCTAGTTGTGTCATTTAGTACTGTTGAGTATAATTTGTACTGCTAGTGCAAATTATGTGTGTTACATTTGTCCTGTTAGTCATACTTTGTACTGTCATAAAGGAAATGCTTTGCATTGTGTTTTCTTGGTTTTGGACTAACATTGGCAGGTTGTGAAAGCAATATGATTGGTGCTAACTTGGTGTGAGACATGCTTATGTGATGGATTGGTTGCAGGCATAATGGATTGATGATGGACGAAATTTGGGGATCCCTTGCCAAAGGCTTACACCTGAGTTGGGAGGTTCTTTAAAATTTTGTTCTTAAAATCTAATTATGGTATACTCATGAATATGAATTGATGGAATAGTTAGTCAGATAGTAACTGAACTAACTCACTCTTTACCATTTTATACTTCTATTAGTATAATGTGTAACTCCAAGGAGCTCTGGTAGAGAGAACAGCAAGCAAAAGTTAATCTAACACTTATGTGTTAGAGGCAACAACTGCCACGAATTGAAAACCCTGTCAAGAATGCTCTTTGAATGAGTATATCTGATCACATGCGGAATTTATGCTGAAATCATTGGTTTTCACACAACCAGAGGTCATATGAGACTAAAATTTGATTAAGTGTATTTCTCCACACTTAATCCCTAAAAATTATAAGCATTATGTTTTAAATGCAAATTGAGTTTATACTACTAAGTAAAATTTTGGAAAAAGTTTGTATCTAGGCATATTTTATACCGCTAGCACAAAATATTAGTGTTGCCGGATAGCTATTGGCAATTGTTTGGTGGTTAGATTATTTTTTTGACATTGGATAAAATTGGTAGTTACCATTCTTATAGGCACATTCCTTATCTAGTTTAACCGCTTTCTTCTCTTTAAAGAAACTACTTTATGAAGTCGGTCAAATCGAAACCCTAGGCTTAATCTATAAAACCCAACCGATTCACCAAACATACCATCCCATACTTTTGATTAAATCCCGTGGTACTCATTTGTTCATAACCAAAATTCTAATGGCAATTCTTGAGTTCGTTGATAAACACAACATGGTAGTATTCTTGGAGAAAACCAAGGAAGGTGAAGGTCAAACCTTTCACCAGATAGTGGACTTTCTAAATACAACCCATATAAGGTACGCTTTTAACAGTAAGTCCTACTATCTATGTCCTCACATCACAGTTTAGAAAACTACTATTTTCAAAACATGTGATAATGGAGACACAAAGTTAATTGCAACATTAGATGGCACTCAATTTACTATTACTGAAGGGTCTGTTAGAAGACATCTTCAACTAGCAGACTTTGAGGGTATTAATGATATGGCTAATACTGACATTTGGCAAGGTCTTACCAAAATGGGGTATGATACATCTGATCTTAAACTCCCTTTTCAAAAAGGATGTTTCTCCCCTCAGTGGAGGTTCTTTATTCATACTCTACTTCATTGTTTAAGTCCAAAGAAAACTTCATGGGAGCAATTCAATAGCAATATTGCTATTGGTCTCATATGCTTATCTATAAACAAGAATCTCGATTTTTCCAAACTGGTTTTTGAGAGTATGGTGAAGAATGTCAAAAGCAAAACTAAATTTCTCATGTATCCAAGATTTATCCAACTGATTTTGAATAAAAGACCTAATAAACTTAAAACTCATAAAAGAATTTATCCAACACCTAGCCTTACCTCCAAACTTTTCAATAATATGGATATGGCTTCAAAATTGTTTAATGGGGTTGAAGTACCTTTTTTTAATGAAGTGTTGGATCAAATTCAAGCTGCTTAGGGTGAAGGATCAGCAATCCCAACTGAGTCCCAGCACACCCCCCATTGTTTTTCCATCCTCATCTCATATACCTACAGTTTCACACACCTATGGAAGGAAAAACAAACAAACCCTTTGTGGTATCTCCACCAATGTTCCTACCGGACCCATGTAGCGATGGGCCTCAGGTAGAGTGGAAGAGGCTGGCACTACGGTCACAGACTTAGCAGCTGGGCAGGACAGTGTCAACATAATTAAGACCTCAACCATGGCAACATCTAATATGTCAAGTCCTTCCGAGCTTGATACGGTGATGGAATCCCAAGCCACATGGAAAATATGGGTGGCTCATCCGATATTCCTAGTCCACCTAGGAATGAGACTGATTATATGCCTCATGATGCACCTCTCTTAGAAGGTCATACATATGGAAGTGTTGAGGGCAGTATTAAACTTATGGAATTGATGGCTATTTGTACAACATTGACCAGCAAAGTTACTAATCTGGAGCAAGACCTCAAAGACACAAAGCAACTTTATGCAAAGGTTTACAAAAAATTGGTTTTGAAGGTGAAAAGGTTCGGTGATTCATGCCATGTCGGATGAGCAAGATATGCGGAAGATAGGGGGCTTGACAAAGGTCAAAGATCTTAAAGCCAAAAAATAAGGAAACTATAGCTGAATTCTCAAGCTCTGATGATACTGATGATGATTTGGGTAATTCTCCCAAACATGGGAGGAAAACTGATGCAGAAACTCAGGGGAGGAAATTAGTTTTTGATGATCAAGATCTGGGTGGAGATTTTGAAGATTTGGGATGATCAACAGGAAGGAACCGAGCCAGTTAATCTAGATGAACCAACAGAGTTAGTTGATTTGGATGAAGATATTGGTGATCTTGCTCCTCAACAACGGAAAGTACCGCTACCTTTGTGGAAGGTACCGCTAGTGGTGTAGTAAAGGTATGCTGGCGGGTTAGTTGAGCAAATGATTGATGTTTCAAGACAGGTGTAGGAAGCGGTACAAACAGTTGAAGAAAAGGCAAGCATCTCGCTTAGTACTACTTGGTTTTGAAGAAGGTATTCTAGTGATGTTGCAAAGCTGGCGGCGAAGGAAAGATCTAATGATTGTTATTGAGCAACAAAGAAGATGAAGAGTAGGGTTCTTACTCGAGATTGATTTTGATCGAGGTTGCCAAGAGAGTTCATGAAGAAGAGATTGCTAGGTTCATGGAAGAGTAGAGAGTTGTCAAAGAAAGAGAGGCTAATGATGAACTTCAGCTAAATAGTTGTATGATCTACATCATCGAAATACTTGTTCTTGAAAGAGAAGAAGCCTTGAATGATTTGATTGACATAATCAGGAAGGGTCAAAGAGTGAAGAGATTTGCAAGAATTAAACCACCTACAAAGGCTCAGATTATATACCAGATGAAGGAGTATATCAAGCATCAAGATAATTGGAAAGCATTCAGTTAAAGGGAAAGCAAATGCTGAGATTGAGAGGCTGTACTACAATTCGTACATAAAAGTACAGAGTTTTGTTCCAATGAGTGATAAGGATAAATTTTTAGGAGCAAAAAGGGATGCCTCAACCATAGAATCTGAAGCCTCCAAGAAACAAAAGCTGGATGAAGATGATACATAGAGGTTGGATCAGATGGTTATTCAAGATGTAGTTCCTTTGGCTGCCAAATTCCCTATCACTGATTGGCAGATAGTGTCAGATGGAAATAGAAACTACGTTGAGTTGAAAAGGTCACATGGCTTCAAAGGAAGATATCCAACTTTTGGTTTTATGCTGCACTTCATTGATAGAGAAGATCTGGAAACTTTATGAAATTTAGTCAAGTTCAGATTTGGTTTAACAAGGCCCACAAGTACTTTGAATTTTGCTATGTGGCATGCTTTAAGGTGTATGTTTGAGCCAGATGCAAATGACCATTGGTGGGAAGACTACATAATTAAAAGCTGAAGATAATATCATTACTGTGGAGTGCATGTAGTGGAATTAAGTGAAATCTGGGTGTATATGCTAGTGGATAGGAATTATCCACTTTCATCTATTGTGGCAACTCAGATGCTAGACTCTAAACTTACTACTTATGCTACAAAAGGTACTCCTATGGCTTACAAGCTTTTGAAGAAGATAGAGGAGATTGCTCAGAAGAAGTAGTGTGTTTGGAAGAATCCCCCCAACATCAAAGAGTTTAATTCATGAAACTTATTGATTTTCCGTGGAATCATAAGTTTAGGGGTGGATTGTTGGGAATTAAACGCATCAGTACTAACTTATTTAGTACTTGAAGCTTACAAATAAGGACTGCTGAAGATAACACTAACAATACTAACTGACTTAGTACTGCTAGTACATATAGTTTGTACTGCTTATAAAATGTGTACACATTTTGTATGTATAGAATAGATATTGTGTATATCTTATACAAATAGTTTGATAGTTATCTTGTACAAGACTCCTTGTACTATAAAAGGAGGTCATAGGTTAGATGTTCAATACGTATCTTTTGTTAAGCTTCAAGGTTGTAAACCCTGGTGATAGTTGAGATTACTCGTATTATAATTAATAATATTAGAGCTTTTGGTTATATAATTGTTCACAACATTGTTTACTGTTTCATTCATTCTAATCTTCTAAAGTATCAAGTAGTAGATTCCGCATACTATTTGGTATACTCTCAAAGTAACTACAACACAAGTCTCAAGTGTTTAGATCTTCACAAACAGGAATCACAGGTGGTGTGGAGTGCGACTTCACCTCGAAGGGTTCGGGCTCCACAGGTGCAACACGGGTGAGATGGGAGGCCGGAACCATGGGTGGCTATATAGTAATGGAGGACATATCGTCCTCGATCTCCAGTCGACGATGATGAAGCGAAGACATGATACTATAATAATCCATAAATAATAACATAATTGTAAGTCACTATCATGAGATAAATAAGGTTTTAGGTAGTCATGCATCATCTGCCAAGCAAATCTCTATGCCTAACAAATGGTAGCGTAAGTCATTAAAACATATTAAGTAGTGTTTAGTCGGTTATGTATTATCTGCTAAGCAAATCTCCATACATAATGTTGGTAAAGTGTGGGCACGGAGGGCGTAAGGTAGTGGTTATAAAAATTGTCCGTTTTGAAAACGTAGTTAAAGTCCGGTTTTTTTAAATACAATCTGGTTCTCTATAACCATGGCTTTGATGCCAATCTGTAACACCCCGTAAAGTTTAACGTAACAACGGAAGGCTAATCAGGGGATTACTTTATAGATCATAGTCAATAATCATAGAAAATGACTCTAAAAGAGACGTTATTATAAAAGTTGTTGTCATTCAATAAAAACTCAATAGTTATGGTTACAAAAGGAATACCATAAGGTTTAAGTTACACAAAATAAAGTTTGAGTTTGTAGAAAATGACAACGTTAATATACACCAATTGGTAAGGTCTTGGTGTCCACTCCGTGCCTATGGCATTCTTCCTTAGTTACCTGAGATAAACATGCTAAAAAGTCAACAATAACGTTAAGTAGAATCATAGGTTTAAAGTTAATCAGTTGAACACAAGATATACAGTGATAATTGGTTCGAAGAAAATTAATCAAGAAACAATTATTATTGCCTTAAGCTCATGATATGCGTTAAGCGTGCATCACATAGATATGATGTAAAATAATAGTGCCCTCATGGTAGATAGCTTGCCATTCTATCTAGTGTTTTCAAATATAATGCATTTTTCTGTCTAAACCAAAGAACACAAACGGGTTTGTCAACCTCAATAGATCAATCCACAATATTCGCGTTCACTTGCAAGTGATTAATGACTCATCATACAAGGGTCTTTTGGCAATGACGGTAGGAAATAATAAAATTAGGCATAACATTCATTTTCAAAAAGACTTGTATTCAGGTTTATAACATGTATCTCCCTCACGGGAATTTATAAATCGAGTAAAATTGGGCCTATGAACTCACCTCAGTGATACAGTAGCAAAGTATAGCAAAGTCAAGTATGTAATGGCAACGGCTCCAACACGAAACCTAGATATAATATGGCAAGTCTTAGGTTCGATATTTGAGATATGACTCCATTAGTAATGTTTGGAAAAACAACATTTGTAAGTTACTTGTATCGTATCCACTTGTGTGATAATGCTTAAAGTTCTAGAACAAAAGGTTTATATATATATATATATATATATATATATATATATATATATATATATATATATATATATATATATATATATATATATATATATATATAGGGTAAAGTTAAAATAAAAGAGCAAATATCCGTAAAAAGAATAAAATATATATATATTTTTAAAAGTTATCCAAAATTCCAAAAAATTCCAATTCGGGTATGTTGTTTATAAAACTTTTGTGAAAACATTTTTATAATTTTGAGTTTTGATCGTTTTTTTTTGCAACAATTTTGATCATAAAAATTTTGATGCACAAAATTTTCAACTTGTTTTAGTTAGATCGCTGATGTTATTTTGATGAAAAAATCAAAAGAAGTTGGTGCAAAAAAATTTTTATGCACAAAAAAATGATTTAATCTTGTAACGTATTTTTTCATAATTTTTTTAGGAAAAATATCCACTTTTAAAAAAGTTTTTTACGGCTTCTTTCATATACTTGATAATATAAGATCTTGTGGAATTTTTGGGGAAATTTCGAGAACTTTTTGAAAAAAATCTTTTTATCTTTTCTGGGATATTTGTCGTTTTATTTGATCTTTATCATACTATATATATATATATATATATATATATATATATATATATATATATATATATATATATATATATATATATATATATATATATATATATTATTCTAGTTATTTATCATTTTAAGTTCGCGTTATATATTTGCATAATGGTTTTTTTATTTATCGATGAACGTATAGCTCTCGCTAATATTTATAAGAGTTTGTAAAAAAATTTATTTTAAATATTCTTAAGTTGAAGCTTGACAAATATGCATATATATTATTTGAGGAGAGTTATTTTACATATCAAACTTTTTTTACATACCAAAGGACTCATCTCCAACATTCATTTAAAAAGAAATCAATGTTTGAGATTAAAAGCATTTTATTATTTCATCTATTTTTTATAATTTAAATATCTAACTTAAGATTAATCGTTAAGGAAAATAATTATGCTTATCAGCGACGACGTTTAATTATCTTTTATGGGCAGGACTTTGATATCTTTGAAAAATGAAAAAAGAAAATCATTTTTTCACGTTTTTTTGTCTTTTTCGTTTTTCTTGGCTTGAATTCACATGAAATCATA
The DNA here is from genome assembly GCA_910596185.1 of Chrysanthemum makinoi. Classification (NCBI taxonomy): domain Eukaryota; kingdom Viridiplantae; phylum Streptophyta; class Magnoliopsida; order Asterales; family Asteraceae; genus Chrysanthemum; species Chrysanthemum makinoi. The sequence goes on along the minus strand of OU343222.1, from coordinate 195,563,654 downwards.
TATGATTTAACACTAATTTGAAGATCACATGTGATATTAGTGTTAAATCACATATGATATGTAACATCATATATAATATTAGTGTTAAATCGTATATGATAAATCATATGATATCACGTATCATATATGATTTAACCTTATATCAGCATGTAGTATTCAAATTAATGTTAAATCATATATGATTTTTTTAAATGCAATTCGATAGCATTAAAAGGTGAAAAACGAAAAAAATTTGTGAAAGTATATCAAATTGCTTTTATCTATAGAAAGATAATTAAATGCTTTCCGTATGCTTGTGTTTTTTTCGACGACGATAACGATTTATAAAGATATTTATATTTGAAAAAAAAATGATTAAAATAGGGTTTTTTAGTTGTTGGAAATAATTTCATCCATTAGATCTAATAAAAATGAAGGGCGGAGATTGATCCCTTGATATGTAAATTTTTTTTTTCCTCAAATGATATATATTTAGAAACTATCGAAATCATAAACGAACGTGTTTTTTTTTTCTTTTTTTTTTTATTTTTTTTTCGTAAAATTAGCTTAAGTCGTTAAAAGTATATAGGTTTTGTAAAGTTTTCTAAAAGTTACATATTTAACTCTCAAGTTACAAAAAGTTATTATTTATACCCTATAGTTTAGTTAAATAACATATTTAATCCCAAAACTACAATTTACACTTTTTAATCCAACTTTACCAAATTTGCAGTTCCTACACTTATTATAAAACTATTTCGGTTTTAGTCC
>OU343222.1:195484840-195562804 GCA_910596185.1 Chrysanthemum makinoi | reverse complement strand
AGGCATACAGTGGGTAAAGACCCGTCCGTCCTCCACGGTGTTACTTAACTAAATACTACTTAACATAAAATAACTACGACTACGAGCTTTCTAATGAATACATATACTTGAGGTGACCGACACTTTAACTACTGGATTTTCCAAATCCTAACACACTCGTTAGCCGGTCCTAGTACATAGATTACCATAGGCTTGAGACTAGATCAAACCTCCATCGCTTTTGGCGTAAGCACCTAGGAAAAACTATCCAAGAGGTCTTTTAAAGGGTTGTAATGTTAGGCTTACGGTAGGGAAACAAAGGGTTTGGTGGGATAGGCGATTTAGTGGTGGCAAGTCAAAAATATTTATAACTTTGAAATAAACAAACATAAATTAAAAGATAGATGTAGGATGGTAGCCCGTATGTTTTTTCATTTTTTTTTCATACACTTTTACTCTACCGTCCTCTACGATAACATCAAAATAATAGGGATTTATAGGCACATCCCTACACTTGAGTTTTTATTACTCTAACACTAATTTGACCCGAATTGAAAAGATCAAAACACTTGGAGTACATTATTACGCAAATAAAATGAATTTAAATTTAACGTTCCTTCCCGTCATTTCATAAAATTTAACTTTTCCCATGAGTCCCAATCGTCCCAAAACTGTGTACAAAGGATATGACTCGACTTAGCCACTTATGCAAACAACTAGATAATTGAACTAAGGGTTTAGTATGATAACAATAATGCACTAAAAGTGAGTGCATACAAGGTAGGCTAAGGCGATTTGGGTGTACATTTGGGGGTGGATTATAAACAATGCTCTTCATTGATATTCCGAAAAACCGAAACATCACGAGAACCGAGAAAAGGATAGGCTCTGAGGGGTTAACTAGGGGTATCGTGTACTAAATATAAGTACAACGCAATGGTGTGGGGGAATTACTCAACCGATGTGGAAGAAGTAATTATATTACGGGTATCAAACAAGGGTTATCCTAATGCCTCTTATCATTTAGTTATTCCTAACTACACAAGTGTAGTCTGACTAGCGATCTCGGAATGAATCACAAAACAAGTTCTAGAATCTATTATACTACCGATACACTCTCGAAGCATTAAAGTGGAATGCTTTTATTCCTACAAATCTAAGGGCGATCCTCACATTTTGGATGGAATTTAAGTGGTAAAGGGTTTTGTGCTAGTCATATAACTTCCTATCCAAGAGACGCTTTATTAAGACTAATGGCCCACTCCTACATGTCATGAAAAATTTTTAATTTGGTGCCAAAATTACCCTAACCGATATTTCTCATGGTTTATTACACAAATGAAATTGGACAAGGCGAATAGTCAAGGATAAGCATAGTTTTTAAGTTCCTGTTTTATTTTTCCTCCCTACACTTAAATTGAACATTGTCCCCAATGTTCCCCGAAAGTATCAAAGTTATGATAATAGAAGGTAATTAAAAACAAAAGAAACTAATACTCCCCTGATTAGCTCGGTAGGATCCGTGTGAAGTAGTGATTAAATTCTTCTCCAAGAAGAATGTGTGCGTGAAAATCTCCTTCCAATCTTTTGTATTTTCTTCTTGATAAAAAAAACCTGCACACTTTAAGAAAACAGACAACCCAAAGCATCAAACCGAACAAAGAAAAATCACAACAAGATGTAATTCCAGACTTAAATAAGATATAATGCTTGTGGAATGAATGTTTGTAGATTTTCTGGAAAATTCCAAAATTTTATAAGTAGCACAGAAAACAAGAGAAAGTAAGATAAGTTGTTTCTGCTCCTCCTGACGCCGTCATGTTGCGATCCTGACGCCGTCAGGTTATCATGACAGAAACTGGTCTGCGATTTTCTGGAAAAATTCTGGAAAATTTATATCTTTAGAATCTGGAAAAATTAATGCAAAACATCCATTATGACTCGATACAAGCATTTGACTCACACATATATATCTTTTCAATAGTCGTAATTCTCATGTTCACGTTCTTTTAAAAACGTGTGTAATCTTCCCTACGCTTATCCCTTTTGTAAAATACCTTTATATGTAATTAAGACGAAGTTAAATATAAAATAAAGCATTTTCACAAATTCAAACATGAGAACATACAATCATGAAAAGATATATGACACACAAATAAAAATGAAAAACAAATACACATGTGTTGCCTCCCAAGAAGCGCTTGTTTTTGTTCGAGTTACGAGCTTGACTCTATCCTTATTTAACGGATAAAAGGGAGGTTTTCCCCTACACTTAAGTTTAAGTGCAGGTGATAGTAGCAATACACACCCTTAGGGTGGAAATTTGCCACGTGAGGTGAAGGGGGTGTGTGAATGGCTTCCTTCATCCTAAAACTACCCGGACTGAATTGGTTGATGGGTGGGTCGGTTCCTCTTTTGTCTCCAAGATGTATATCTAAGGATGGAAAATTATGTAAAGATTGAGGTTCCGGTTCATCAACACTAGGAAATTCCCTAGAACTAAGAGTAAGACTGAGACTACAAGTATTCAAACCTATATTCTCTAGTTGCGTTTGGTTCAAATGTTCTACCTCCATCAGGATTCCTAAAGTCTCTTCTACTATTTCCGGGTAAGTCACGTGTGGTGTGTATGCCTTAAATGATGGTGGGACTTGTGGGATACCTTGTGGGTCTAGACTTTTCACCTTATCCTCAATCACATCTACATCATCTATATGCTCGTCATATATTATTTCCTTAGGTCGTTGATAACGCCTAAAATGAACATGTTTTTAGTAGCGTTATTGTTGGTTTTGTGCATGATAATCGGCTATATTTACTCATAACTGTTGCAAAAGTGCAAAAGATGCGTATTGTGTATGTATATGTAGCTAGGTATCACAAATGATGAAGAAATGAAGTTTTTATGCACATTTGGAAGATTCCCAAGGAAGGAAGTCGAGCAAGGAAGCTTTTGGACTCAATGATTAGGAAGCGCAATGATTTCTAAGTATCTACAGCAAGGAAAGATCAAGTTTTGCCTTGGAAATCATCAGCGAGAGCAAAGAGTGAGGCATGAATCAAGAAAGTCAACAAAAGTCAAAGAAGCATGCGCCCAGCCGTTCGGTCGTGCCCCGTAACCGGATCCGGCTGGATAATGGTCAAAACGGCAACCGATCCGGTTGCATGGTCTGCAGTTACACAAAGTTGCATTTAATGTTGCCTTAACTCCCCATAATCATTGGAGGCCGATCATTTCTTGATATTAACTTGTTGGGAACGTTTTTGGCCAGTTAGACAAGTTTCTTTGGCTATATATTGAACCTAGTCTTAGTTTACTAGGTGTGACACAACCAAAAGTGTAATAGTTTACACCAAAACTATTACCAACCATTTTATTCATCCCAAAAGTTTAGTATTCACTGTAAAACGTCCAGGAGGTTGGAGAGAGCAATTCTCATCAATTGTTTTGGTTATTTGGAGTTATACGGTTAATCTAGGTGATTGGAGGCGTGTGGTTGCTATAAGCCACGAATTCTAGTTCTTGTAATCGCAAAAGTTTAGGTATTCTATGAACTTTGTTATGGATTTCTATTCTCTTGAGTTATTGGAATTACTTTGTTATTTCTTGTGTTTTGTTATTATTATCATGGAGTAGTTTTGGATATACTTGTGTGTTGGGATGTAGGAAATCATACTAGTGTTCTCATATGTGATGCATGTATATATAATCTTGTTTAAATGAGTTTGTTGGAAAAATACTAGTCTTGGTTTGATTTGTAGGTAAAACATGTTTTAAGAAAAAGGACCGAAAGGATTTCTCTTGTGTTTTATTCCAAAAAGTTGAGTGACTAACTAGTATGGCGATATGGTGATTGACAACCACCATGTTCACTTATTAAAAGAAGACTAGAAATATTTTCATCACGAAAGGTCGAAAGATTCGTTAGAACGAGTTTAATAAGAATATTTTACAAACAAATGGATTTTCTAAAGGATAATCATTAGGATAAGGACCGAATGGATTACCTATATGTTTTTGTTCTTAGAATGATTTTTACAAACATAAACCATGGTTGGGAATCATTTGCTTATGATTTGTGCATCACATCAAGAGTTTACACCAAACCTTCATGAACATTACTTATGATTGCCTATAGACTACAGACAAGTATATATATTTCTTATTGTTGAATTTCACTATAACATCACTTTTTGAGGAAGCCTTGACAAAGCTTTCTTGTTTCAAATCTTTTCAAGAAAACGATTTTGAACACAAAATCCCTTGGGACGATCTCGACTTGCCCACTTTTGCTATCGCGAACGAGTATACTTGCTCATATGTGTTTATAGTATTAGACGGTTAAATCGTGTTTATAAATTTTTAAAACTTGCACACGAGAAACACATCAAGTTTTTGGAGCAGTTGCCGGGGATTTTGATTTTAGTTTTTGATTTAAGCGATTTGAGTTTGTTCATTTTCTGTAAAATTGATAGTTTTGGAATTGAATTTCCTGAAAACGTTAAAAGAAAAGTAAAAAAAAGTTTGGTCAGAAGCTAACCGATTCAGTTGCTACTGCAACCGGATCCGGTTAGTGCTCTCGGATTTATTTTTGTATTTTGATTTCATAGTTTAAGTTTATTCAGTGATTAGTGTTATAGTTTTTAGATTAATTCTTGTCATTTTTTATTTTTATAGATTATATCTTTGGTTGTTTATGATTTCTTAGATTTTTAGTTTTTCTTTATTTTAGTTATTTTTTGTTTATTAATTTTTAGATTAATTCTTGTCTTAATTCTAATGATTAGATATAGTTAATTTTTAGTTTTATGGTTTTAGTAATCTTAATGAGTAATTTTAATGAGTAGTTAATATAGTTTTCATTTAATAGCTTGATTAATTAATTAATTAATAAAGGATAATGAGGAGTCTCAATTAATTAAGAGTTTTAAGTACACTTAATAGTTTTTTATTTTAATTAATTTTCAGACTTTTAAAATATATATATATATATATATATATATATATATATATATATATATTTTTGGTATCGATCTAACCGATCGGTTGCAACCCGCAACCGGATCCGGTTAGACATTTGGGTTTAGTAGTTTACCACCAACCGAATCGGTTGGTGAGCCAACCGATCCGGTTGGAGCTCTCGGTAATTTTTTTTCTACTTTTTAGATTTTGAGTTTTAGCTTATGTTTTTAGTTTTGTTAAGTGTCTTTACTTGCTTAGTATGTGTTTCTATAGTTTGCTTTTGTTTTTACTAACTCTAACGCTAATGATTTGGATTTTTGTTTTTGGTTTTGTTTTGTCTTGATTAGCTAGTTATTATGGATAGTTTAAGCGGAATTTCGGAATACCTTCGTAACTTGGATGAGATGTTCAAAGACACCGGAAGTTCATTAGAGAAGATTGGAGGTATCTTAGAAGGAAGTAAGAAAGATTTGGGAATTGATACGGTTAGTATGGAAGAAACGGGTGAAAACAAAGTTCAACTTCCTAAGAAGGGAAGAGTTGTGGTATTCACACAAGCACCTTTAACGGAGCATGATTCGCCACTTATGAGGTTCGGTACACCTTGTAGTGTAGAAGGGGTGAGTGCTTGGGACGCGTAACTTAACATGGCTTATGGTGAAAATTACATTGTGGAGAAAGTTCTTGATCAAATTGGTCATGTACGTTTGGATTACGAAGCATACGGAAGAAGAATGGTTAAGAATCTTAAGGTTAATATTCATGGTCACATTTTTGAAACAGATTTTGTTGTCTTGGAAGAAGGGAACGCGGATGAGCCCAATATATGTTTTGGGCGAGATTTTCTTGTAACAACCAAGTGCCAAGTTGATTTTGCTTTGGGAGAAATGAGGATCAATATCACCGATTTGGAAGAAGGAAAAGGAGTGAACGAGATGCTTGTGGAGTTATGTGCTAATATGGAAAAGGAAGATGTGGAAGTTGTAAAGATGGGGAAGGAAAATAGGAAGAAAACCTCATCCAACAAATTAACTCCTACCACATCCACCAACAAAAATGATTACACACCTTCATCACCTACTACATCAAACACTTTCAAACCTTTAACCGACGAACAAAAAGAAGCTATTTTGGAAAACCTTGAACAAAAGTTTCTTGAGCTAAATGAGAAAAAGCCGGTGATTGAGGTACTACAAGATTACGTTCTCTACCGTAAGAAACTAGATGCGGTGATGCTAGCAAGAGCAAGATTGGAGGATAAAGATCTATCGGAGGAGGAGAGATATAGGATTTTGTTTGTGTATTGTGTATTGCAGTTTTGTTTGCAGGATGGATGTGTCGGAAGCTTATTGATGGTCAAATATTTTGAGTTGGATAACTCACATGCTTGCTTATGACCCAATATGTGTATTGCATATTCTATCCCGTGGTATCTTTTGACTATTTCTTTTTCCCATTTTCTTTACTTTGAAGTTCATTTTTATTACATTGAGGGCAATGCAAAACTTAAGTATGGGGGAGGGAAGAAAATAGGAAAAATGATACGCATTTTTAATTTTCAGCTTTTTTTTTTTAGATAACTTTTGGATGCAAGTAATTAGAAGGAATTCGCCCTTGATTGTCTAGTTGTTTTCACACATTATTGATATATAAAACAGCTTGGGTATTTCAATGGTAAAATGAGGTTTTTGAAAAACTTTTGATTTGAACCAAATTACGGAAGTAATTCATTTTTGATTCGATAGCATTTTCTAGCGCGCATTATAGCCTTTTCCACTTAATTGTGAGGTTTCTTTTTGTATAAAACACATCTTTTGTTTTATATTTGCTATGAGTGTGCCGGTGATTATGTCGATTCTAGAACTTGTACTAGTTATGCATTACGGTTAAAATCACTCTCGAGTGATGAAAATATGTTCAAGTGATAAGAGGCATCGTAGGATTTACCCCAAATGGCCTTCCATTTTACATCTAATGATATATTAGCTAACCACTTTGGTTAGTTAACCACCCACATGGACCCATTTGTTAGTGCTCATCTTTATCACTAGATACCCGTAGTTACACCCTCTGAGCCAATCTTTTCATTTGTTAAATCCAGAAAAATACAAAAAGATTTTACACTTTAAACCTTAGCCAACCCTTGTCATGTCTATTGGTTTGTTGCTAGTTGTTTGGAATGTTGGATTGTTTTTTATGATTATGAAGAAGCTACACTTTGTCTATAGTGTGTACCATTCTCCAACAAAGATGAAGGAGACGTCTTTCTCATTTGTATTTTTTGTGGTGTATGCTTACACTAAGTGTGGGGGAACCTTGAAAAAAAATGGTTATAGCCAATGAGCTATATGAAGAATATTGATTAGCCAATGAGCTAAATTGAGTTATACATATTTGTGGAGATCGATATGTGAAGAGGAGAAATAATCATTTACGGGATTGTGGTTTGTATGATGGCTAGCAACATGGAGGTTTAGACTTGACTTTATTTTTCTTTTAACACCAATTTCATAAACCATTCCATGCCTTATCCATACCTTTTATAAACCCGTAGCCTATCGTTATAACCTGAATAAAAGCCCTCTTTGATGAATTTATTTTCTTTGTTTTGATACTTGTACAAGCTTATGGTAAAAATCATTGATCATGACTAGGCATTGAGTGATTTACATATACCCACCAATATATGAGTTTTGAGTGAATTCTTAAAATCATTCGTGAGGTGTTCTAGTTATGTTATCTAAAGTGTTTGGTTCATTTTTAAAGTTTTTTACATATTAAAAGCAAATTAATGATTATCTCTTTTGGGATGATTGTTAAAAAATTTTGGAACCACGGTGTCAAGACCATTGAATTCGATTTTTGCAAATGTTAGACCTATTCGAGGGCGAGTAGAACTTAAGTATGGGGGAATTTGATAACGCCTAAAATGAACATATTTTTAGTAGCGTTATTGTTGGTTTTGTGCATGATTATCGGCTATATTTACTCATAACTGTTGCAAAAGTGCAAAAGATGCGTATTGTGTATGTATATGTAGCTAGGTATCACAAATGATGAAGAAATGAAGTTTGTATGCACATTTGGAAGATTCCCAAGGAATGAAGTCGAGCAAGGAAGCTTTTGGACTCAATGATTAGGAAGCGCAATGATTTCTAAGTATCTACAAAGAAGGAGAGATCAAGTTTTGCCTTGGAAATCATCAGCGAGAGCAAAGAGTGAGGCATGAATCAAGAAAGTCAACGAAAGTCAAGGATGCAACACCTAGCCGTTCGGTCGTGCCCCGTAACCGGATCCGGCTGGATAATGGTCAAAACGGAAACCGATCCGGTTGCCAGTGCAACCGATCCGGTTGCATGGTCTGCAGTTACACAAAGTTGCATTTAATGTTGCCTTAACTCCCCATAATCATTGGAGGCCGATCATTTCTTGATATTAACTTGTTGGGAACGTTTTTGGCCAGTTAGACAAGTTTTTTTTGGCTATATATTGAACCTAGTCTTAGTTTACTAGCTGTGACACAACCAAAAGTGTAATAGTTTACACCAAAACTATTACCAACCATTTTATTCATCCCAAAAGTTTAGTATTCACTGTAAAATGTCCAGGAGGTTGGAGAGAGCAATTCTCATCAATCGTTTTGGTTATTTGGAGTTATACGATTAAGCTAGGTGATTGGAGGCGTGTGGTTGCTATAAGCCACGAATTCTAGTTCTTGTAATCGCAAAAGTTTAGGTATTCTATGAACTTTGTTATGGATTTCTATTCTCTTGAGTTATTGGAATTACTTTGTTATTTCTTGTGTTTTGTTATTATTATCATGGAGTAGTTTTGGATATACTTGTGTGTTGGGATGTAGGAAATCATACTAGTGTTCTCATATGTGATGCATGTATATATAATCTTGTTTAAATGAGTTTGTTGGAAAAATACTAGTCTTGGTTTGATTTGTAGGTAAAACATGTTTTAAGAAAAAGGACCGAAAGGATTTCTCTTGTGTTTTATTCCAAAAAGTTGAGTGACTAACTAGTATGGCGATATGGTGATTGACAACCACCATGTTCACTTATTAAAAGAAGACTAGAAATATTTTCATCACGAAAGGTCGAAAGATTCGTTAGAACGAGTTTAATAAGAATATTTTACAAACAAATGGATTTTCTAAAGGATAATCATTAGGATAAGGACCGAATGGATTACCTATATGTTTTTGTTCTTAGAATGATTTTTACAAACATAAACCATGGTTGGAAATCATTTGCTTATGATTTGTGCATCACATCAAGAGTTTACACCAAACCTTCATGAACATTACTTATGATTGCCTATAGACTACAGACAAGTATATATATTTCTTATTGTTGAATTTCACTATAACATCACTTTTTGAGGAAGCCTTGACAAAGCTTTCTTGTTTCAAATCTTTTCAAGAAAACGATTTTGAACACAAAATCCCTTGGGACGATCTCGACTTACCCACCTTTGCTATCGCGAACGAGTATACTTGCTCGTATGTGTTTATAGTATTAGACGGTTAAATCGTGTTTATAAATTTTTAAAACTTGCACACCGGAAACACATCAGTCGTGATGAAACCAAACCTAGTAATTGATCCAACTTATGGTTTAATGCTTGGTTGCTTACCGTATTTCTTCTTAGCAGAGTCGTATAGGACGGTATCATCAACTGGATAACCTTGATGTCTTCTTACTTTCCATAGAGTAAAGTCCATGTTTCGGTTTTATGATTGATAAACAGGGGTTTTGTGACATGCAATTAGGGTTTGTGAATTCTGATAATTCTTGTAACGAAAGTTCTGGGACGAATAATAATACAGACTATGTGTTTATTGGGGCGGGAAGAGGGTTACATTACATGTGGCAATAATTAAGAAATTTTTAATGAAATATGGAATTGACAAATGTGCCCTTGGACTAAAGACAAATCTAACGCCATCTGACGTCCTTGACTAACGGCAATATGGTCAAAGGACCAGTAACGAGTAAGAAACTTGAAATAGGGACCCCTTACGATGAAAAGGCCCAGGTTTGTCCCAACGCGAAGCGTATTGACAAGTTTAGGGACCAACCGTGTATTTTAGTCTTAATCTAATGGTGGGGATTAACCAAAAATTTAAAAGGTAAACCTAAGTCAATGTTTTTTTTCTTGTCTTTTCACATTTTTTTTAATTCACGTTTTTTTATTTTATTCATTTTTTATTTCTTTTTTAGATTCGCGTTTTTTAATCCGCGTTTTTTTTAATTCACGTTTTATTTAGTTCGCGTTTTTTTCTTCGCTTTCATAAGTTTTCATACGTATTAATCTGTTGTCATCTTTTTTTATACATTTTCGCCCGTTCCATATGTTTTCGTTCGTTTCATATCTTTTCTCCATTTTCATATGTTTACTTTCGTTTTCATCCATTTTTCATATGTTTTCCTCCGCTTTCAGACGTGTATTTATGCTTTCATACGTTTTTATCCGTTTTCTTACGTATTCGCTCGTTTACTTACGTTTTCGTTTGTTTTCATACGTTGCTGACTATCACAAGTGATATTATGTGATATTCAGAATATCACTTGTGATTTTCATGTTACAAAACATTAGTTGAAAATCACTTGTGATATTTAGATATCACAAGTGATATTTTAAATATCACAGAATATCACTTGTCATATTCTGAATATTGAAGAATAACACTTGTGATATTCAGAAACGTATGAAAATGTCTGAAAACGGCCAAAAACATTTAAAAACGGACTAAAACGTATGAAAACATAAAAATACGTATGAAAACGGAAGAAAACGTATGAAAATGGACGAAAACGTATGAATAATGAACAAAAACGTAAGAAAACAGACGAAAATATATGAAAACGGGCGAAAACGTAAGAAAATGTATGAAAACAGACGATAACAGATGAAAACAAACGAAAACGTATGAAAACAGAAGAAAACGTATTAAAGCGAAGAAAAAAACGCGAATTAAAAAAGCGTGAATTTAAAAAAATGTAAATTAAAAAAAAGACAAAAAAATGTGAATAAAAAAGAAAGAAAAAAAAGACAAGAAAAAACATGGACTTAAGTTTATTTATTAAGGGACAAATCTGGACCACACAAATCATTAGATCAAAACAACAAGATTTAAGGAAAAGAAAAAACATGGAGGCACATAAAGTGTAAATCTAGACCAACCCTATTTTTTTTAATTGAACCCCACTTTCATCTCTCATTTTTAAATTTACATATTTCAAAAACCATAAACCGTTAACCTAAAAAAAATTAAACCATCGTGACGAGCATTTAATTATCTTTCAATAGAGGGGCACTTTCATATACTTTCGACAAACTTTTTTTTCGTAAGAGACCCTATATCTATATCTATACTACATACTAATGCATTTAGGACTTTCTATAAAAACAAGTCTTAAAAATGTAAGCCTACACATATTACTATAATTAGTAATTTATATAATTAAATTCTACACTATAATAATTGCATTATAATGTACACTAATAACACATTAAATTTTAGTATTAAAATGGATGTTACAAACTTATAGTTGTAATTTTTATCATAAACATTCAAGTTTTACAAAGTTCAAATGAGTATAAGTATGGATATCTATATTTGTATTAATATACTTTACGGAAATTCAAACATGTATCTACTCTTTTCGAACTATCACACGGGTAAACTGTCAAATAATGACTCTCATTGCATACCGCTTAAAGATCAATGTATGAGAAAAACTGACATGTTAGGTACCGCCGCTGCTTTGAACGGGTACTATGCTAGTTAGTTCTAAGTAATAATACCATTATTCAAGTACCTGAAAGACAAAGTTAAGAATTATAAATGAATATTCGTGATAACTACAGTGCATTAATAGAGGAAACAAAAGAGGTTGGGGTTTAAAATTGATCATTCTTTAGTACATGATATCACCAGTGATATCACACGTAATATCACCTGTGATATAACGTGATATCACATGTGATATAACACGTGATATCACCTATGATATAACACATGATATCACCTGTGATATAGCATGTTCCCCCATTACCACCACTGATTCAACAAAAAGAAGAAGCCGACACATCTGAGATATCACCTGTGATATCAAATGTTCCTCCAAAAAGACGAACAACATGAGAATGAGATACACTGCAAAGATCCTTCTTCATGAAATGAATGACCAAAATAAGTTGATAATAGAGTATGCAAATAGGTTTGCGGCAAGAAAACCATATAAGAACACTATTATCACTTGTGATATTTCAGAAAATTTAACAGAATATCACAAGTGATATAAACATAGAAATCAAACCCAAGTGTTGCATCATTTTTAACAGAATATCACAAGTGATACCAGATACAAAACAACAACCATACATAAAAATAACATTATGTCTGACTAATAAGCAAAAATTCAGGTAAAAACAAAAATTCAACTAACAACTTAATTAATAAGCAAAATTACAGGAGCAAATAACAAGATTATCAAAAAAAATTACTCAGACATTTCATCAAACAATTGGTGTGCAACTTGATCACAAAAAATGTTAAACAACTTGATCCACATAGTTATCAACCGACTCAACAGCAGTATCAACTGCAAAAATTTCAATCAAATCAACTTCTAAATCAAAATGGTTCATTTAAATCAAAAGAAAACCATAAAAAAGGATGATAACTTTGGGGGATGATGAGATGATGATTGGAATGGTGATGGTGATCCGGAGCTGATGTTGATGATCGGAATGGTGATGGTGATCGGAATGGTGATGGTGATGGTGATTTGCAGTTACATAATAGAGAAGTTCATTTGTTTACTCTTATTTTGATGCTTACTGAGGGACTAATCACACCAATCATTTAGTTTGATCTAATGGTGGGGATTAATCCAAGATTTAATCATAAAAACCTATTTTTGTGTAAGTATATAAAGCATTTCATTTTTGTTCTTCCTTTTATTTTTCATTTATTTAACACACATTAACTGTACCCTCCATTCTCCCCAAAATCAAGTACTCAACGTCCACCATCATCCGTCATCCACGGTAACTTCCGTCACCCTTCAAATTCCGTTTATATATATTTTCCGATGACATCATCAGAAAACTAAAATCAATAATCTGATAACTATACTCAATTTCAAGTTTATAATGTAATAACGTTGTATGAAGATGCACACAAAGTGTTTGTTGAAATAAAACACTTAATTGCAGCTTTGCATACTTATTTGAATGATTAACTTAATGGATTGACCGATTGAAATATGCATGCCCAGGGCACTTAAAAAAATTAGAAGAATGAGTAATTTTTTTAGATTGTAAAGATAGGAAGTTTTTATGACAAGTACAGACATATTACTATGTATTTTTTTCATTATATGTGATGGATTGATTGTATTTGACTCTCATATTCGAATTTACCTGTATGACCTTGAAAACATGTATAATGAAAAATCTAATGGTAAGCAAATGATTACATGGGTATTGAAAATAAACATATATGGAATCCATGTGTGTAGGCTCAGCTAAGGTTGTTTTGTGGACAAGAGATTGGAAATTTGCAAAGCTTTACGTCTTCTTCGCGGGCACCATCCGATAAGATAAAATCAAACATTTTTAAGTGTGTTGCTTGAAAACTTTCTCCTCCATGGCACCAAGACGATAAAGACGGGCGTTATGACTCTGCAGTTGGAGATAATTTAACATCTTGATGTAATTATCCTTCACCACTTGGATGATTTTATATAGATTGATAGTCATAACCCCGTCACCTTTTTGTATCTGAGTTATTTCAGGCATCATGGAACAATATATGAACTCATTACTTGTTTAGTTCTTTTATCGTAAATGAATCAATTATTGTTTCTGGCTTTTCTGTCGCAGTATTCTAGCTTGTTCTTCATATTAGATAAACGTAGGATCGTTTCTATGGTTGATATGGTGAATCGGGGGGTCGGGGAAGATGAAAGAACATCATCTTCATGTTAGAGAGAGAAAGTAGAGAGAGAAGGGAAACTAGTATGTGTTTATTGATAAGGAAAGGTGAATTACACAAATGAGTCTCACCCCTCCATGGAAGTATGGAGGGGTATTTATAGCCTAACACATTACATCTATTACAATATAACATATCTAGTCCATGTGTTTTGGCTAAATAAAATAGATAATGTAATCCCGTAAATGTCGTTCCATTTAAGTGGTAGGAGCTATTCCAACAATATTCCTCCAATGGGACGACATTAGGGATTACTTACAACATCTCCAACAAGTACTAAAATAAATAAAGAAAGGTCTTCATAAGCTCTTCAAATACTGAGGATGATGATAGTTTACGCTCTTTTTCTTCTTCTTGTACCTCGACTGAGAACTGTTTTCTTCACTTGTAGGAAAATGATGTAATATGCAAGAATTGGATTAACTTCCCCCCAATTCATGCTGCATGTCTTTAGCAGCTTCTCTGTACACTTCTTTTTGGCGAAGTTTCTAAATCAGCTTCTCCCAAACTGACAACTGTCTTTAGAAGATTCGAAACTTGGATGTAGTAGACATTTCTTCTAACTTTTGAAGTTTTCACTACGTAGTGGAATTTGTAGACAAGAAGTAAACCACACAAGGTAAATATTTCTTGTAACGTAATGAAAGTTGTACACAATGCGGAAAAATCCATTCGGGGGTAACATGCATGAAATCAACAGGATCTTCTCACGTATGTAGATGCTTCACATCAAACAAACCACAAAAGATGAAATGAAGCAACTTCCCCCTGATTGTTGCGGTCTATCGGAATAATAGTTACTTGTGATTATGCAATTACTCGATAAAATGACCGTGTGTGAGGCATCATAACATCATATTTAGGTAACTTCACACACGATAACCCTGTGAAAGTGAGATGATAACACTAAAGTGAGACGTTTGAACCACATATCGTCTCATTTGTTCCCCCTGATTGAAGAAATTCATGAAGGGAAAGGGTTTTCGCAAAAGTCGTCAAAGAAGCAAGACCCCGTACACTCTTTTCCCCCTGATGTTATCAATGAATCAGAATCATACATCATGTATGTTGATGATGAATTGGAGACAGCGAAACCATGTATGTCCAATTAATTGAACAATTTTGAAGTACCATAGATATCTTGTGAGAATCAACTGCTGATAAAACTTCTCTACTCGTGTATACTCTTCTCAGCTAACTCTTTACCGACCCCATTATCATTCTGACGGCTCTTTGTAGTGACTACTGATGAAGAAAAACCCAATATGACTAACTTTAGACTGAAGTAAAATAACTCGAACTTGTGACTTAAACTTGCACTATTGTCAGACGAAGAACCCATTTTCTTACTACCATCGAAAAAAGGGTAAACTTAACATTTCTCAAATTATCCACAGCTTTGTGTGACACTTGAGCACAACAACGTAACTCCTTAAAAGTGATAGTTATACGCTGTGAGAACAACAACATAACTCCTTACATCAGGTATAACTAGACAACTCAAGTCTTTGTCATTCATAATGGTTAAAGCTCGAACAAGGATCTCGAAGAATCATGCATCCAACCAACCCTGATATCTTCAAGATACTAAGTACACGCACCCGTGATATCCCACTTCAACTTCAAATAAATAATAAATAATTCACGTCATAGTCACATCTTGCGGTTACATGCCCAAAAACTAGCCTTCATTAACGGTTTAAATGAATTTGATAATGGTTTCCCAATCTTGTCAAAAAAATTGTATCCCCGTGAAAATTTACGAGATAAAAAATATTATTCGATTACCAATGTAAAAAAAATTTGTGTCCAAAAAATTTGTAATATAAAATTTGGATAACAAAATCTTTTTACTTGCATTTTAGTAACCGAAAGTATTAATCAAGTGCTAATGTAACTTGGCCCATAACACCACCGTTGAATCCATTCACCCAAATCTATCATTCGCCCGGGGCCAAATCCAATATCAGATTCGATCCGATCCATACTATACATGTTTAATAATCCTTACCCTAATCACACTTGTATATAACACAAACATAACTCACTTGTCAAACCCTAATTTCATTATAATCCGCCCCCATACTTCCACAAACCCTAATCACCAAGATAACAAATCCGCCTCCATCATCAAGACCAGACGCTACACAACCCTAATCACCCATTAATCAAACAATCGCCACCACTTCCTTTTATCAACAAAAGTATTCAGTTAATATTCCACTCTCATCCAAAAATAATCGTTCTTGACACAATCCGAATCTTGCAAAACCATTCCCTAGATGTCTTTAATTATTTGCTCAACCAAAGTCAAGAAAGCATGAGAGAGTCTTCAAGATCCTAGGTGGTCTCGGGTAGGTTTCAAGATGTAACAAGTCGAAACCAAAAGAAAAAGTATAACACTTTTGTTATAACTTATTTAGTTTTGAATATTATAAATTTTTTCATGTCTTTTGTCTTTGAACAAATATGTGGAAGAGATGATAACGAATGTTATTGTCTCTTCCTTTTGATCTTCGAAAATTAACATGAAGCTTGTCTTCAAAAAGAATGATCGGTGATGATATATTTTCGTTTGTGTGAATGACCTTTGAAGGTCTATGGACTGTTAATAACACTCGAAAGTATATTTCTGAGATCTTTTGAATATTTAATTTTAAATATCGAGTCTTGTTGAATGATTGAATCTTGGTTAAGAGAGTTGTATGAGGTAATATCTTGGTACGAGAGTCTTGCTAGTGTAGGTATGGTTTTGTGTTGGTATGGTGGATTGGAATTAGGATTTGTTGTAGACGATAGGTAGATGGATTGTTGGACTCCATTCTTCTTCCTCTCCAATTTATTTGTGTAAAACAGTTTAGAACCAAGGAGGATTGAAACAAAATATGAGGTCGAGTCCGGTTTGGTGAATGATATAGTGGTCGAGGTCATTTAACATTTCACCTTACGCGTAAACAATTTTTACTCGTAATCCTTTCTTACTCGTAAAATGGTTAAGTGGTCTGATTCTGATAAGCTGGTTTACACGTATATCTTTCTTACTCGCAAGTCATACTTAGCCGTAAACATGATTACCTTATGCGTAAGTCATTACTTGTTCGTAACCCACGTAAACAAAGTTTTTAAGCGTAAACAAAGTTAGGCGTAAAGATGGGTTCTTACGAGTAACTTTCCAAGTTACTCGTAAACTGATCTGTAAATGAGTGCTTAGGCGTAAAAAGAGAGTTTTGACTTTTGTTGACTTTTTTTGGTGACTTATTTCGATCAGTTTCCGTTCAGTATTAGGAAACCCAGAAAACTGACATAAAGACTCATCTTTTTGACCATGAATATGACCAGTTTCACAGGATATGGTAAAAAAAATCATAAGGATATTAAAATTGCATAAGACTGTTGAGACCAAGCAAACAAGTTTATGACAATTTTTGTTAACCCATACAACTTTTGACCATAAAGGATACATTCAAAACTTGTAATAAAACTGTTAAACTTCAAGGACCAAAAAAATTTATGAAATGTTAACTTTTTAAAAAATAGATTTACAAGAATGATTTTGACAAGATACATCACCTAAAAATCAACCAATGATAAAACCGACCTTGCACTTGATACCACTTGTAGGATCGTTTCTATGGTTGATATGGTGAATCGGGAGGTCGGGGAAGGTGAAAGAACATCATCTTCATGTTAGGGAGAGAAAGTAAAGAGAGAAGAGAAACTAGTATGTGTTTATTGATAAGGAAAGGTGAATTATACAAATGAGTCTCACCCCTCCATGGAAGTATGGAGGGGGTATTTATAGCCTAACACATTACATCTATTACAATATGACATATATAGTCCATGTCTTTTGGCTAACTAAGATAGATAATGTAATCCCGTAAATGTCGTTCCATTTAAGTGTTAGGAGCGATTCCAACAATAAAGCTAAGTCTTGTTTTTTTAATATATATTTGGATATGTACTGATTTTATGTATTTGCTTTTTTTGTTTTGAAATCATTTGTAGATAAGATTCATGGAAAAATAGGTGAAGGTGAGTAATGGATTTGTTAGTAAATTGTGGTTTGTTGGTAGCGTATCGAATTGTTTTATTGATACATGTTTGATTCAGGCACATTTGGCCAAGTATTGGAATGTAGGGACAAGGAAAGAAAGGAAATGGCCGGAATAAAGTTGTTCGCGGTATAAAGAAGTATCGCGAGGAATCTATGATTGAGGTTGACATGCTCCAGCAACTTGGTAAATATGACAAAGGTGGCAATCAGTGAGTTATATAAAACTTTGGCTTTGGCCTTGTGCAATTTAATATATTTGCATCAGGGCTGTTTTATGTTTGTGTTTGTGTTTGTGTTTTTGTTAAATTGGTTTATTTCTTGCAGTTGTGTACAAATAAAGAACTGGTTTGCCAAGTGATATAAACATAGAAATCAAACCCAAGTGTTGCATCATTTTTAACAGAATATCACAAGTGATACCAGATACAAAACAACAACCATACATAAAAATAACATTATGTCTGATTAATAAGCAAAAATTCAGGTAAAAACAAAAATTCAACTAACAGCTTAATTAATAAGCAAAATTACAGGAGCAAATAACAAGATTATCAAATATTTTTTACTCAGACAGTTCATCAAACAATTGGTGTGCAACTTGATCACAAGAAATGTTAAACAACTTGATCTACATAATTATCAACCGACTCAACAGCAGTATCAACCGCAAAAATATCAATCAAATCAGCTTCTAAATCAAAATGGTTCATTTTAAATCAAAAGAAAGCCATAAAAAGGGATGATAACTTTGGGGGATGATGAGATGATGATCGGAATGGTGATGGTGATCGGGAGCTGATGTGGATGATTGGAATGGTGATGGTGATCGGAATGGTGATAGTGATGGTTATTGGTGGTTACAATAATAGAGAAGTTCATTTGTTTCCTATTATTTTGATGCTTACTGAGGGACTAATCATCACCAATCATTTAGTTTAATCTAATGGTGGGGAGTAATCCAAGATTTAATCATAAAAACCTATTTTTGTGTAAGTATATAAAGCATTTCATTTTTGTTCTTCCCTTTATTTTTCATTTATTTAACACACATTAACTGTATCCTCCCTTCTCCTCAAAATCAAGTACTCAACGTCCACCATCATCCGTCATCAAATTCCGTTTATATATATATTTTCCGATGACATCATCACAAAACTAAAATCAATAATCTAATAACTATACTCAATTTCAAGTTTATAATGTAATAACATTGTATGAAGACGCACACAAAGTGTTTGTTGAAATAGAACACTTAATTGCAGATTTGCATACTTATTTGAATGATTAACTCAATGGATTGACCGATTGAAATATGCATGCTCAGCGCACTTAAAAAAATTAGAAGAATTAGTAATTTTTTTAGATTGTAAAGATAGGAAGTTTTTATGACAAATACAGACAAATTACTATGTATTTTTTTCATTATGTGTGATGGATTGATTGTATTTGACTCTCGTATTCGAATTTACCTGTATGACCTTGAAAACATGTATAAAGAAATATCTAATGGTAAGCAAATGATTACATGGGTATTGAAAAGAAACATATATGGATTCCATGTGTGTAGGCTCAGCTAGGGTTGTTTTGTGGACAAGAGATTGGAAATTTGCAAAGCTTTACGTCTTCTTCGCGGGCACCATCCGATAAGATAAAATCAAACATTTTTAAGCGTGTTGCTTGAAAACTTTCTCCTCCATGGCACCAAGACGATAAAGACGGGCGTTATGTCTCTGCAGTTGGAGATAATTTAACATCTAGATGTAATTATCCTTCACCACTTGGATGATTTTATATAGATTGATAGTCATAACCCATTCACCTTTTTGTATATGAGTTATTTTAGGCATCATGGAACAATATATGAACTCATTACTTGTTTAGTTCTTTTATCGTAAATGAATCAATTGTTGTTTCTGGTTTTTCTGTCACAGGATGCTAGCTTGTTCTCCGTATTAGATAAAGCTAATTCTTGTTTTTTTAATATATATTTGGATGGCAAAAGTTCAATATAGAACCAAAATTTACCATAGATCAAATCAACCAATAATAGCCATTCATTTTTTTATTATGATAAACTTTCACTCTTTTTTTTAAAAATTAAATATCTCGCAAACCGTTAATCGTTACGCGATAAAAATTATACCATCGTGACGAGAATTAAATTATCTTTCTATAGATATGCACTACTATATATTTTTAACAATTTTTTTTTTTCAAAATTTCGGTCAACAAAAATCATATATGATTTGTGAAAATCATATATGATTCGATTTTTACGAATCACATATGATTTTTGAGAATCATATATGATTCTAAAAATCATATATGATTTTTTCGGACGGAATTTTTGAAAAAAAATGTTTGTCGAAAATATGTAAAAGTGCATATCTATAGAAAGATAATTTAATTCTCGTCACGATGGTGTATTTTTTATATTTTGAAGATTTACCGTTTGAAAGATATGTTGTTTTAAAAAAAAGATGGAAAATGATTTTGTATTAATTTAGATAAAAAATAGAGGGTTATGATTGGTTCACTTGTTCTATGACAAATATGAGTTATATATTGATCTCAACTCATATTTGGATTTGTACTGATTTTATGTATTTGCTCTAATATTTAACCTGAAACCTTTTATAAATGACTTGATTAAAAATTTATATTAAAATTATTATTTTGACAATTCCACTACGTTTTTTATAGATAAGCAAATCCAAACACAAGTTCCAAAAATACGTTTTAATCAAAATTTACAAAACATTAACTTAAGTTTAACTATCTATGTAGAGCAATAGTTCAATATATGTAACTATACAAATAGTGACAGGAATAAGGTCGCTAGTGGGAGTTTTCAGAATTTTCGCTAATTTCACACACATGAAAGGTTGTAACCTCCATAAAAGTGTGTGATCATTCATGAAAGGGTGGTAATTTGTACACTCTCAATAATGATTGGGACACTCAAAATATGAGTGTTTGAACATTTATACCCTTACAGGATAAACATAATTAAAAATAATATGAGGGTATAAATGTCCAAACACTCATATTTTGAGTGTCTCAATCATATTTGGGAGTGTACAAATCATTTCCCTGAATGAAAGGACGTGACTTTTCACAAAAAGTCATTTTCTTTATTATATATTGTTGGTCCAAAGAATTGAACAAATCTTGATAAAATAAAGAACAACTTCATTATTCATGATGAACAATAGTTACTAGATTTTTCAATACCAACTAGACTACATGATAACATCCTCAACTTTTTAAGGGGATAACTTCGGTATATTATCCTCATTGGATGACAAATAAACTCTCATTGATCCAAGCTATGCTTGTGATTCAATGAGAGGATGATCCTATCAACTAATACTAAGTATTTTGTGTTTGTTTAGGATACATACTTATCTCTATTACAATACAAACATATATATATAGGTACATAAATACAAAGACATGTGAAGTTGGTTAAATGTCATGATCAGGTGGTCCTTTTTCATCTTCCTCTTTTGGAAAAGCACCAACCATCCTTTTGGAATTGTCATAACTAATATTCTCACTTCTTTGGTAATGTCTTGTACTTGTTTGATTTCTTCTTTTGGAAGTTCCCACCAATATTTTTCAGTCTTTATGTAGAGATAGCGTCTTCAAGATCACTGAGATATTTGTCAAATCTCAGTGTCACTGGTGTTGTTTGTAGCTCATATATTTTACTCACTGACACCGTATCAGTAAGTAAAGAGCTCTAAACAACACTCACTGATTTCTTTATCAGTGAGTCACTCACTATTTATTTAGTGAGTTAGGCTATTTTATTTTCAAATTTTGTTCAGGATGAGTAGGTCAATTTTTGGACCCAACATATATAAACACCATTATAGTCATTCATATCATATGAACAATCATAACAATATATACATCAAATTCTCCATGGTTTTGCTATCTTTCTTGTGTTTAAGATTTAAGTTTTTTCTTGTGTTATCTCAATACGAATTTAGTGTAACCCAAGACACCGAATAGGGTCAAAATATTGTCTTAAGAAAGTGATAACACGATTCAAAAATTCATCCATGACCTTTGATTATCAAGACCCTAATATTTGATTTTTGATATGCCAATGTATACAAATAATGTCTATATAAATTTACACTTTTGTATATAGTTATAACGAGTAATTAGGTAGTCATGCGTTGCGGCGGAACCGATTTAAATCTGACATTCGTTCCGGATTACTTTTGGTATTAGGTGCAGTGCGGTGGAGCCATTTTATATATCTTAATTTGTTGGTAATAAGTATGAGTTGAAAGAAAGAATGGAAGAAATGAGTGACGTTAGGATATGAATCAAAGAAAAGTGATTTTTCAACCAATTTCGACAAACACTGCTGCTCTTCTTACTTACGGTATATATTAGTTGTATCTATTAAACACTTCTTATAATAGACACAAAATATGTTTAAACATGTCACACCCCCAAATTACCTGTTTTGCAGCGGAATGCAATTCCTGGGGATTGACTGTCATAGCATCACAATCACAGTTATATTGAACGACCTAAAGTGTCGTTTGAAAAATACATCGCTTGATTTAATAAAAACATTCAGAGTTACAAAGATAGGTCCCAAATGAAAGTTACTATGTGCGGAAAATAAGTTTAGTACAAGTCAAACGATGTTTTTAAAGTATATAAATCCCATGTGAGGCGCGTCGTCACCGCGACTCTATGATATGTCCACATGCATGCCATGAAGTGAATGCCTTAGTTACCTGAAAATGCATTGCTAAAAGTGTCAACACAAAGGTTGAGTGAGTTCATAGAGTTGTTGAAAATATTAAATACGACTACCACAAGTATAAATTATGTATGACAATGTCGTCACAAAAATGATACAATTGCTATAAGTCCATGACACCGAAGCTCTGACTGATGTTCGCCCCAACAGAGTGTTTGCCAAACAACTCAAATAATGATAATGACATGAAATGCATCCGTCCGGTTGGAATCCGCCAACCCGGATGGAGGTGTCACCCTCGATTGATCTATCCACTCACTCACGCTTCTATGAAATTAACGGTTCATGTTCATGAAATGGGGACATTTAACTGGCAATGAGGTAACTTAAGCAATGTAATGAATTTGATATACTTGGTATCGTAATAAAATGATGTACAATGTATTCTCCCCCGTAGGTTTGAAATAAGTAAAAACTTGAATAAATCGGGGCTATGAAAACTCACCTGTTGCAATAATTATGATGACAAAAGTGGATAAACTGAAATGTAGCGTGAATCTCGAAACTGACCTATTATGAATGATATGATATGTAATAAGTCATGATGTAATGCTATGCATGTAGTTCGGATGATATTTATACCACTTATGAATTTTTGAAAATAATACTTTTCGTCGAAAATATAATCTTTTAACGTCTTGACCATTTTTAAATTACTTCACATGTGTTTATGTAGAAATGATATCCGACGATAATCATTTAGTGATTTATTGTGAAATTATAACTTTTCGTCGTAAAATAATGTCATTGATATTTCCATGAAAGTGACAAAAGCGGCCTCTAAAAGCTAGTCGTAAAATGGTGCACGTCGAGCGTTAGGAAACGAACTCAACGGTTTTGGGAAGCTCGTATGATTATCTCAAAGTTTTAGTGCATGACTTTCCATCCTAGAGGTCTCGAACATAAAGAAAAATAGAGGTTAAGTATGGTACTTTTATCCCAAAATATAGTGTAAGGGTGGTTTTTGGGCAAAGTTTAAGTGACCGTATAATATTCGTTACAACTCCGCTAGACAAACGGTCGGACATTTTGGAAAGTATACTTGGCGATCTCACTTTTACTAGAAGACATTACTTTATAAAAAGTTATAAATCAACGTTAAAAACAACCTTTAACTTGGTACTAGTTTTTGCCGCAAAACTTGTTTATTAGAAATGTTTTATAGTTTTTCTTATATAATAAAAGTTACAGCAACTTTTGTAAAAGTGTATAATTTAGTCGTTACAAATCCGTTTTCTACGTTTTAAAGATCCTTAGCTTGGTATCAAAGTATACTAACATATTTTTGACAAATCGACATAATTTACAACGCCCAAGCTTCATTTTTGACTCGTACAAAATAACCATTGTTTGCTGAAATTTCCAAAAATTATATTTTTCGTCGCTAACTTGAAAAATTCATATCTCCTTCGTTATAACTCCGTTTTAATCCGTTCAAGCGGCCACGGTTTCGTTTTAAAGTATATTTTCTAAATATCTAGGCCAAATATTTTTACCTACTGTCGGATTTTCCAGAATTTCAAAATAAGGACAGACCCTTTTCAAAACGTGTCGAAATGAGTTTTTCTCGCGCCAAACCTATTCTAACCCATTCAAAACAACTCCGAAGTTATTCTAATCCTACCATACACCTTCTTAGGGTGTCATGGGTTCCTAGACATCACCAAAAATTATATATAAGAAGGAGTAATTTATAGGATGGATTATATATATTTAACACTTAAAAACATGAAAAAGTGGTATAAACATCACATAACTTGCATGTTTCTCAAATAAAATGATATGACCATAACAATGAATATGAATTAAAAATATGAATATGAATGCTTACTAGAGATATGATGAGGTTTAAGGACAAAAGGGTTTTCCTAATCACTTGAGGTTTGTATTACAAAACCTATGCAACAAATGATACTAGAGTTTAATAAATCTTGTCTTGAAAATTTGATGTTTCCTTCTCTTGGTCTTGGCTGCCGAATTGGAAGAGAGAAAGAGAAAGAAATATGGTTTTTGGATCTTTTGTATTTGTGAAATAAAAGAAATGAAATGAGATGATACATGAGTACTTAGATATTATTTGCAAAACTTTCATGACTCATCCCCCCTTGTCGACAAGGGGGTTTGTCATTCACTCTTTATTGTTTTTTTTTTTAAATTGTTTAAGTATAATAACTTGTAAGATATTTGAAGTTAAGTGGTAAGTTGTAGTCACTTGTGAATATTTTAGGGTAGCGTTGGATAAAATAAATTTTCACGGGTCAAGATAAAATATTTTAGGACATAAAAATTATAATAATACATTTCTTGCAAAATTTGAGTGATATAATAATAATCGTGTCGAATTTAAGAAAACCGTTGTAATTATATAAATATAACAATTTATATACAAAATAAATTTAAAACACTGGGTAAACTCATAATATTATTTTTATAACTTAATATGAGTATAAAAATATATCGGGAAAATTTTTGAAAGTAACGGATCAATTGTTCAAAATAATTAATTACGCGATAACGTTTATTTAATATAAAAATTATACGTTTATTGTAAAATGCAAAACCATGCATGAACTAATATGATGACAATGATGTTAATAAAATGTAGACTAAACTTAATCTATATGAAATGACCTCGATGATATGATCATGAATTCACAGCTAAACCATTACGGTTACGTGAATTTGATGCTCGTAAACCTAGTTCACGATAAATGATAAATAATGAAGCATGAGTAATGTTTTGAGAATGACCTGAAAATACGAATTGTCACATTCGCCCAACCAAAAAGGAATTCAGTCCCTGAATTCAGTCCATGTTAGGTCCTACGGTGTTGTTGGTGAAAAGATGAGGATATTTGAGGCGCATCTGGGTCGTCCAATGTTTTTCTAAATCGTACCACGCCCTTCCAAGACGGGACTTTGAATATAAATTTGTTGCCAATTTGAAATTCTAATAGTTTGCGACTTATGGATCATACTTCCAATATTTTGCGTCGTACATCGACGTAGCTTATCTAGTTATTTGTTGTTGTTTGTAACTGATTCTTGATTTGTACGATTACTTTGTTGTTTCATGAATGAGTCATTGACTAGTGAGTTGGACTTTCCTGATTTTGACCAGTGAATGAGTGATTGACACCTCAACATTAGAGTGTCTCAATTGGTGTAGTCAATATGTTCATGTGTTGACTATTGTTGTAAAGCAAATTGGTTCGATGAGGAATGATTTACCTAATCATTTCTAGAATATCACACATGCCTGAGCATATCTTCTAATCTTAGAATTGTTCTCTCGCTCTAACCATTGAGCTAAGGATAATAGGTGATGCTCATGTCCTAATAGAGTTTCATGGAAAGATTGAAATGATTGTTAGAAGTCCAAGGAGAATCGGCTACCTTATATTAGGTTCAACTGAAATTGATACCACGTGTCTCGTGCCAAATTTCAAAATGTTAAGTCTGTCGAAAATGACCTTATTGAAAAGAATATACTATGGGTAACAATTGTGATTTCTCGCGTTTCTCGTTCTAGCGAATGTCTTGACTTGAATCTTACTTGCCTAAGGTGTTTAGTCTCCATGACTAAAATGTTTATGGTTTGATTATTGAAATGTTTCCATGCTATATGTTATCAAGTCACAAAACCTTAAATGTGTAAGTGATGTGGTGTGGTGATTGATTTTCAAATCTGTCCCGATATTGAGTGCTTCTAAAATTATTTCATCACTTAGATTGTTAGCATGCTAGCAGGAAAATAGATATCATCTCATACTATGTCGAATAATGTTTGTTCTAATTTCACTTGTAGATGGATAGTCCTTGATTGTTCAATATGTTCAAACCTGTTACATCTCTTGGTATGGAGGTGAGGTTATCTGTAATTTCTAGAAAACACAAGGCCTTAGGGGAAGTTTATATTGATAACCTTAATCTAACCAAATTTTCCTTTAAGGGAAACTCATTGTAGGGAAGTTCACATATTGTTGAAGCCATGTTTATTGGAATGTTCTGCAGTCTCAGTTAGAAGACTTGGTTTATCCCTATAGTGTTGCTTCGTGTGTATTCGCTTCGTTCTAAACCTTGTAACTCGATCTAGCTAGTACTTTTGAAATGAAAGAATTTGGCTTCTAGTCCAAAAATAGTGGTTCGGAATGTCTCGTGATGTCTTAAGATTTATGTTGAGTTTTAAGACATCTTACTACATACTTCTAGTCCTTGTTAGTATTTCTGAAATCCTTATATTGTTTTCTCGTATCTAGGAATCCTCCTCGTAGATAGTATAGAAAGTCTTTCCTAAAAAGGTCACTGGTAAAGTTTCAACTTATCGGTTGAGTGAGTGATAAATGGCGTAGGTTTCTGTAGAGTGTTAACAAAATAAATGTTTATGCACAATTTATTTGATTACAAAGCTTTGCTTTTTATTGAAGATTGTTTTAAGAGATTTGAAATGATGCTTGCTACTTTCATGACATAATTCTTCCTAAATTATACATAGGTGATCAGGCCATGTATAATTGAGGACAAATGATGTGATGCTTGGTTTTGTTGAAATGGTATTATGTTTCTCCGAAGTTTTAGATGGTATTCAACATTTTGTTTTGTAAGATAATGGCTCAATAATTTTTCAGAGTAACATGAAAATTGTTTCGCATGATGGTATTAAATAATTGATAAAATGACCGAAAACCAATTGATAGGGTGGTAACGAAACAACTTTGTTTTAAAACTTTATGAAACAATGTTTCTAAGATGGTGTAGAATGGTTTGCAATATACTTAAGTGAAATAATGTTATGAAGTAGTAGCAAAGTAACTTGAAATAAAATTTGTTAAATGTTTGTAGGATGCGCGGGGAAACCTCCTAGAATGGTAATAGTTTCCTAATTAGTCAAGAATAAAGTTGGCCTAACCCCTAGTAAGATAGTGAGGTATTGTCGCGAAATGATTGAAAATTGGGCAATTGGAATAAGGAATGAAATAAACAAAGGTTGTGATTATCATGGAGATAATAAATGATAAAGATTACATTAGCTAGAAAGGTACTTATTGTCGGTTCCTGTCGGTGGTCTAATCATGCCTCAAGTATAGAAGTAGTAGGCTGTCTAGCAACAACAACTTTGAAACTCTCACAGTCCTCAAATCTATAAGATAGTGTAGTTTCCGTAGTCTTAGTTGTAGATGGTAGTGGTGTGTCAAATTATGCACGCTTCCCAAGAGGCAAATCAAATGTATGACTAATAGGTCCACTAGGACTAAGCTTGTAAGTCCTACCAAATGGTATGATCTGTCTCAACAGAATGATAAAAATTATCCTGATCCTACAGTGAATCAATGGTGATCGTGATGGTGTAGGTGCAACTTCGTCCTCCTAAAAGGGTTCAGTCTCATCATCTGATGTTATCGGTGTTGAGTCAACTGATGTTAAAATTGTGATAGGAAATGACAGGGCATTCTCCATGTCAAAGTGATGTGAGTATAATGGGATGGGTATTTGAAGGCATCTATGTGACAATCGCTTTTGAAATGAAAGTAAATAACTCGCAAAATGTGCGTATGAAACCGCATGTATAGTGACTATGCACTTATGATGAAATGATGAGATGCTATGATGATGTAGTTATAGTCTAGGGTCAATGATGCAACCTAGTTCTCTATAACCGAAGCTCTGATGCCAATCTGTCACACCCCCAAATTACCTGTTTTGCAGCGGAATGGAATTCCTCGGGATTGACTGTCATAGCATCACAATCACAGTTATATTGAACGACCTAAAGTGTCGTTTGAAAAATACATCGCTTGATTTAATAAAACATTCAGAGTTACAAAGATAGGTCCCAAATGAAAGTTACTATGTGCAGAAAATAAGTTTAGTACAAGTCAAACGATGTTTTTAAAGTATATAAATCCCATGTGAGACGCGTCGTCACCGCGACTCTATGATATGTCCACATGCATGCCATGAAGTGAATGCCTTAGTTACCTGAAAATGCATTGCTAAAAGTGTCAACACAAAGGTTGAGTGAGTTCATAGAGTTGTTGAAAATGTTAAATACGACTACCACAAGTATAAATTATGTATGACAATGTCGTCACAAAAATGATACAATTTCTATAAGTCCATGACACGAAGCTCGATGATGTTCGCCCCAACAGAGTGTTTGCCAAACAACTCAAATAATGATAATGACATGAAATGCATCCGTCCGGTTGGAATCCGCCAACCCGGATGGAGGTGTCACCTTCGATAGATCTATCCACTCACTCACGCTTCTATGAAATTAACGGTTCATGTTCATGAAATGGGGACATTTAACTGGCAATGAGGTAACTTAAGCAATGTAATGAATTTGATATACTTGATATCGTAATAAAATGATGTACAATGTATTCTCCCCCGTAGGTTTGAAATAAGTAAAAACTTGAATAAATCGGGGCTATGAAAACTCACCTGTTGCAATGATTATGATGACAAAAGTGGATAAACTGAAATGTAGCGTGAATCTCGAAACTGACCTATTATGAATGATATGATATGTAATAAGTCATGATGTAATGCTATGCATGCAGTTCGGATGATATTTATACCACTTATGAATTTTTGAAAATAATACTTTTCGTCGAAAATATAATCTTTTAACGTCTTGACCATTTTTAAATTACTTCACATGTGTTTATGTAGAAATGATATCCGACGATAATCATTTAGTGATTTATTGTGAAATTATAACTTTTCGTCGTAAAATAATGTCATTGATATTTCCATGAAAGTGACAAAAACGGCCTATAAAAGCTAGTCGTAAAATGGTGCACGTCGAGCGTTAGGAAACGAACTCAACGGTTTTGGGAAGCTCGTATGATTATCTCAAAGTTTTAGTGCATGACTTTCCATCCTAGAGGTCTCGAACATAAAGAAAAATAGAGGTTTAAGTATGGTACTTTTATCCCAAAATATAGTGTAAGGGTGGTTTTTGGGCAAAGTTTAAGTGACCGTATAATATTCGTTACAACTCCGCTAGACAAACGGTCGGACATTTTGGAAAGTATACTTGGCGATCTCACTTTTACTAGAAGACATTACTTTATAAAAAGTTATAAATCAACGTTAAAAACAACCTTTAACTTGGTACTAGTTTTTGCCGCAAAACTTGTTTATTAGAAATGTTTTATAGTTTTTCTTATATAATAAAAGTTACGTCAACTTTTGTAAAAGTATATAATTTAGTCGTTACAAATCCGTTTTCTACGTTTTAAAGATCCTTAGCTTGGTATCAAAGTATACTAACATATTTTTGACAAATCGACATAATTTACAACGCCCAAGCTTCATTTTTGACTCGTACAAAATAACCATTGTTTGCTGAAATTTCCAAAAATTATATTTTTCGTCGCTAACTTGAAAAATTCATATCTCCTTCGTTATAACTCCGTTTTAATCCGTTCAAGCGGCCACGGTTTCGTTTTAAAGTATATTTTCTAAATATCTAGGCCAAATATTTTTACCTACTGTCGGATTTTCCAGAATTTCAAAATAAGGACAGACCCTTTTCAAAACGTGTCGAAATGAGTTTTTCTCGCGCCAAACCTATTCTAACCCATTCAAAACAACTCCGAAGTTATTCTAATCCTACCATACACCTTCTTAGGGTGTCATGGGTTCCTAGACATCACCAAAAATTATATATAAGAAGGAGTAATTTATAGGATGGATTATATATATTTAACACTTAAAAACATGAAAAAGTGGTATAAACATCACATAACTTGCATGTTTCTCAAATAAAATGATATGACCATAACAATGAATATGAATTAAAAATATGAATATGAATGCTTACTAGAGATATGATGAGGTTTAAGGACAAAAGGGTTTTCCTAATCACTTGAGGTTTGTATTACAAAACCTATGCAACAAATGATACTAGAGTTTAATAAATCTTGTCTTGAAAATTTGATGTTTCCTTCTCTTGGTCTTGGCTGCCGAATTGGAAGAGAGAAAGAGAAAGAAATATGGTTTTTGGATCTTTTGTATTTGTGAAATAAAAGAAATGAAATGAGATGATACATGAGTACTTAGATATTATTTGCAAAACTTTCATGACTCATCCCCCCTTGTCGACAAGGGGGTTTGTCATTCACTCTTTATTGTTTTTTTTTTTTAAATTGTTTAAGTATAATAACTTGTAAGATATTTGAAGTTAAGTGGTAAGTTGTAGTCACTTGTGAATATTTTAGGGTAGCGTTGGATAAAATAAATTTTTACGGGTCAAGATAAAATATTTTTAGGTCATAAAAATTATAATAATACATTTTTGCAAAATTTGAGTGATATAATAATAATCGTGTTGAATTTAAGAAAACCGTTGTAATTATATAAATATAACAATTTATATACAAAATAAATTTAAAACACTGGGTAAACTCATAATATTATTTTTATAACTTAATATGAGTATAAAAATATATCGGGAAAATTTTTGGAAGTAACGGATCAATTGTTCAAAATAATTAATTACGCGATAACGTTTATTTAATATAAAAATTATACGTTTATTGTAAAATGCAAAACCATGCATGAACTAATATGATGACAATGATGTTAATAAAATGTAGACTAAACTTAGTCTATATGAAATGACCTCGATGATATAATCATGAATTCACAGCTAAACCATTACGGTTACGTGAATTTGATGCTCGTAAACCTAGTTCACGATAAATGATAAATAATGAAGCATGAGTAATGTTTTGAGAATGACCTGAAAATACGAATTGTCACAAAACAAATCATATAACTATGGCTAACAAACTATTTCTTTATCCTCTTATTATATAAATCATAGCAATGACCCATCTTCAAGAACCCGCATCTTATCGAATCTTGGTTTGATAAGCTTATTGGGATACGTCAATCCTTCCTTTTGAAACAATAGTCCCCGTCTGCATGCATAGCAAGCGCAACTTTCTTGTAATGGTCATCCACATGTAAAATGGGTATATTTTTACGGTACAAACAAATTGCATCTTGGATATGTTATTTAACTGATTAAACAGTTCAATGTTCGAAAGCTTGAAAAACACGATAGGAAAGACAAAAATAGGGAGTTCCTCAGTCGATGCATCGGGTTAGAAAACAAACGAAAGCCATCAAGGGATGTTTTCCCCATTTGAGAACGGAACCCTTTTCAACATATGTCAACAGTAGCGATAATTCAAACTAAATTCATGGTAATTTCAAATGCAAGTAAAAGTAAATTTTCTACGAAAGCAATAAATAACATACCTCAACAAATCTATTTAGTTGAAGCAAGCAATTTGCCACCATGAATTTAAGGCAAGAGCAATAGACATCCTTCACCTCCAAGAAAAAAGTTCCAAGCTTCCAGAGATCATTTAGATAGATGATGACAATGGTGATGGTGACATCGTTATCATCAACAACACCCTCATCATCTACCTCAACAATCTCTCAAAGCCCAGACTCTTTTTCCTCAAACACAGAAAGTGGAAGAGATCTATTGCTGCTGAAACTTGAAAGGGCTAACAAATCTTAATCTGCATATTCAATTGATTTTCTTAAATGTGAGGTTCAAATAGATATACAATTGAAACACATGTATCTGAAGCACAACCTTAAATAAAAGCATAGTATTAAAAGAATGAGTTGTGAAACTTCAAATACAACTAAAAAGTTGTATTGAAACTTGAAAGAGCTCAAGCACAAAACATGCTAATGTTTGTATGTAGCCTTTTTTAAAATCATTTTAGACAACCAAAAAGCCTCGTCAGATTTGAAAAATATTATTGCAAACACATAGCCTATAAAACTGTTAATACAAATAAGCCGTAAAAACATTTATTTATATTTTACGATCTTCTAATGTTTTGTCGATAACAAAAGTAAAATCATTTTAACGAAACAAATAGAGTACGTAAATAGTTTGAGTTAATAGTTTTCTAACACACTTACGCTTTCACATAAAACACTAAAACAAGTATAAGTGATTTTATGATTTAGATACATATGTACAACAACTAGTGTTTACATATTGGGTTAAACATATACTTAAACTAAGTATACTAAAATGGGTAAAAACTAAGTGTATACTAAATGGGTAAAATACTAGCAAATGGTTTTGACTTACAACCCATGGTTTTATATATACCACTTAACCAAGTTCATTGTATCTAGAAAGAAAACCATGGATCAACCCATAACCCATAACCAAAAATACCCATGGGCAAAGAGGAGCGGACCACGGATCCCTAGCTTTGTGCTAGCCGAATCCCTTGTGGTAGGGATCCGTGGGATCCGGGGAACAATAGGATTTTTCCTCTATAAATAGTGAGCCATTTCTTCATTGTTTCTCACCCCCTTCAATATACTTTCTCCCCTGAGTTAAATCTCACTAACCTTAGATCCAAGAGATCTATGTTTGTAGTTTTGTTTTTGTGTGATCTTTTAGGTTCCTCTTAAAGGCAAGATCACCACCTTTGAAGTCGAGCAAGCTCAAGTCCATGAGTTGCCATGCTTCATCATCATCAAGGCTACTGAAGTCTTCTTGTTGATGATTCCTTTCTTTCTTCAAAGAAGTGTAGTGTTGAAGACATTAGTGAAAGATGTCTCAAGAGTCAAGACGAAGATATTAGTGAAGGGTATCTATCGTCTATAGGATAAAGCACTTGTGGTAGGTGCTTGGAAGTCAAGACTAAGAAGCATTAGTGAAAGGTGCTTAGAAGTCAAGACAAAGAAGCATTAGTGAAAGGTGCTTAGAAGTGAAGACACAAGACATTAGTGAAAGGTGTCTTGTAGATCTAGTCAAAGGCATTAGTGAAAGGTGCCTTAGATGTACATTCGATATGGTGTGTTTCGATGTACAAGATAGACTAGTTTTAGATCCAAGGATATTGATATCCTTGATGATGTTGTAAAGGAGTAGATCTCCTTTGGGATTAGTCGTTGGTGTAGTGTGGTAGTAGTTCCTCCATTGCAATGGAACTAGGTGCTTAGCCTAGTACCTAATAAAGGGTAGGCGACGTTGTGAAGGTGTAGTTCACCTAAGGTGTGAAAGAACTAGGTACTTAGCCTAGTACCTTATAAAGGGTAGGCGACGTTGTGTAGGAGTGGTTCACCTTGGAGTGAAAAAACCCGGTGGTTAGCCTAGTACCGGAAAAAGAGTAGGCGACGTTGTGAAGGCTTCTCCGCCATAAGGAGCTTGGTGTAGTGATTACGAACTCTCGAGTAGGTGACTCGGGGAGTGGAGTAGGGCAAGGAAGGTGACCTTGTAGCCGAACCACTATAAATACTTGCGTTGTGGTTTTGTGCTTCTTACTCTTTTCTTTCATTACATATCTTTATATGCTTGTTTATCAACATCCAACACACACAACCAAATAGATTGACATAAGTCGATCTAAATAGATTAAAAGGAAGTTTTAATTGGTAAAACTATTCAACCCCCCCTTCTAGTTTTCCACAAAAAATTTTATTTTTTCAATTATAAGGCTTAAATAGGGCTAGAAGTAAGTCGAAGAGGACGACTGAATCATCAAAGTTAAGCAACTTGTTCCCTTGAGGTGTCCTATGAATCTGGACATTCTTCATAAGATAACTGTCCTCCAAGCATCATATAGAACTTTTACATTGATTTTTTCCATCATCTTACCCCCAACATTAGCACGCCCAGCTGATATTCCTTGGATAGGTTAAATACAAAAGAGAGCGATCTATTAATAATGGGACCAACTGTGGCTTTCTTTTAGCGGATCCACATTTTTCTGTTAAATTTCCCGAAAACTTGACGTCAGATAATTCATCAAGTGTTTTCATGTAAAAAAACCGAAAATAGTTATACGTTCACCAGTAAATTGCATGTGCAAGAAAATGATATGATCATATTGATAAATGAAACGCCCAAAACAAACTTGAGAAACTCTTACCACTAAGTTTTACAATCTTCCTAGGCAGAGTAACTAACCATTGTAGTGTAGTATATATAAGATTCGGGAGATTTATCGTTCTTTAGGGGAATAGTGAGGTAGCTTCGAAGTGTATGACGATTTACACTAACTTGTAGCAAATTAGGTAAAAGCACACTTATAATTACACGTCAGTCTTATGACAAACTCAAACAAACGGCATAGAGTCAACACAGTACTTATGGCCACATTTTAGACTTTAATAAACATTAATCTTATGAGAAACCTTAAACAAACACAAACACATATCCCCAAAAAAAAAAAGAAAAAAAAAAAGAAAAACCGAAGTACCATACATTAACCAATCAGACGACTCCTGCAGATGACGGTTACATGTGTTCTAATACCATGCAGATCTAAGAAACCGATACTGCACATCGCTTCGTTGTTAGAAAACACGAAACCTTGTGTGTGGTTCGTGGAAGATGGTGAGGTGAGAGAGACCGTGTTTGAGATAGTTATGTGAGAGTAAGTGGTTGTGAAACCGTGTGAGTGAAATTGTGTGCTCCGTGGTAGATAGTAGATATAAGCATTATCTACAACGCAAAAAAGAAACAAAAACGGCGTCGTTTTCAGCCAAAGTTAGTTCCACACATGAAACGACGTCGTTTCCAGGAAACCAAAGAGTAATAAAATAATGACAGGTATAAATATTTATTTTCTCAAAATATTTATGGTTAGGAGAGTTATTTTACATACAAAACTTTTCTCACATACCAAGGGATTCATCCACACCCTTCATCCAAAAAGAAATCAATGGTTGAGATTAAAAGCATTTTATTATTTCAGCTATTTTTTATAATTTAAATATCTTTTAAACTGTTAATCTTTAAGCGAAAATAATTACAGTATTCGCGACGAGCATTTAATTATATTTCTATAGACGGACACTTTGATATACTTTCGAAAAAAGAAAAAAAATCGTTTTTTCACGTTTATTCGTCTTTTTTCGTTTTTTTTTTCGAATCCGAGATTTGCATGAAAAAAATCATATGTGATTAAACACTAATTTGAATATAACATGTGATATTTAGTGTTAAATCCCATATGATATGAAATATCACATGTGATATTAGTGTTAAGTCACATATGATATATTATCATATGTGATTTAACACTAATTCACATGTGATATTCAAATTTATCATATGTGATTTAACACTAATATCACATATGATATTCAAATTAGGTTTAATTACATGTGATTTTTTCATGTAAATTTCAGTAACGTAAAAAAACGAAAAAAATGTAAAAAAACGTGAAAAATACGAGAAAATTTTTTTTTTATCAAAAGTAAATCAGAGTGCCTATCTATAAAAAAAAATAATTAAATGCTTATCGTAATGGTATACTTTTTTTTTGCTTAACGATTAACGGTTTAAAAGATATTAATATTTGAAAAAAAAATGAAAGTGAGCTTTTTAAATTGTTGAGATTAATCACATTCATTAAATCAAATAAAAATGAAGAGAAAATAAATGGTAGAAATTAATCTCTATGTAAAAATCTTTTGTCCTCAAATTATCTTAAATTTTAATTCAATATTTGCATATTCTGAAAAAAAAAAAAAAAAATTCTTTTCTTTTTTTTTTTTTTTTTTCCTCCCCTTTTATCAAATCATATATTTTGTTATAAGTAATGAATGTACCAATTTAATATGAAATCATATTTTCTAATAAAACATTATCGTCATCATAGTGGGATATTACCTCCTTCGCAACTTTTCTTTGGTTCACATGGTCTTGCTTCATTATTACTACTTCATAATATAATATTTTCAAAAGAAATTGTTCGGTAAATTGCCATTTTTTATTTTTATATTCTTTTAATTGTTTAGTCAATATAATTCGAGTAGCCATTTTTTGATATTATAAAAAAATATATCTTAAACACCAATTATTACATGTAAATATACTTGACGAACTTTGCGGCTGTTTTCTAGCGTCAGATAATTAATGATTTGTGATATTGTGGTGAGTGTTTTATGTAGTGTTTAAAATAGAACGTGAACCATGAAAATGCAATTCAAATGGTTGTACTATACGATAATTAAAGTCTAGACAAAATTCTTAACATCTATCAAACAACATATAAAATCATTTAATGAAAATGAAAGTAAACATTACATTAGTTATAGTATAAAAACTAACAACACACGCTACTGTTTAAAAACTAACAAGGATGGGATTAATGGTGACTAAAAGTAGCGTGAATATGATTAGCCCAAAATAAAATAAAAATTGGCTAATTTTGGCTATTTTGTAAAAGATTTGGGCACATTTAGCCCCATCTTTTTTTTAAATGAGCGTATTTTGCATATTGAAAAGTTAAATGTACACTAACGGGCATATATTTTCTCATAATTGTAAAACATTATAATTGTTTTTGAAGAAAAACTTATAGATAATATATTTATATAGCGACATCGCTTTGTGTTAAAAAAAGTTTATGTTCTAAACAAAATAAAAAAAGTTTGAAGATTTGGGGATTAAACATAACGTTTTGAATCCCGGTTCGACCCGCGTGGTTCAACCGGTTGAACCGCTCCGTCCGAAAAACGGGTCGATTTAAACCGAGTCAATATGACATGTTGGGTCAAAACGGGTCAAATTAAACAGGTTCAACCCACTGGATTTGAAGCGCATCGTGTCAACCCGGTTTTCAATATGTGTTAATAGTTTCAAATTTTTACTTTTTACTTTTTGATTTTTCCTTTATATATAATATAGCAGGGTACCCGCGCGTTGCGGCGGCGAAGTACTACTATTAACCGAGAAATAGATCTCGATGAGACCTGATTCACCGTTTTTCGGTTTTAACGGTCTCTCTAGTTAAGTTTTAATGGTTATTGGTTAGCCGAACCGATGGTACACCGGTTTCCGTTGAACCCGCTGGTCCGTCCGATTTTTAAAACTATATGTACCATCAACTTGTTAGTTTGTATGAAGCTTTGTGTGTTTTATTAATTTGTATAACGTGTATAATAACATGTACTTTTCATTTTAGGATGTTTTAAAAATAACATTAATTAGTTTGTTTAATTATTTTATATTTAGAATTATGTTGTAGCTTGTTTAAATTGTACATTGTGAAAATTTCATTGTACTTTTTAATAAAGGGTGTTTTAATTGGTTGTTTTTAATTTGGTAAATATGCTTTTAATTAGTTGTATAACGTGAATAAATTATTGTACTTTTAAGTAATGGGGTGTTTTAATAAGAGTATTAATTACACAAATATATTTCTCTCTTATTTGACCATTAAACTTTTTCACTTTTCCACTTTTCCACTTTGACTGTTTTTTCATTTTATGTAGTATGGATAAAATGATCAACAATATTTTAGGGGCTTTAATTGCATATACTAAAGAAATATTTCCTCATTTTACGTATTTATCTTTTTATGACTATTAATTGCAACAAATATTATCAACTTGTTCTCTTCTTTGTCTTTTCCTAACGCCATAAAATCATTATTTATAGTAGCTATTAAAAAAACTAATTAATTAATACAACCGTATAAATATTTAATTACTAAAGCTTTATTTGATAAAAAATATTAAAACAATTAAATGTATTGATTGTCTCATACATCTTTTCTTCCTATCAACAACTACCAAATTTCAAGGAATTTAATTTAATAATAGATTTAATTGCATTTTTGGTCCTTGTAGTTTGGCCAAATTGCATGTTTGGTCTTCAAAACTTTGAAAGTCAACTATAGTCTCCGTTTTGAAGTTTGGTGATAATCCGTTTATCACCACAAAGACCAAAAATGCAATTAACTCTTAATAATATTATGTAACAAAAGAGCATTTTTATTGTTTGTAACTTTCAAATTTTTGAGGACCAAACCTGCAATTTGGCCTAACCACAAAGACCAAAAATGCAATTAACTCTTAATAATATTATGTAACAAAAGAGCATTTTTATTGTTTGTAATCTTCTTAACTCTCAACTATGTAAAGTTTAGAGAAATGATACGTGGACCTAAACTTACACTTAAAATCAAGTGTCATTATTCTGATGACTGCAGACAGAGATTCACTTGTTTTACAACTCATTAAGATGATGTCAAGTGGTTTTAGGTCTAAGTTTAAGTACATGTATCATTTCTATAATATGTGCTGTCTATTTAACGGTTCAATTTTTTCTTAATTCATACGTATTAATTTTGCATATCGGAAAGAAAGAAAAAGAACATGTCATTAGTTGCTACACAGTATTTGCAGTTTTTTTTTACCATAATTTTTACAACTTAATCGCATATCTCACAAATCTAAGTTTTCACAACTAAATTTGTGTAAGTTTGTCGCTCAAAAGTAAATAAACAAAAAAAGCAAAAGAAATGTCATCAGAATCATGAACCATTTGAGAAGCATGCGACAACTCGCAACCCATCCATCGCAGGAGATTGGCTATTAGTACACCCGTTAAAATGATTGTAATACAAATACGAAGTAGAAAATCATTAAAAAAAAATGTATTGTTAATAAAGTGACTAAAATGAGTAGATATAAAAGATACGGAACAAAAAATCATAAGAGACTCTCGTGTCCAATAAATAAAGCGAGTAAAATGAAAGGTAAGAGGGGTAAAGGAATAGTACTACCCAAATCGCAATTTGAACGACTATTTGACCAAATTCTACAATAAGTACTAATTCCCTAAGCACAACTACCATGACTCAATTTTATGAAATAACTCTAGATGGATTGGTAAAATCCAAATCATCTAAAGACAATAACTAATGATGATGAACATAAAACTTCTACTTAAAAACTAATCTAATCATTGAATCTACTATCGACCCATCAAACTCCAAACTAAAACAACCCGAAATCAAGAGTTTTTACATACAAACAACCCAAATATAAAAAAAAAAAAAAAAAAACAGTGAGATATTCATCGCCTAATCCCCAATGCAGTCAGTTTACAAGCTACCCTTTGTAAGTTCCTACTGAAGACTCACATTGATGTCAGTTGGCTTATTCCTTGACTCAGGGGCATTATAGGAGGACCAATTATCTCCACGAAACGTAGGTGATGTCAGATTTTGTTTAGCAGAATAAGACTCATTGGTCTCGGGATTTGTTGCTGGTGCCGGTGCCTGTACAGGTACTGGAACTGCTAACGAAACTGGAGCCGGGACTGAGACGAGGACTGCAGCGGTAGTTGGGATTGTGATTGCTATGTTATCAAGTTTTGGTTTTTTGGCAGACTTTTGTTCTTGCTGGACACCCGTCAAGAAACTTCCTACTATAATTTGGTTTATCACCAAAAACAGAGTCATAAGAGTCATAAATGACGTGTTTGATTGGTAAAAAGCTACAAATTTTATCATATGGAAACCAATATATACCTGCACAGGACTGGCTGCCACCAGTAGACCAGCCACACTGCCACCAATGACCCACCATCTGGACTTGACAAAGAAACACTCATCCCACGGATCTGTTTCAGTATTCCTCCACTCTCAGATGGAATAAACGATCCTGCCAATGAGAGTATCTCAAAACGACCCTTAAGAAAGATGAAAAATGGGATGTCAGCCTAAAGAGAAGTCATCGAATAGAGGATCAAGGAATATAGACTAATTATGCTTGAATACCTCATAAGTCAATGTGCCACCGGAGGAGTCGGGTTGTCGAAGGGTAACACTGGAAATGACACCATTTGCAGACAGAATGCATATTGCGCGGGGTCCTTGTTGGGAGAACGATATAACCTTCATTGTCACGTCCTAATGAAACCCGAATATTAATTCATACACACTAACATTAACTATGACTCAAAATTATTCTAGACAGATATTACTATAGACAAATACTATACCTCTCCTGTGTTGACGTTGATGATATGAGGCATAAAATTAGCACCAACTGAGCTTGAAACCCAGTCACCTGACCAAAAAACAACGAACCACGTATGTCGTTATTCACTCTATTAATCTACCAGTTATATTACTTATAGAGAACTGAAAGCAAGAAATTTCACAGAATTCAGCAGAATATCAAAGACCAAAACATTAACTTGTAGAGTGTTGCAAACAACTAAAACAAAAGATAAAAAAAACTGATGCTCTTAATCGTAACATAGGCTTGAGTATGCATACACTCTAATTCGGATCAAACAGACAAATATTCCCCTAACACTTTGACAGACAGAATGTGCAAGCAAACCCCACCGATAGACCAGATAAGAACTTTGAGCCAACAACAAAACCCCACATCATAATAAAAGCAACAAACACAAGTCTTCATCTTTACACATATAGAGAGTGACACTACACTACAATACAACAACACAATTCATTAGTTCTAAAAACCTTAAATTTGTAGAAAAAAGATTCATTAAACCTCAGTCTATGTTCTTTCTTGTCATATGTATGCATATATCCATCCGAAAAGGTAAGCAACAAAATTAGAATCATCTGCTTCAAAGATTCTTTTAATACACTCACCAACTTACACAAGCTAAAAAGCACACAGATAAAGCTTCTAGAACAATAAATAAACATCAAGATCCATTCATTTAGGACCCCACTTGAATCAAAACTTAAAACCCCACGAAAATTTGAAACTATTTGATCAAATCAATTATACCCCCTTCACATAAGCAATAAAGACTCAAACTTTCTGCACAAAAACAAGTCCTTATCACCTAAACGTTCCATTTCAAAAAGAGAATAAAAATCTTGATGCCATTTACCAAAATAGAGAATACCCAATTCAAATTAACCATAAATTCACAAACTTTATATACAAAAACAAATCTTTATAACCTAATGCTCCATTTTTTTCAAAATCTTGAAACAATTAAGGGGGTGTTTGTTTATGCTTATTATGAGCTTCCGAGCTAATTTGACTCGGTTTATACTTCGTAAACTCACTTTCTCTATAGCTTATTTTCCATATTTAAGTAAAAAAAATAAGCCAAACTAAAAAATATATATATAAACCCAGTCAAAATAAATAAACACGCCTTCATCAAAATAAATAAAACCAGTCTAAAAAAAACAATAAAAGCACAAACTTTATAACCAAACCATGTTTTATCACCTAAATTTTCCATTTTTATAAAATCTTGAAACATTTTTATATTAAAAAAAACACCCACTTCACAAAAACAATATTACCTAAAGGCTCAACTTCTTTAACAGGGTACACTTGTTGCACTTTTCCGGCAGAAGTTGGCCGGATTTTACCTCTTTTGGCGGAGGAAAAATCAATAACCGGCGGCGGAGGAGGGGCAGCAGAGGAGATGGGTTTTGGAGATAAAGCTTTTCTGACAGACCCATCTGCTCCATATTTTCTGGGCCTTCCTCTTTTCTTTTTTTCAGTGGTGGTGGTGGCTGTTGGTGATGGTTGGGCTGGTGGAGATGTGGTGGTTGTGGTGGCGGAGAGGCCTAGTTGGCTGGTGATGGATTGTGGAGGGATAACTGATCCAACTGTTGGTAGTTTTGGTGGTTCAGTTCTTGGTGCTATTTGGTAGTCTGATGGTGCATCTGATCCAACTACTGTAATAGCACTACTAGTGTTGTTATTGTTGTTCATTTTTTCACTTGGCTCTATCATCTAGTAGTAACAAAATTTATAAACTTTTTTTTTTATAAAAGATTAAAAGGATTAAAACCCAAAAAAGTTGTTTGTTTTTGGAAATTTACTGTTTTTTCAATTATTGGACTTAAAAATAAAAACCCAGAAAACTAGAGGAAAAAAGACTAAAATTTTATAAAATAGTTTTGCAAAAACTAAAAACTAGGAAATTTTTTTGCATTAAAGAGAATTTTTTTTTTTTTATAAATTTGGAGAAGATTATGAGAGGAGACAGTGTTATCTGCATGAGGAAGAAGATCAATATTTTTTTTTTATAAAATATGAAAGATAATAATTTAGGTTATTGAGGAAAAATGGGGTAAGAGTATGAGAAGATAAAGATTGAATTTTGATTTGGAGAAGTATGAAAATTGAGGTGTTTTAGATGTAAAAGCAATATTTGATTGCTTTGTTTTATCAAGATTGTCTGAATTGTAAATTAAAAATATATTAAAAGAGGAAAAATTAAATTATTAAATGTTGAGCTTTAATTATCAACTATTAAAGTGGAAAAAATTATGGATTTTAGTTAATAAATTGGTTGGAGTCCGGTGAAATAAAAAGTGAAATTAGGTTGGTTGCCAAAGCATGAAGACAACCATACTTCTTTTGAAAAACAAATATAATTGGTTTCTTTTTAAAACTAAATTGATAAGTTACTATATATTATTATATAAATATTGTTATTCAAGTACAAACAAAGAAAGGTGTATGAAAACAATTGAAATGTTAGAAAATAGAATATTATTTATATTAAAAGATAATATTTTATTTACAAAGGCCATCTTGGTTTCTACCCCAAAACAATGTATCTCAAACAATACTTTTAAATTCCACTATTTTATTTTGCCCTCTTTTCTACTTTTTATCGTTTCTAGGCATTTTTTGACTATATAAATTTAGCTCCATAAAAGCTAGTAATTTCGAACAAACTAATACTCAGCCGATTGCATAAGGCTTTTGATCCACAGATACGTGAATTGTTCATTAATTTAAAATATTTAATATTTAAACTTCGCTGAACACATTTATAAGACAGGTAATATAAAATATTAAAAAAAAATGTTGTCTAAAAAAAAAAAAAAAGTTACCCGACTATCTCCTACACCTAATCAACATGTCATTTCAACACAATGTTATCAACTTTAGAGGCCTAAAGACCAAACATATAAAAATACCTCATTGTATACAAAGATATATCATAATGTACCTCACAAACAAAAATAATAATAAAATAAAATGATGCATTTCAATTAGGTTGTGCACCGCGACCAACCATCCCCAAAACTACCTCTTCGTGCATCAACCCTGTCCTCCATCATGGCCTTCACGTGTGGTAGATGGCCACCATAACGATTGGTTTTACAGTTTTCAAATCACATAATAAAAACAAAAAAAGGAAAAGATAGACAAAATAAACAAGGAGAAGAATGTATATTCTAAAAAAAGTGTGTAGATTGGCGGGAACACTCTAACTGCGGATGCCTTTTGACACTAATCATTGTCTACTCTACAAGGAATAGCTCCAGCAACTCTCGCGACCTAGTGAAGCACCAACTAAAAAGAATGTATATTAATTTGTTATTTCGTGTTCCCAAGTCGAAAAGAGTAAGAAAAAATGATTTTGTATTCTCGAGTTAGAA
Organism: Chrysanthemum makinoi; assembly: GCA_910596185.1. NCBI lineage: Eukaryota > Viridiplantae > Streptophyta > Magnoliopsida > Asterales > Asteraceae > Chrysanthemum > Chrysanthemum makinoi. The sequence continues at coordinate 195,518,782 of OU343222.1, read as the reverse complement.
AAGAAATTAAAAAAAATAATTGTAACTTTATGCCTTTGTACTATGTAGATTTATGTTATATGTCATGTCATTTAAGACATTTGAGTGTATTATAGGTTTCCATAGTTGACTTCCTTCTAAATCATTCAAATTTTAGGAAAAAAAAAAAAAAAAAAAAGTTTAGGAAAAAAATCAAACAAATTTTAAATCTATTTTCTTTTTCTTTTTCATCGAAAACTCCAAAGCATGGGTTCTTTTTTTGTTTTCCTACCACTTCATTTATCCTCTCTTCTAACAAATATAAAATTTGAGAACAAAGTATAGATCATAATAGCAACTTGGATGATAGCTTTTTATTAAAAGACTTTTCACTATTTAGAAAAGTCGGTTAATTGACTTTTACCATTAGAGTGTGAGACTATCAGTCACAACGAGATATAATTTACATGTATGTTAGAGAATGTGTAAAAGTACTTAAGCTTAAGGTGAATTAAATGATACTTAAGGATACTTAAGACTGCAAAAAATGTCTCTGAACATAGTCAAAATTGCAAATTTTGCTACCGAAAAGCTAAAACTGCAAATAATGTCCTTACTGTGGATGTTTCCATGCAACTTGTGTCATCAGCGTAAGGCGTAAGCGTTAAAAAAAACTCGTTAGTTACTGCTCTAACCCATGCGAAAAGATTATTGTACCCTCGTCTTTATACTCTAGGGACATTTTTTGCAGTTTACCCTCTTCTTTAACCCTTTTTGGTCTTCATCAATGATGCGGATAATTGCAAACACACTAAGTTTTACAATCCTTCTAGGCAGCGTACCTAACCGTTGTAGTGTAGTATAGGTAAGACATGGGTGATTGATCGTTCTCTAGGGGAATAGTGTTATTAAGGCCGAAGTGTATGTCGATTAAGTCTAGAGGTTGTAGGAAGATCATTTTTCATATATTTTATTGAAAGCAACTAAAATCTCAAGATTGAAGAGTTTGGTTAATTAAACTAAATTATGCTAAATTAAACTAATGTGCGAAAAAGTAAATTGGTGAAGTCGTATGATGAGAAAACGTGTTTACTTAGAATCTTCTTACTCCCTAGTTATCTCCTATTGATTAGTCGAATTGCCACGTCTTTGTTTTAATTAGCGCGTTGTATTCCGTAAGTATTAGTCGTAGGGTGGTGCCAAAGTCCCTAACTCTATAAATGTATAGAACTCGTTAAGAACCCTAAGTATATAGTGTAACACCCCGTAAATTTTAAAGTAACGGCGGAAGGCTAATCGGAGTATTACTTCATAGATCACAGTCAATAACCATAGAAAACGATTCTAAAGGAGGCGTTATTATAAAAGTTGTTGTTATTCAATAAAAACTCAATAGATATGGTTACAAAAGGAATACCATAAGGTTTAAGTTACACAAAAGAAATTTTGAGTTTGCAGAAAATGACAACGTTATTTTACACCAATTGGTAAGGTCTTGCTGTCCACTCCGTGCCCATGGTATTCTTCCTTAGTTACCTTAGACAAACATACTAAAAAGTCAACAATAATGTTGAGTGGAATCATATGTTTAAAGTTAATCAGTTGAGCACAAGATATATAGCGATAATTTTTTCGAAGACAATTAATTAGTAAAACAGTTATTATTGCCCTAAGCTAATGACACGCAAACGTCAATTGTGCGTCATAGATATGATGTAAAATAATAGTGCCCTCCTGGTAGGTAGCTTGCCATTCTACCTAATGTTCTTAAATATATGTGTTTGTTTGCCTAAACCAGCAGCACAAACGGGGTTGTCAACCCCAATAGATCTATCCACAATATTCGCGTTCACTCGCAAGTGATTAATGGCTCATGATACAAGGGTCTTTTGGCACGAGTGTTGCTCCTGACACAAGATCAATTTGAAATTCAACTTGGCGAGTAGGTGGAAGACGGGGAAAATCTTTGGGAAATACTTCTGGGAAGTCTTTGACCACTGGCACATCTTCAAGTCACTTCTCCTCCGACTTCTTCTCCATTACTTGAGCGAATGCATAACATCCTTTGTTGATGTACTTCACGGTTTTGATGTAGGATATGATGCTTACACGAGTATCACTTTGATCACCACGGATAATCAAGGTTTCGTCATCGAAGGAAATGTGAACAACTTTATTGTCACATATGATTCTCGCATGGTTCTTGGATAACCAATCCATACCAATAACAGCTGATTTCAATAGGGAGGAGATCTATATCGAATGGTTGATTTAGTAAAAGTAAGGAGCATCCCTGGATTATGGTGTTAGTGTTTACCAGTTTCCCATTGGCCAATTCAATTTCATAATTGGTGTCTGAAATTGTTGGGGGTGATGTTAAGCAGAGGTACGAAGGTAGTAGAAACAAAACTTTTATCGGCTTCATAATCAAATAAAACTTTAGTATAACGATTGTTGAGTTAGAACGTACCCTTGAATACATTCAGATTTTGTTGAGCATCCCTGTCTCCTAACACATAAGCTCTCCCACGAGCATTGTTGTTCTGGTTAGCATTCTGCTTTGGGCACTGATTCTTGAAATGCCCCTTTCTCCACAACCAAAACACGTCACATTCACTAGTTATAGATTACTTCCAGAGGTGGGGCTCCTGCAATCTTGAGTCTAGTGACCCTCCTTGTGACATTTCACACACCTATGGGGGTATGGACCTGTGTGGTGCAGTTTGCACTCGTTGCACAAGGGTGCATTCCCAACATACCCTCTTCCTACAACCGGGTAACATCGTAAGCTCTGGCAGTTTCTTGCCTGCGTTCTGGCTGGTTATGGTGGTTGTTACGGGTTTGATGATATTGGTTGTTGTTGTAATTGTTGTTTCGATCTTGATTGTTGTTGTTATGTTTGCGGTTGTTGTGGTGATGAGAGTTGTTGTTCCTTCGATCATCGAGTTGTTGTAATCTCTTGAAGTAGGTCTTGAGATCATTTCCTTTGGTAACCAAGTGATAGAATCCATCTTCCAACTTTTTGATCTCTATTCTAGGACAGTACTTCTTCATTAGCAATTGCTTCAACTCTGTCCAAGTAGTCTTGTAGGCTTCTTCAATGCCAATTGGTTGGGCATAGGCTTTCCACCAAGACAGAGCATCTTCCAACAATATACCTGTAGCAAATTTGACCTTGCAGACTTCGGTACAGTCACTTAGGATAAAGACTGATTTGGTCCGCTCGAACCAATGAATAAGGCCCACAGCGCCTTCAATCCCTTTGAAAAATGTTGGTTTGTAGTTTATGAATTCCTTGTAACTGCATTTGCGAGTTACTATAGTCTCACTCCCACCAGTGTGGTTATCAGTGTTATCTGTGTGGATACCCTCGGCAGGGCGTCTTGCAAGAGCTGCAGTGATACCCTCATTCACTAACTTCTGGATAGCAGCTGGCGTCATTGTGGAAGTCTTGTTTTTAGGAGGAATACTTCTATGAATACATAAGTATCCAATAACCGTCAACATCATAACAAATGGATATATCATGAATAGCTCATAATAGTCGAGATCATCACATCACATCATTCAAGTACTAAATGAAGCATAATCGTCACAAGTAGAAATCAAACAATCATATATAACATCACGACATGTCTGAACAAGGTCTCAACGCACATGAATATAAGGAGATAACCATGAGAATATAAATCAAAATCATAATATAGCAAATCCATAACCAACAACATCGAATTAATAACTTGATCTATTGTTTTACAAAACAAAATGATACAAGGCCATTTACTAATGCCACATGCGGCAGGCTAAGATACCTCAAAGCTACAAAGGACATATCACTAATCTATGAACTGCCTGGTGAGTCACCCAATCAAAGCTGAAGCTCCTGAACTAACTCTGTCAAGGTAGTCACTGCCTGATCCTTCTCCCTCTCCCTAACCTGGGATTCCTCTGCCATACGCTCAAGGGTCGCAATACGAGTGCGAGCCACAATGAGCTCATCAGTCTGAAGCTCAATCACCTTGTGCATAGACTCAATACGATCTCTCAACTCTCGTAGCTCCTTTCTCTAGTCTCTCTACCAAATCGGTAACAGTCTCTAGGGTCTGCTACAGCTAAGTACCCATCATATCAAACACCTCCTCCAAAGCCACTCATCCAATCACCAAGTTCTCTACCTCCTCCTCAAAATTCTCAATACGATCTAATGAAACCTCATCCATGTAACCTAGGATCGTGTCAAGATGCTCCTCATGTCCGATCAATCTAGCTACCAATAGAGGGATGGTATGATGAACAGGCTCTCCTATAACAGGAAGAACTCTAGCAACAACAGTAGCAAAACACTCTCCCAACTCAGTAATGCTAGGAGTACTCTCCTCGCTCCTCCATCTACGAATAGTAGGCAAAATGAATGTCCACCGGCGAGCATCAGACTTCCTGCGGTGTCTGAGGTGAGCAGCAGCCTCGGCCGCAGCCTCGACATAAGGATCAGAAGAAGATGGCTCAAGGAAATAGGTCCTTGCGAGGTGGCAACGTGTCACTGCAGAAATATCGAGGCAATAGTGGTGATGATGGTGGTGTAGAAGATGGTAGTGGGACAATAGTGGTCTGGTAGTAGAAAACATTTATTGGATATAATGAAGTAGTCATCTCTATGGGGAGATTGGTGCTGCTGGTGGTACCGATGGAGCTGAAAGTGTACATACCGGTTTCCGGGAAGTATTCATATAGACACGACCTCCACGACGAAGTCGGTAAGGTCGACCAAAAGGTGCTGGCGCATAGGGTTTGAGGACCCGAATCTTCCTACACCGGTGAACCGGTGCAGGTGGTGGTAATGGTGAAATAGTAGGAGGGGACATAATGTCCTCAGAAGTCTCCGAATCAGACAGCTCGTCATCTGCCTCAGATCCCGAAGAGTGGTAGGCCTGTCTGACACGCGTGTAGTCATCATCAGATAAAGGAGAGTAAGGAGGCGAGTCCTCTGGTGAGACTAGCGCAACAGTGTTGGGAATTAAATGCATTAGTACTAACTTACTTAGTACTACCGAGCTTACAGATATAGACTGCTGAAGATAACACTAACAACACTAACTGACTTAGTACTGCTAGTACATATTATAAGATGTGTACGCGTTTTGTATTTATAAAATAGATATTGTGTATATCTTATACGAATAGTTTGATAGTTATCTTGTACAAGACTCCTTGTGCTATAAAAGGAGGTCCTAGGTTAGATGTTCAATACGTATCTTTTGTTAAGCTTCAAGGTTGTAAACCCTAGTGATAGTTGAGATCACTCATATTATAATTAATAATATTGGAGCTTTTGGTTATATAATTGTTCACAACATTGTTTATTGTTTCATTCATTCTAATCTTCTAAAGTATCAAGTAGTAGATTCCGCATACTATTTGGTATACTCTCAAACTATCTACAACACAAGTCTCAAGTGTTTAGATCCTCACAATTGGTATCAGATACTTTATTTATGATACTTTGATTTAGAAGATCCTTACTTAATCACTCTTGTGGAAAACTAAAAGGGTGGTTGAATAGTTTTGCCAATTAAAACTTCCTTTTAAACTATTTAGATCAACTTATGTTAATCTATTTAGATGTGTGTGTTGGATGTTGACAAACAGGCATATAAAGATATGTAATGAAAAGATAAGAGTAAGAAGCACAAAACCACAACGCGAGTATTTATAGTGGTTCGGATACAAGGACACCTTCCTTGCCCTACTCCACTCTCCGAGTCACCTACTCGAGAGTTCGTAAACACTACACCAATCTCCTTATGGCGGAGAAGCCTTCACAACGTCGCCTACCCTTTTTCTGGTGCTAGGCTAACCACCGAGTTCTTTCACTCCAAAGTGAACCACACCTACACAACGTCGCCTACCCTTTATAAGGTACTAGGCTAAGTACCTAGTTCTTTCACACCAAGGTGAACCACACCTATACAACGTCGCCTACTGATGAGTGTGTAAATACTCATCATTTTTGGTCAAATATGAACTGCAAAACACTTAAAAATGCTCAGAAATGCATCAAAATACTGAAAATATCTCAAAGTTTCATTTTATATGTTTCAGATGCAAAATGTTTAAAATCAGATGAAAAATGAGCTAAGTTTGCATAATTGGCAGTTTCAGTCCCCCAAGTTTCAAAAGTTGTCAGAAATAGTCCCTGAGCACTTGATTTAAAAGAAAAGTCACCAAAGGTCCTTTTAAAATCATAAGTTTTCAAAATTAGTCCTTTGGTGAAAAATGTCAAAAGTTTTGAGAAATTACAAGTTTGGTCCTTCAAGTTTCAAATTTGGCAAAAATGGCCCTTGGAAATTTGAAAATGTCAAGTTTGGTCCTTGTACTATTAGAGCTTGTCACTTTTGGTCCCTTGGAGCAACTTTGCAAATATGGCAGCCTTGGTCCCTTGATTTTCATAAATTGCACAATAGGTCCTTGATTATTAAACCCTTTAAACCACCTTGGACCCTATCAAAATACTTGTGACCCCCCTGCCAAGCCATTTGGACCCCTGCTTTTTGACCCCCTGTCCAATATAACTACCCAGTCAAAACCAACCCACCTTTTCCCTCCAAATCCTATCCCCTTCACCCACCATGCCTGCAAAACCAGGCTTCCCACACCTCCAGCTCACCTTATCCCCTCCTTATCACTCCACCTCCACCAAACTACAAAATACATTAAATACCTCCCCCTCATCTCACTCAACCTCTCCAATTGGCTTAATACATTTTCCCGCCAAAATGCAATCAAGGGCCAATATGACCTCAAGTCATCCAATGGTCTCAAAGACATGTGGGATCTGCTTAGAGAGGTAAGAGAAAGAGAGTTGGTGTATAAAAGAGGAGGAAGAAAGTGAAGAAAAGTAGTAGTTAGTTTAATAATTTTCCTTTATGTCGTTTTTTAAATAAATGTTTTAGTTTAAGTCAAAATGTTGTAATTTCAGTTTCTATGTATCACATTTAAGTTAAAACATCATTGTAATGTGCTTTTGAGTATCAATCCAAGTTTTTATATAAGTTTCAAGTTTATTGTTCACTGTTGCAATTCTCAGTTTCAAATTCTATTGTCCAAGCTTTTAGTAGCTCATTTTTAAACTCAAACAAGTTTATGGAAGCTACTTATAGCTTTTTGTAAACTTATAAGTTATTTTTAAGCACTTTGTGAAATGGTCAACAAAAGTCAACTGTCAGATGAAATGGTTTGATTTGCTGAATTGGAGGTGGATTGGGTTGAATTGTGGCCCATTGGGAGTAATAAGAGAGTTTAGGTTAGTGGTGCTTATCTGGTTTGCAAGCCATGGTGGCTAGGATCTCATGTAAGCACTTTCTAAAACAAGCATATTGCATAATCTGTTCTTGTGGTCTAGATTGGTTTTTATATGTTTATTAAGTTGTATTTAGGATAGATAGACTCAGTTTGATCATAAGCTTTAGCTAATTAAGTAGTTGGTTTCATTTAAAGTTCAAAACAGTTGGTGAAAGGGTGTTTGGATTATGCAGCAAAACTGTGTTTGAGGATTGCTTAATAGTTAAGACTTGTTGTTTCAGGCTTGTTAAGCTTTATTGTACTCATTCTTGTCTTTATTTTGCACTCTAGAACCACAAAAGTCAATGTCATGTGTTATCTGTCTTAATAGCTTGTCTGTTGGAATTTTGCAAAGTCAAAAGCTCATTTTGTGTTTAAAATACATAGGGATAGATTGAAGTAGCTTCATTTCATCATAATACATCAAGTTCATTCCACAAATTGGATTCAAAGTTCAAATTGGTCAACTTTTCTCAACTGCTCAAAAGTCAAAAACTTGAAAAATCAGTTTTGAGCCCAAATGGGATGATTTTTAATAAACTCATTTCTGGGTCAAATCAAGTGAGACTTTGGGTGTTAAAACTTCAGTTGGTATATTTTCTTATTATCATTTTTATAGATTTTTGTCAAATTTTTATAAGCTTCAAAATGGGTTGGCAACATGGGCAAAAATGCCCTGTGCATTGACTCAGTATTCACTGAGTCTGCACAGGGTCTTGCAGACCTTGCAGCCAGCTCTTGAGAGCTTGTCCAGGGCTAATCTTTGGTTTAGAAGTACCTAGCCAGGTCTAGTTTAGGTTCCATCTCTTGGTTTCTAGTCCCAGCTTATTAGGTAGCTTATTATTAGGCTTTAAAGTAGTACCCTCAAACTGTTCTTAGCACTTATTCTCAAAATCACCAAATCATGGCAGTGAGTATATAGAGGTTAAGAGCAGTTGATACTTGTTGCATTTTGGTTCTTTTAGCATAATATAGCTTCTGTTTCATTTGGGTAGCTTGTGGTTTTCATTTGGCTTATTTCAAGTGCTTATTTATAAGCACTTGCTTAGCAGTTTCATTTTCTTGCACACAACCCACTGTTTTTCTATTTTTCCTAGATTCATAATATTATTTTAGACTTATCTTGAATTTTTCACATTTTTCTAGGCCAGTTTGCTATTTTTCATCATTTAAAACAGTTTTTAGGTAATTTTAATTAGCTTTTAATACAATTAATTCAGAAAAGTCTCAAAAAAATAAGTTTTCATTTTTCCTAGGTTAAGATAAATATAAAAAGTCAAAAAAATATTTTTCCAGATTTTTCTTAGTTAAATTTGTATTTTTAAGCAATTTAAGTAATTTTAAATAGTTTTTAATTCATAGAAAATAGAAAAATAATCAGAAAAGTACAAAATTAGTTTTGAAAATTCTCTTTTGTTATTTTAGATTTTTCTAAGTCATAATTTCATTTTTCTAGCTTTATTTCATATTTTCTTGTATTTTAGGTTATTATTAAATAGTTAAAATTAGTTTTTAATTAATAATAATTAAATAAATAGTTTTAAAAATAATTTTCTCTTTCTATAAATTTTCTTTTATTAGGTTTGTAAAAATGTCATTTTCATATTTTTAGGATTTATATTGTTTAAGTTTTACATTTTCTCTTGTACGTCGCGTAGTTTTTAAATTCTAGTTTTATAAAAACATAAAATCAAAAACATCATTTTGCATATAGTGATAGCGTTTATTTAATATAGTTTATCTTTTTAATTCTCTTTAATTTGCATTTAAGCCCCTGTAGTTTATGTACTTTTTCTTTAGTTATAATCAATCATACCTCTTTTCCGTTCAAATCTCTCGATCACTATACGTTTGATTATTCTCGCACAGCTCGTTGGGACATAACGACCTGGGGAAACACTGTACTCTCCTGATCTTCATTGCATTGGTGTCTGAACTGTTTTAAGTTTCTTACGGCCGGCCATTCACAAGTGGCTAGCTTGTGTGAGATAACTTGACGGTTTGGCACAGATCAAATTTTGGCGCCGCTGCCGGGGAGCTGTGCTAATTATCCTACGCTTAGCAGATTAGTGATTTGAATATTCACTCCTTGTTCATACCATCTATATATGTTTATATTTTCTTATAAAAATCCAAAAATCCAAAAACATTTTAAAATCAGTTTTCAACAAACACAAAAACCCAAAAAGATTTTCTTTCTTATTTTTACAAAATGTTTATCCAAAAATCCAAAAATATCCATCTTTACCCCCTCACATCTTTGATTCTTCATCCCTACCCCTCTGAAAACATTTGATTCTTTCTATGTCTTATCCTCACCCTCTTGGTTGTCAATTGTGTGGTGATCCTTATAATGGTGGCAATTGTCCCAGTTGTAGCATGGTGGAGTCAGGAAACGGGTCTGTCTATAACCAAGATCTCTATTCTTACCATAACACAACTGATTTATTCCATCAGCTACCACACTGTGAGACTCAGTAGTTTTACTGTTGTGAGTACTGTGGTGGTTCACACTCCAGTTCTGATTGTCAATCGGGAAACACGCTTGTCTATGAGCAGTTTCCAGATAACAATTATGACTACAGCACATATGACTCCACGGCCACATCAGTTTTACTGTTGTGAGTATTGTGGAGGTCCTCACTTTAGCTCTGATTGTCAAACAAGGAATCCATTTCCTTGTAACAATTACGACTCTTCGTATCATGACCAACCTCTACAGTACCAAATGAATCAGGCACCACCTCAGCCTGAGCCACTTCCTCAAAATCTTCTCCTTGATCTTTTAGATTTAGTGAAAGATTTGAAGGAATGTAAACATTCCCAAGATAATCCAAATCAAAAATCCATGGAAGAATTGCTAGCTGAAGAGCAGGCTGCTAAAATAAATTCCCAAATTGTGTTTGAGAAATCTATTAGGGAATCAATTGCAAAAGAAAAAGCAGCCAGATCTAGCTCTTAATTTCGTTTTATTCTGATGACAGTGATGATGAGGATACACTTGATATCCTTCAATTCTATAAAGATTCATCAAGTTCATCAGTTGATATCCCAGCAGTTGAGATTCATTCTCAAACAACTGCTATCACACCCGTAGCTCCCACTCACTCTCTCGAACATGGGGACGAGCATCTTGCACTGTTCCTCGAAAAGGAATCAGACGAATTCATAAAGTCTAGTGTTGAGAACCTTGTCCCAATCCCGAGAGAGTCACAGGGAACTTTTGACCATATGTGTGATTCTCTTTCCCCTCTTGAGTGTTCAAAAGATCAATTTGAAACTTTCTCGGATCTTAGCGACGATTGTGCTTCCTATGGAAACATCGAGTATGTTGAGGCATCACTCCCACAGTCTGATCCTGTTCTTGAGGAGTTCACCGATGAACTCACTCACATCAGTCCACTTTCATCGGAAAGTGATGATGATCCCTTTGATTTCGGAGCCGATCTGGGAGAGACTGAAAGTCTCCTTGATAATGATCGTTCACTCACTTCTCACCCTAACAGTCCAATAGAGAATGTTGATCACTTTGTTCCCGAAACATTCAAAGCTACTTTCACCAATTGATTATACAATTTCCAAAACACGTCAAGCTTACTCACTCAAGCTAGCCACTTGTGAATGACTAACCGTAAGAAACTTAAAACGGTTCGGACACTGATCCAATTATAGATGAGAAGTGTGTAGTATACGGGTAACTCAAACGTGTTAGGTTTGAGCACCGAGATCGTTCCGAACGAGGGTTGAATGGAATTTCCAACTCACGTCTCGATTATCGGGATTTGAATAAGAGAAGGGGATAAAATGATATTATATAAAATACGGGATAAGGAAAGCATATAGGAATAAAGTCTAAGGGGAAAACCTAAGAATTAAGGCAAACTACTAAAACGCAAAACGGGATTAAAACGAAACGCGAATAAAATGCAACTACATCTAATCTAACTCCTAAAAATAACCTAAAATTACTTTTATACTAAAAATTATATTAGAAAACTAATTATGAGTTAAAACTATATTTTAGGAATTTTCTTGATTTTATTAGAATTAAAAACTAATTTATAACTTTAAAAATAAGACTAAATTGTAAGAATATTATACAATAGAGAATATAGAATGTGTAAGTGTTTGTAGAAGGATATTTGATTGATTCCTGACAATCCCAAAACCGGGAATACATATAGGTCCCAAACAGACATGGGCTTGGGTACAAGTACATAAACATGGGCCTAATGTAAATACATAATACTAACACACCCCCGCAGTTTGAGCGGTGAAATCGCGAAAGCTCGAACTGGAGATTCAAGCTAATAAACATTAAACTAATACAACTAAACAAAGATAGGACAACGAAAGTTGGTTCTAAAACTTCAACCCCCAAAGAACCTTCCAAACAAACGGGGCGTGTTTTTCCATAGAAAAACATAAAGATCCATTTTTTTTATTATTATTATTATTATTATTTTTTAAGGTGAGTTTAGAAGTGGGATAGATTGATTGAAGAGGAGAATGGAGGTGAGGAAAGAAGACTAGGTGAGTTTAGAAGAGGGATAGATTGATTGGAAGAGGAGAATGGAGGGGAGGAAAGAAAACAGCAGGTGAGGTTGATACCCTGGATTCGACAAAAAAACAAAAGTGGATTCGACACCGACAAAAGTCGTCTCGGGAATTGATACCCTGGATTCGACACCAAAGACAATTAAATAATTAATACAGCAAGGATACAATAAATAATAATCAATACATCTCTCTCAAAAAGCTTCCAATCCACTACTAGCATCTAAAAGTAGTTGGCCACCAATAATTTATCTATGAACTTCCACACTCTAACCACAATATTCACACAGTACGGAAACAAGAAGAAATCTGAATGGTTGATAAGATGTACTGTGGCAAGAAGAAAGAAGATGGAGAAGATTTTGAAGAAAGAAGAAAAGAAGAAGAAGAGTTTGAAAGAACAACTTTATGACAACAAGATGAAAAAGAAAAAGAATAATAAATGAAAACGTTAGGGAGATGATGAGGACAACCAAAACAAGAAGAAGATGAAGAAATCAACAACCACCAGCAGCGGTTCTTAGTCTTTTTTTTTTTTTTTTTTTGTAATAAGTTTACATCCAATAGAAGCACCACCGCCACCACCGTTAGATGACGACGGACTACGAGTAGCAAGCCTACAAATGAAGGTGATCCAAGACATGCCTGGTACGATTGGTGGATTGATACTAAGGTTTTGTCCGTTTGCGTTTCGATTGCAGACGGCAATTTTATTAGGGTTGTAGAGAGGAAAAGTGACAGAGGTTAAGGTTAAAAGAGAGCCCTCCAAACCTCCGGCGTGTAGCCGGCGGCCGGAGGCGGCGGCTGAAGTGTTTAGGTTTAGGGTTAGGTATTTAGGATCGAACGGCTGAAACCATGTAAGAATATTATACAATAGAGAATATAGAATGTGTAAGTGTTTGTAGAAGGATATTTGATTGATTCCTGACAATCCCAAAACCGGGAATACATATAGGTCCCAAACAGACATGGGCTTGGGTACAAGTACATAAACATGGGCCTAATGTAAATACATAATACTAACATATTAGATGATAAATAGGTCCAAGCCCGTTGGGCCTAAAGCCCATTGTGTCCTAGGGTTTATCATGTATAAGTAGGTCTCAGTTATGAGATTATCAAGCATCAATCAAATAAACACTCTCTCAATTATTATCATCCAACATGGTATCAGAGGGTTAAGATCCTAATAATACCTAACCCTAAAACCTTCCGCCACTTCAACCTTCCGCCGCCTCCGGCCGCCGGCTACACGCCGGAGGTTCGGAGGGCTCTCTTTAAACATTAATCGCTGTCATTTTCATTTTCAAATAACATGTTATTTTCTTACATCTATGATTCTTCAAACTGTGTCCTCCTCTCCACTTATACCCGAATCACAAACCTGATCAATCAAGAGCGTCCATTACCCTCCCTACTGCTATCAACACCTGTTCTTTTTTTCTTTTTTTTGTTATGTGGTCGACCGTTGGTTCAAAGATAACCAGTCACCACCTATTTACTTTTAGTGGTCGGCCGTTGGTTCAAAGATAACCAGTCACCACGTTTATATTTTCTTTTTCTTCTGTTACCTTCATCTCGTGGGGTTGGTTGTATGTGTAGGAGGTTGTGGAGCCGATGATGGCTGTGTTTGTGATGAGTGATGTCGACGTCGGAGAGGGTAAGAATCTTGCTGATGGGCAAATCGCTTGTTACTATTTGTAATGCACTCTTTTGTCCAGATCACCTCATTTCTGCAAGCTTATTTGAACCAGCTGAATAGCCAAAAAAAAAAAAAAAAAAAAAAAAAAAAAAAAAAAAAAAAAAAAAGCTGATTTGGTTTCCGGCGTTGCTCTGAAATGACACTATCGGTTGACCGGAGGAAGATGAGGCAAGTTATCCGACGATGGGTTCGAGCCCCACCGGACTAAAGGATTTGCTGGTGTGAATATCCATTGGTTGAGCTGCAGCTGCTGGAGAGAGTGTTTGTTTGATATGATATGTCTCCAGCTGGAATAACGGATATGTGAAGCTGCTGCTTCAGTTTCAGCCGCCATTTTTGGAACCACTTCAACTTCCAACACCAAACAGGGGTTTTGGGTTTCGTTTTTGTTTTGGATCGAAACTTTTCTAAGCTTTAGATTGGTGATTGTGAGAGAAATAATGAAGGGAATGAGAGAGATAAAGCAGGGAATAATTAGAAATTGATGCAGAAGTCATACCCAATAATCTAAAAGGTGTGGAGCGTGAAGAAGTGGTCCTACCACGTTTAATGCAAGTGTTCAATTATTTTACTTTTGTCAGTTTATTGCCTATCTTTAATTATTGTGTGATAAAGGAGATTCCTTTGGCTGTAAAGGTTTGAATTATTGGCCTCGATAGCCAAATTCACTACCTAAATAACTAGTTCTAGCTTTACTATTTTAAGTGTTTTCAGTCCGAGCTTTTGTGTTTTCGCCGCTCGAACTGCGGGGAGTATTAGATGATAAATAGGTCCAAGCCCGTTGGGCCTAAAGCCCATTGTGTCCTAGGGTTTATCATGTATAAGTAGGTCTCAGTTATGAGATTATCAAGCATCAATCAAATAAACACTCTCTCAATTATTATCATCCAACATAAATAACTAAAAATTATAAAAACAAAGGGGAAAATTATGAGACTAATTTTATAAAATCTAAAATATCCTAAGAGAATTTTCAAAACTATTTTTGTATTTTTCTGGTTATTTTTCTATTTTCTATTAATTTAAAACTATTTAAATCTAATTTAAATAGTGAAAAATACCAAATAAAAGGGGAAAAATATGGAAAAAATATTTTTTATGCTTTTTATATTTTTCTTAAACTGGGAAAATTCAAAAATTATTTTTTTGGAACTTTTTCTGAATTAATTGCAATTAAAGCCATTTAAAAATGACTAAAAACTGATTTTAATAAAGAAAAATAGTGAACAGTAACCAAAAATTATGAAAAACTCAGGAAAATTCTAAAATGTTATTCTAAATCTATGAAAAATAAGAAAACATAGGCTTATGTGGGAAATATGAAGGCTGTAGTGTAAACTGAAATTGATTAAGCACTTTATAATAAGCAAATAAGCACTAATATGCACCAACTGATTACATAAGCTAGATAATACTAAAACTACTCTAAGGCAACTAATGCTAGCTAATCCTAACACCTAATAAGCAATTTACCAAGGATTTAAGCAAACTGCAACTATAAGCAAAACAGATCTGACCCCTACTTTAAGCCACTGCAACTGCTTATTCAATAAGCTAATGAGAAAACTAAAACTGTGGATCTCAAGACAACCAACCAGAGATTACATATCTGAAATTACAGCTAATAAGGACCAGTAATGAAGAAGTTAGAGATCAAAGACTAACTGGTTATTTGGACAAGAGGTTGCTGATGTGCAGACCTGTTATTGACAAAAAAAAACACTTTGCAGTCCTAAAACTGGCTATTGATATAAGCTTCTACACTGGAAGTACCTAATGAAGCACAATTCAAACTGACACATTAAATGGATGAAGGAATAAGCAACTTGGTTAAGCTGCTATGGACAGAAATGAGACAGTGCAGCAAAACAGGAAACAAGCAAGGTTCAGTTCCAAAATATTCCTAAAAATGAACTACTAGAGTGCAACTAAAAGCAGAAATACTTATCCTACATGCTATACTACAAGTAGATCAACAATTATCATCTAAACTGAGCATAAGAGATGTGTTAAATCTAACTTACATGTGCTTTGAAAAAGAACAGAGCTAAATGGCAGGATAAGAACCATGAGAGGAACTGCTAAACATTCAGATAAGTGAAAACCACAAAGCTAATTTGATACACTTGAAAATTGATTGAGAAAGCTTTAAAAACAGTTTTCAAACTATGCTAATTCAGATTTGACTGACCAAATTCCCTTGAAACTGAAAATCATAACAAAACCAAACACTCCTTAAAATGACCAAAATGCATTAAAACTACTACAACCTGATGAGATTATGTCTAAAACTGATTTGGAATGGCTAAACAAACATTAAACTTACTCAAACAACAATTTAAAAACAGAATTGAAACTGAAACTGAGTTGACTAGGAGGTTTGACTTTTGTTGACCCGTTTGACTATCTTCAAACACTTGCATTTAGACTTAAGAGAAATAACATTCAGCTCTCATAAACTATGAAAAGCTTATGTGAACTCAATGAATCAGGACCAAAACCAATGAAATAGTGATTAACAACTGTTTAAGCTAACAATGAAAATGGGACAAGAAATTGAAATTGGAAATAAAGCTTGCATTAATAAATCTGAAAATACAGGTTACAACTAAGATTAAAAACAATTTAACATGACAGAAATTAAAATGGTAACATTCTTCTAATACAATGAAAAATGGACAATTCGACTTGTGACTGATCCAGGGTTTAAATAGCAGAAGAGGGAGCCTTGGGATGCCTTTCAGAAGCTCCTAGAGCTCTAATCTCGACCTTTGATTCATCTCTTGTGTCATCATCTCTATTTGCAGCCCTTGGATTGGATTAGTGATGTGTTTAGACCAATAGAAAAGCTTCATTTGTCCAGCTTGGCAGTCCTTGAGTCACACCTCTGACACGTGTGTCAGAGGGCTTCTAGAAACACTTAAGTGTGGGTAAATGAGGTGACATGTGGGTAAAAGGTGGGAGAGGAAGTAAAACAGTAACAATGGGGTTATCAGGTATTTGGGCGCGTGTGTGTATTATTTATTATTGTTTGATTTTGGGTTGGTTTGTTGACCGGTTTGAGATTGCTTTGACCGGGGTCCAAAAGGGTGGAAATGGGTAAAGGATTGAGATAAACCGGGTGTAGGTTGGTATCCGGGTAAGGGATAATGGATTGGATGTTTTGGGCTTTTTGTTTAATATTGGTTTTGGACTTGGTTGGCTTGGACTTGGGTTTTAATTAAGATATGGATAAAAAGTGAAGTATTTAACAAATAAGGACCATCCATGTAATATTATGTAAAAACCAAGGACCAAAGGTGTAATTGTGAAATGGTAAGGGTGTAATGGGAAATTATAATAAATGGGATATAAAGGGTGTATTGTGTAAATTTTGGATTTGTGAGGGATGGAAATGGTAAATCATAGAAAGTTGAGGTGTTATTTGTGTAAAATGGTAAAGTGAAGGGTAAATTGTGAAAAACGCCCAAATCATGCCCCGAACTCCGTAATTTGATCTTTTGAGCATTTAAGTCCATGAAATAGCATCCCGGCATCGGCTTTTGCACTCTTCTCTCTCTCGTGCTCGGTTTTCTTCGGTTTTGGCTTCTTTTTGCGTGTTTTTACATATCCGTACCTGCACAAGCACAAACTCAAGAAAACCATAAATATTAGCAATAAACGGCTCTTTCTTGGTTATTTTGGGTCTATTTTGATGATGAAAAGGTATGTGTTTTAGCACATACCAAAATACCCCAGACGAGACCATTGCCGTGTCCTCACGCAATGCAATCAACTCACGCTTCTAAAACCAAAGATTTCCATCTCTTTCTACTAAACCTATGAAGAAACTTAAATTGGTATGTCCAAACCGTCAAGTTATCTCACACAAGCTAGCCACTTGTGAATGACTAACCGTAATAAACTTAAAATAGTTAAGACAAACCAATAATAAGAGAAGAAGTAGCAAAGATTCCTCAAAAGAGATTAAGAAAGCCTTAATTCTAAAAACGCCCCGATTACCTTTTAATTCACATGTATAGATATTACGATTAAGCACATTCCGATTATGAATGACGGTTTGTTGAACTTTCATGTCGATCAATAACTCCAACATTTTTCAAACGACACGTTAGGATCACAGAGTAGAAAACACAACACAGCGTGAAGTGACCATACGGATAGAATACATCGTCCCTGATTTTTCACAAGTCCCAAACTAAGCGTAAAACCGAAATCATTTTTACATATGACTTTAGATGCTAACACTACCCATGGAAGTTACTTGTGTACTTACCTTTCGTTCCCATTTTCCTATTTCCTCTAGATTTTTTTATTTTTGTGAGAAATGAATTTCTTCAAATTCTCGTTTCGATAACTTTTATTCCGATAAAGATATAAAGCTAAGTCGATAATTAGTTATCCGCCTTCCCTCAAGAACCATTGTCGTAAAAATGAGGTCCACATCAAGGAATTTTTATTCACTTATACTTTTGACTTTTTCATTTTTCATTTTTTTTTTTTTTTATTTGAAATAGAACTTAGACTTTTACGTGTATGAGCTATGAACCACGGAGCTTCACGGGGTAATTCCAAGACTATAGGCTTCATGAAATGAGGATCCCGGCTGGCTAGGCTAAGACCTCACTCAATCCCGGCTAAAGATCCAAGGGTCCGATCTCGACACCGCAGCTCACAACTTTACTTATTACTTCATCACTTATCACTTATTACTCATTTATTTATTACGGATCCTTGATGTGTACCCAATTTTTAAAACAAAAATTCTTTTAAGAAGATAAAGAACTAACTATCGCCAAAAACTCAACATCTCTAATTATTTATTAGCAGATATGGGGTGAAACAATTTTGTGGGAACAAAAAGCCATAAGTACCTTCGATGGGCTCTAAAGAGAACCAACTACTCCACGCTTAGCATCTAAACTCATAAGTAACTCTATCACTTCTCGATCTCTGCAAATTTAAAATCCCAAATAATGAGATCCGCAGAAGCTTAGCCGATAATTTTTAGATTACCTAAGGTTAAGGGAACAAGCTAGGGCTCAACACGCCCGGTCAAGTCAGAATTCCATTCCTACTCTCACCAGCGGAAAGTCAACAAGGTGTCAAAACATATATTAACTTAGCAGATGCTTCGTCTAATGAAATCAAGTTATGCATATTTAAAGTCACTCAGGGAAACTTGCAAAATCTTGGCCTTTTGAGCTAGAATTCGCATTTTATAGCTTCTTATCTAAGAGACTAGCAAACTTTTCAATCAAAAAGACTCAACAAAAGCTTACAAAAATTTTTAAATTTTTCTCATTTTTGCACAATTTTTTCATTTTTAAGGAAAAACGGGGTTACGAGAGAAACACGACAGAAATAAGCAAGTGCGGTCAAATCAAATCGAAGATTACCCTACCCCAGACTAGAACGAAACATTGTCCTCAATGTTTAAAGCAAGGGTATCACGAAAATCTAAAAGCCGTTTATTAAGTATGCTAGAAGATAAACGTTAGTCGATAAGATTAAGGATATCGGATTTTCATCAGCATCGATCATGAAACTCGAGTGGAGAAAAGACAACTTCGAGCACGAGAGTCTTCATATCGGGAACATCCTAAACACAACATCACAAACAACCAAACACGAGAAATCGAAGAGGCTAACCCCTTCGCGTCACTTATTAGAAAATAGAAAGAAGATAGAGATAAGCATGGGGTGCCTCCCACGAAGCGCTACTGTTTTTGGTTACCGAGTCGCTAGCCTGACTCGTCCCCGAATTCATTTGTCCTTGGGGAAGAAAGTGGTAGAGATACCAGGGTCAAAAACGGTGTCCTCATTCCCGAAAGAATGAGACTGGGTGGGTTTGGAGGAAAAGAAAATGTCGGCATCGCACATAAGGATAATTCCTCCCAAACTCACATAAGGCATATGAAAGATCGATCCATCATCCGGCGGTTTTGCGGGCGGACGAAGGGATGACGGATCAATATGAGGATATTCCAAAAAAAATGGGAGCTCATGGTAAAAGATAAGAGGTTTAGGCTCAACAATCAAGGCATCCATCCGAGGATCCTTATCTCCAGAAATGATTTTAACAAAAGGCTCATCAATGCATATCCCGGGTTTAAAGATCTTGTCTTCACATGCGGGCTCAACGGGATACGTGATGGTGGACTCATCAAAAGAAGGGGAGTCAAGAGAACCATCAAGAACAACCATATCCCCATCGGGATCATGCACAGCACCCTCAATACCCGGTGGTATCAAGTCATCAAGAGCAAGAAATGAGTCGGCTTCCTCAATGATCGGATCATTCGTCGAATTATCGGAAATATCGTTCAAAACCTTGCTTATATCAACCTCGAAGTAGAATCGCTCAAGAATCGGAGGATAAACATCGACAATAGTGGGACTGCCACTAATCTCTTCATCAAATCGGAAAGTCTCAAGTTCGGGAAAGAAATCACTATCTTTAACGGAGATAGGAGGCGAACTTGATTTATCGTTCAAAGCTTCAATCTTAGAAATGAGAAGATAAACATTCGACAATGTTTCTCGTAATGCTTCATCCTCGATCTCAATATTATCGGGCTCAATCTCTTCTTCTTCTGGCTCAAAATCATTTACTTCTTCTATATGGACGGGCTCAGAAGGTAAATCGTCGACAAAATCGATGTCTCCATAAGAATCATCATCGGAATCGGAGAACATCTCATCATGATCGTTAGAAATATCAAGAGAAGGCTCATCACAAACAACAACAACCCCAGACTCTCTTGGGATTGGGATAAGGATCTCAACATTAGACCCTTCCGTTTCCGGAATAGTACTAAGATGCTCATCCCCCATTATGAGAGAGTCAACGGGTTCAACAATTTTTGTAACAATAGAATCATCGACCTCTTCCATAAGAACGTCACTTCTCTCAACCGGCGTGAGTGAAGGGGAAGAGTCGGAAATGAAAGGCTCAGAAATAGGAGTGGGATTGCCACTCGAAGGAGTATAATCGTCATCAGAATCAGAATCATAATAATAGGTAGTAGGACGATGTTGGATCACTTTCGCGGCCTCTTCAGCTAATAATTCACGATAGGTCAGCTGAGGTGGATCTTCTTTTCCGTGGGAAAGTTTTTCAAGAAGACTCTTAAGATCAATCATGATCTCTTGAACTTTTTGATTAAATTCTTCAGAACATGGAGAAGGTGGTGGTTGAACTTCTTGGTATTGTGGAGGTGGGTTATAAGGATAATCATAATTGTTACAAGGAACTTGCTCGTAAACAATCGGATTCTGCATCTGACAATCGGAATTAACGTGCGGACCTCCACAATACTCACAACAGTATGATTGTTGTGACGAATACGGGTAAGGTTCAGAACCAAAGGTTGAGTTGTTAAATTGAGCTTGACATTGAAAACCTTGGTGAGGACCACCACAGTACTCACAAGAGTATGATTCCGGCTCATGGTACAAAGGTTGGTTAGGAAAATAGGTTATCTCATAGTTAGGATTGTGGTGAAACTCGGTTCCAGATTTTCCATTGCTACAAGCGGAACAATTCCAACCATATTCGGGTCCTCTGCACCATATGCACAAGAGCTGATAAATCGAAGAATTATCTGGATAAGAGTTAGCTATTTCCACCGTTTCCGTGAGAGGCTCTGATTCTTGAACGGGATTCATCTCGGGCTCAGAAACATATTCCATTTCCCTCATCGGAGAGGAAGTAGGAATCGAGGGTTCTTCAATTAGAGCACTCTTTTGTTCTAGCCGTGCATAAAGACGAGCGAGATCTGGATTTGGATTAATAAAATTCTGGCATACATTACAAAATCCATTCCGACAATTATTTCCGCACCAATCACATATACATTTCAAACACCGAAATTGATTTTCTTCCATACGGTTTTGGCAATGAAGGCAACGACGATAATTGATCGTATCCATGAGAATTAAACATATAGAGGGTTAAGGAGAAAGAATTATCAAATCAGAGGATAAAAGAAGAATATTTTTGGGTTTTTAAAACAAATTTTGAAAAAGGAAAATCTTTTTGGGTTTTTATAAAAATTGTTGAAAACACAATATTTTTGTAACCTTCACGTCAACCGGTGCTCGGTAGCTCTCAAAAGTACGCGCAGCGGAGCGGTAACGAAGAGTGGATCGCTTCTTCATCGCAATTTAATGTCAAGACTTTCCTTATACCCCGTGTATAGGTTGTACCTTCAAGGTGAGCCGACGTAACAATTAGCGTTCGGGTTTGTTTTGTTGGTTTTTTAATTTTTATGGTTTTTCAAAAAGATATATATACAAAAACGACGGTAACTTCACTCGGGGAAGGATCTTCAAATGCACGCGATTCGAGACGGAATACGAAAACTCGCTACAAGCCCTCCCCGGCAGCGGCGCCAAAAATTGATTATACAATTTCCAAAACACGTCAAGCTTACTCACTCAAGCTAGCCACTTGTGAATGACTAACCGTAAGAAACTTAAAACGGTTCGGACACTGATCCAATTATAGATGAGAAGTGTGTAGTATACGGGTAACTCAAACGTGTTAGGTTTGAGCACCGAGATCGTTCGAACGAGGGTTGAATGGAATTTCCAACTCACGTCTCGATTATCGGGATTTGAATAAGAGAAGGGGATAAAATGATATTATATAAACTACGGGATAAGGAAAGCATATAGGAATAAAGTCTAAGGGGAAAACCTAAGAATTAAGGCAAACTACTAAAACGCAAAACGGGATTAAAACGAAACGCGAATAAAATGCAACTACATCTAATCTAACTCCTAAAAATAACCTAAAATTACTTTTATACTAAAAATTATATTAGAAAACTAATTATGAGTTAAAACTATATTTTAGGAATTTTCTTGATTTTATTAGAATTAAAAACTAATTTATAACTTTAAAAATAAGACTAAATAACTAAAAATTATAAAAACAAAGGGGAAAATTATGAGACTAATTTTATAAAATCTAAAATATCCTAAGAGAATTTTCAAAACTATTTTTGTATTTTTCTGGTTATTTTTCTATTTTCTATTAATTTAAAACTATTTAAATCTAATTTAAATAGTGAAAAATACCAAATAAAAGGGGAAAAATATTTTTTATGCTTTTTATATTTTTCTTAAACTGGGAAAATTGAAAAATTATTTTTTGAACTTTTTCTTAATTAATTGCAATTAAAGCCATTTAAAATGATTAAAAACTGATTTTAATAAAGAAAAATAGTGAACAGTAACCAAAAATTATGAAAAACTCAGGAAAATTCTAAAATGTTATTCTAAATCTATGAAAAATAAGAAAACATAGGCTTATGTGGGAAATATGAAGGCTGTAGTGTAAACTGAAATTGATTAAGCACTTTATAATAAGCAAATAAGCACTAATATGCACCAACTGATTACATAAGCTAGATAATACTAAAACTACTCTAAGGCAACTAATGCTAGCTAATCCTAACACCTAATAAGCAATTTACCAAGGATTTAAGCAAACTGCAACTATAAGCAAAACAGATCTGACCCCTACTTTAAGCCACTGCAACTGCTTATTCAATAAGCTAATGAGAAAACTAAAACTGTGGATCTCAAGACAACCAACCAGAGATTACATATCTGAAATTACAACTAATAAGGACCAGTAATGAAGAAGTTAGAGATCAAAGACTAACTGGTTATTTGGACAAGAGGTTGCTGATGTGCAGACCTGTTATTGACAAAAAAAAAAACACTTTGCCCCTAAAACTGGCTATTGATATAAGCTTCTACACTGGAAGTACCTAATGAAGCACAATTCAAACTGACACATTAAATGGATGAAGGAATAAGCAACTTGGTTAAGCTGCTATGGACAGAAATGAGACAGTGCAGCAAAACAGGAAACAAGCAAGGTTCAGTTCCAAAATATTCCTAAAAATGAACTACTATAGTGCAACTAAAAGCAGAAATACTTATCCTACATGCTATACTACAAGTAGATCAACAATTATCATCTAAACTGAGCATAAGGGATGTATTAAATCTCACTTACATGTGCTGAAAAGAACAGGAACTAAATGGCAGAATAAGAACCATGAGAGGAACTGCTAAACATTCAGATAAGTGAAAACCACAAAGCTTATTTGATACACTTGAAAATTGATTGAGAAAGCTTTAAAAACAGTTTTCAAACTATGCTAATTCAGATTTGACTGACCAAATTCCCTTGAAACTGAAAATCATAACAAAACCAAACACTCCTTAAAATGACCAAAATGCATTAAAACTACTACAACCTGATGAGATTATGTCTAAAACTGATTTGGAATGGCTAAACAAACATTAAACTTACTCAAACAACAATTTAAAAACAGAATTGAAACTGAAACTGAGTTGACTAGGAGGTTTGACTTTTGTTGACCCGTTTGACTATCTTCAAACACTTGCAATTAGACTTAAGAGAAATAACATTCAGCTCTCATAAACTATGAAAAGCTTATGTGAACTCAATGAATCAGGACCAAAACCAATGAAATAGTGATTAACAACTGTTTAAGCTAACAATGAAAATGGGACAAGAAATTGAAATTGGAAATAAAGCTTGCATTAATAAATCTGAAAATACAGGTTACAACTAAGATTAAAAACAATTTAACATGACAGAAATTAAAATGGTAACATTCTTCTAAAGCATGAAAAAATGGACAATTCGACTTGTGACTGATCCAGGGTTTAAATAGCAGAAGAGGGAGCCTTGGGATGCCTTTCAGAAGCTCCTAGAGCTCTAATCTCGACCTTTGATTCATCTCTTGTGTCATCATCTCTATTTGCAGCCCTTGGATTGGATTAGTGATGTGTTTAGACCAATAGAAAAGCTTCATTTGTCCAGCTTGGCAGTCCTTGAGTCACACCTCTGACACGTGTGTCAGAGGGCTTCTAGAAACACTTAAGTGTGGGTAAATGAGGTGACATGTGGGTAAAAGGTGGGAGAGGAAGTAAAACAGTAACAATGGGGTTATCAGGTATTTGGGCGCGTGTGTGTATTATTTATTATTGTTTGATTTTGGGTTGGTTTGTTGACCGGTTTGAGATTGCTTTGACCGGGGTCCAAAAGGGTGGAAATGGGTAAAGGATTGAGATAAACCGGGTGTAGGTTGGTATCCGGGTAAGGGATAATGGATTGGATGTTTTGGGCTTTTTGTTTAATATTGGTTTTGGACTTGGTTGGCTTGGACTTGGGTTTTAATTAAGATATGGATAAAAAGTGAAGTATTTAACAAATAAGGACCATCCATGTAATATTATGTAAAAACCAAGGACCAAAGGTGTAATTGTGAAATGGTAAGGGTGTAATGGGAAATTATAATAAATGGGATATAAAGGGTGTATTGTGTAAATTTTGGATTTGTGAGGGATGGAAATGGTAAATCATAGAAAGTTGAGGTGTTATTTGTGTAAAATGGTAAAGTGAAGGGTAAATTGTGAAAAACGCCCAAATCATGCCCCGAACTCCGTAATTTGATCTTTTGAGCATTTAAGTCCATGAAATAGCATCCCGGCATCGGCTTTTGCACTCTTCTCTCTCTCGTGCTCGGTTTTCTTCGGTTTTGGCTTCTTTTTGTGTGTTTTTACATATCCGTACTGCCAAGCACAAACTCAAGAAAACCATAAATATTAGCAATAAACGGCTCTTTCTTGGTTATTTTGGGTCTATTTTGATGATGAAAAGGTATGTGTTTTAGCACATACCACCAATCCTCTATTTGAATTCGACTCTTAATTCACTTTAATTTCTGAGAATCCACTCTTTGATACTCAGATTGAGGATAGTGATGAGTCTACAGTGGAACAAGAATTCACAGATTTACGTCATGTGAATGATTCTCTTCATGAAGAGTTCTCCGGTGAACTCTCTCATGACATATCTCCTCCGGAACATGATCATTTCTATTTTGATCTTGAGGATGATATTGGCTCGGAGGAAGGTGTACTCTATCATACGAGTTTGCCTATTAATGATACTACCCTCACCCTTCCTCCCGATATGTCTACGTTTGAGGATGAAGAATGGATCCTGATTGTTATCAAAATCTTTCTTCCTTTCCTCAAATATCTTGTGATTTCTCTTCATCTTCACTCCTTCGGGAATGAAGACACTATCTTTGACCCCGGCATTTTCATATATCATTCTTGAGCCGGTTCTATGTATATCTCATCGGTGTGGAACTTTCACGTGCTTCAAATGTTTATACAAACATTTTGAATGAAAGTCCGATGGAGATTGTCTCTTCCACTTACTTCCCCATGAACAAATTAATTTGGGGTCGAGTCAAGCTAGCGACTCGGTAATCAAAAACAGTAGCATGCCATATGGGTTTTCACCCATATTTCTGACTTCTTTCTATTTTCTACCACCCTAGTGTGGGGGAGTTGCCCCACATGTTGTGTATATATATAAGTTTAAAAAAAAAAAAAAAAAAAAATCTTCTTTTAAAATAATGGCCGTAGTATTTCCCTTTTACGTTCTTCGTTTCGGCATAACCGCCGGTACTTTGAATATTGAGGGCAATATTCATTTCTAGTGTGGGGGAATTCTCACGAATTTTGTCATATAATTATACCACCCAATTCCCCCGTTTTTGGCCAAAATTTTTTTTTTTGGGAGTAAGTGTTTTACACTTACTCAGCTTATGGTTATCGATCGCCATGTCTAATAAACAAAAGGATTGGCTAATCCAGGAGCAAACGGCTCTTGGTAAAGATATCTCAAACCCGTTGACGGCTTGCAATTTGTCCAAACTTGTATGGTATTCAGCTCACCATATCCTTAAAAGTGAAGAGTTGGCTAGCCCGCAAGTTTATGGCTTGTGGTAAAGGCAGTGGAAAAACCATAATTGGTAATCGACTCACCAAAGATAATATTGATAATTTATCTAAGAGTTGGCTAGTCCAGAGCAAACGGCTTCTGGTAAAGACAAAATCAAATCTGTTGAAGTGGTGGTTTGCTCAAAATCACATGGTTATCAGTGTACCATAGTTCTTACTTGAACTGAAACATTTGGCTACTCCAGAAGTAATGGCTTTTGGTAAAGAGATTCAAATCCATTAAGTTTTTCTCAAAATATTGCTAGGGACTAGCAATAGTTTAGTGTGGGGGATTGATGAGTGTGTAAATACTCATCATTTTTGGTCAAATCTGAACTGCAAAACACTTAAAAATGCTCAGAAATGCATCAAAATACTGAAAATATCTCAAAGTTTCATTTTATATGTTTCAGATGCAAAATGTTTAAAATCAGATGAAAAATGAGCTAAGTTTGCATAATTGGCAGTTCAGTCCCCCAAGTTTCAAAAGTTGTCAGAAATAGTCCCTGAGCACTTGATTTAAAAGAAAAGTCACCAAAGGTCCTTTTAAAATCATAAGTTGTCAAAATTAGTCCTTTGGTGAAAAATGTCAAAAGTTTTGAGAAATTACAAGTTTGGACCTTCAAGTTTCAAATTTGGCAAAAATGGCCCTTGGAAATTTGAAAATGTCAAGTTTGGTCCTTGTACTATTAGAGCTTGTCACTTTTGGTCCCTTGGAGCAACTTTGCAAATATGGCAGCCTTGGTCCCTTGATTTTCAGAAATTGCACAATAGGTCCTTGATTATTAAACCCTTTAAACCACCTTGGACCCTATCAAAATACTTGTGACCCCCCTGCCAAGCCATTTGGACCCCTGCTTTTTGACCCCCTGTCCAATATAACTACCCAGTCAAAACCAACCCACCTTTTCCCTCCAAATCCTATCCCCTTCACCCACCATGCCTGCAAAACCCGGCCTTCCCACACCTCCAGCTCACCTTATCCCCTCCTTATCACTCCACCTCCACCAAACTACAAAATACATTAAATACCTCCCCCTCATCTCACTCAACCTCTCCAATTGGCTTAATACATTTTCCCGCCAAAATGCAATCAAGGGCCAATATGACCTCAAGTCATCCAATGGTCTCAAAGACATGTGGGATCTGCTTAGAGAGGTAAGAGAAAGAGAGTTGGTGTATAAAAAGAGGAGGAAGAAAGAGAAGAAGAGTAGTAGTTAGTTTAATAATTTTCCTTTATGTCGTTTTTTAAATAAATGTTTTAGTTTAAGTCAAAATGTCGTAATTTCAGTTTCTATGTATCACATTTAAGTTAAATCATCATTGTAATGAGCTTTTGAGTATCAATCCAAGTTTTTATATAAGTTTCAAGTTTATTGTTCACTGTTGCAATTCTCAGTTTCAAATTCTATTGTCCAAGCTTTTAGTAGCTCATTTTTAAACTCAAACAAGTTTATGGAAGCTACTTATAGCTTTTTGCTATAAGTTATTTTAAGCACTTTGTGAAATGGTCAACAAAAGTCAACTGTCAGATGAAATGGTTTGATTTGCTGAATTGGAGGTGGATTAGGTTGAATTGTGGCCCATTGGGAGTAATAAGAGAGTTTAGGTTAGTGGTGCTTATCTGGTTTGCAAGCCATGGTGGCTAGGATCTCATGTAAGCACTTTCTAAAACAAGCATATTGCATAATCTGTTCTTGTGGTCTAGATTGGTTTTTATATGTTTATTAAGTTGTATTTAGGATAGATAGACTCAGTTTGATCATAAGCTTTAGCTAATTAAGTAGTTGGTTTCATTTAAAGTTCAAAACAGTTGGTGAAAGGGTGTTTGGATTATGCAGACAAAGCGTGTTTGAGGATTGCTTAATAGTTAAGACTTGTTGTTTCAGGCTTGTTAAGCTTTATTGTACTCATTCTTGTCTTTATTTTGCACTCTAGAACCACAAAAGTCAATGTCATGTGTTATCTGTCTTAATAGCTTGTCTTTGGAATTTTCAAAGTCAAAAGCTCATTTTGTGTTTAAAATACATAGGGATAGATTGAAGTAGCTTCATTTCATCATAATACATCAAGTTCATTCCACAAATTGGATTCAAAGTTCAAATTGGTCAACTTTTCTCAAGCGCTCAAAAGTCAAAAACTTGAAAAATCAGTTTTGAGCCCAAATGGGATGATTTTTAATAAACTCATTTCAGGACAAATCAAGTGAGACTTTGGGTGTTAAAACTTCAGTTGGTATATTTTCTTATTATCATTTTTATAGATTTTTGTCAAATTTTTATAAGCTTCAAAATGGGTTGGCAACATGGGCAAAAATGCCACTGCATGACTCGATATTCACTAAGTTGCACACGAGGTCTCGGACTTCTGCAGCCGACTCTTGAGAGCTTGTCCAGGGCTAATCTTTGGTTTAGAAGTACCTATCCAGGTCTAGTTTAGGTTCCATCTCTTGGTTTCTAGTCCCAGCTTATTAGGTAGCTTATTATTAGGCTTTAAAGTAGTACCCTCAATGTTCTTGCACTTATTCTCAAAATCACCAAATCATGGCAGTGAGTATATAGAGGTTAAGAGCAGTTGATACTTGTTGCATTTTGGTTCTTTTAGCATAATATAGCTTCTGTTTCATTTGGGTAGCTTGTGGTTTTCATTTGGCTTATTTCAAGTGCTTATTTATAAGCACTTGCTAGCTGCTTCATTTTCTTGCACACAACCCACTGTTTTCTATTTTTCCTAGATTCTAAATATTATTTTAGACTTTTCTTGAATTTTTCACATTTTTCTAGGCCGGTTGCTATTTTTCATCATTTAAAACAGTTTTTAGGTAATTTTAATTAGCTTTTAATACAATTAATTCAGAAAAGTCTCAAAAAAATAAGTTTTCATTTTTCCTAGGTTAAGATAAATATAAAAGTCAAAAATATTTTTCCAGATTTTTCTTAGTTAAATTTGTATTTTTAAGCAATTTAAGTAATTTTAAATAGTTTTTAATTCATAGAAAATAGAAAAATAATCAGAAAAATACAAAATTAGTTTTGAAAATTCTCTTTTGTTATTTTAGATTTTTCCAAATCATAATTTCATTTTTCTAGCTTTATTTCATATTTTCTTGTATTTTAGGTTATTATTAAATAGTTAAAATTAGTTTTTAATTAATAATAATTAAATAAATAGTTTTAAAAATAATTTTATCTTTCTATAAATTTTCTTTTATTAGGTTTGTAAAAATGTCATTTTCATATTTTTAGGATTTATATTGTTCCAGTTTTACATTTTCTCTTTATGCGTCGTAGTTTTTAAATTCTAGTTTTATAAAAACATAAAATCAAAAACATCATTTTGCATATAGTGATAGCGTTTATTTAATATAGTTTATCTTTTTAATTCTTTTTAATTTGCATTTAAGCCCCCTTAGTTTATGTACTTTTTCTTTAGTTATAATCAATCATACCTCTTTTCCGTTCAAATCTCTCGATCAC
This sequence comes from Chrysanthemum makinoi, assembly GCA_910596185.1. Lineage (NCBI taxonomy): Eukaryota > Viridiplantae > Streptophyta > Magnoliopsida > Asterales > Asteraceae > Chrysanthemum > Chrysanthemum makinoi. Next base: position 195,488,902 of record OU343222.1, on the reverse strand, counting down.
TATACGTTTGATTATTCCATACGACTCGTTGGGACATAACGACACTGGGAAACAATACTCTCGATCTTCATTGCATTGGTGTGCGAGCTGTTTTAAGTTTCTTCGACGGCCATTCACAAGTGGCTAGCTTGTGTGAGATAACTTAGCCGGTTTGGCCGAGATCAAATTTTGGCCCACGCTTGAGCTTATAATTATCTACGCTTTAGCGATTAGTGATTTGAATATTCACTCCTTGTTCATACCATCTATATATGTTTATATTTTCTTATAAAAATCCAAAAGTCCAAAAACATTTTAAAATCAGTTTTCAACAAACACAAAAACCCAAACAGATTTTCTTTCTTATTTTTACAAAATGTTTATCCAAAAATCCAAAAATATCCATCTTTACCCCCTCACATCTTTGATTCTTCATCCCTAACCCTCTGAAAACATTTGATTCTTTCTATGTCTTATCCTCACCCTCTTGGTTGTCAATGGTGTGGTGATCCTTATAATGGTGGCAATTGCCCCGATTGTAGCATGGTGGAGTCGGAAGCGGGTGCGTCTATAACCAAGATCTCTATTCTTACCATAACTGGCCCGATTTATTCCATCGGCTACCACAACGTGAGACTTCGGCAGTTTTCTTGTTGTAGTACGTGGTGGTTCACACTCAGTTGATTGTCAATCGGGAAACCGCGCTATGATGGCAGTTTCACGATAACAATTATGACTACAAACATATGACTCACGGCCGCACTCGAGTTTTCTGTTGTGAGTATTGTGGAGGTCCTCACTTTAGCTCTGATTGTCAAACAAGGAATCCATTTCCTTGTAACAATAACGACTCTTCGTATCATGACCAACCTCACGATTACCAAATGATCGAACGCACCACCGGCTGAGCCACTTCCTCAAAATCTTCTCCTTGATCTTTTAGATTTAGTGAAAGATTTGAAGGAATGTAAACATTCCCAAGATAATCCACATGAGAAATCCATGGAAGAATTGCTAGTGAAGAAGCGGTTGCTAAAATAAATTCCCAATTGTGTTTGAGAAATCTATTAGGAATCAATTGCAAAAAGCGGCCGGATCTAGCTCTCAATTTCATTTTATTCACGATGACGGTGATGATGAGGATACACTTGATATCCTTCAATTCTATAAAGATTCATCAAGTTCAGCAGTTGATATCCCAGCCGGTTGAGATTCATTCTCAAACAACCGCTATCACACCCGGCTCCCACTCTCAAACATGGGGGCCGAGCATCTTGACTGTTCCTAAAAAGGAATGGGGCAATTCATAAAGTCTAGTGTTGAGAACCTTGTCCCAATCGAGAGTCAGGGAACTTTTGACCATATGTGTGATTCTCTTTCCCCTCTTGAGTGTTCAAAAGATCATTTTGAAACTTTCTCGATCTTATGACGATTGTGCTTCCTATGGAAACATCGAATATGTTGAGGCATCACTCAGCGGTCGATCTGTTCTTGAGAGTTCACAGATGAACTCATCACATCGATCCTTTCATGGAAAGTGATGATGATCCCTTTGATTTCGGGCCCGTCACGGGAGAAGTCTCCTGATAATGACCGCTTAACTCACTTCTCCTTACTAACAGTCAATAGAGAATGTTGATCACTTTGTTCACGAAACATTCAAAGCTACTTTCACCAATCCTATTTGAATCGACTCTGAATTCACTTTAATTTCGAGAATCCACTCTTTGATACCAGTTGAGGATAGTGATGAGTCTGATGGAACAAAGAATTCTGATTTACGTCATGAATGATTCTCTTCATGAAGAGTTCTCCGTTGAACTCTCTCATGACATATCTCCTCCGGAACATGATCATTTCTATTTTGATCTTGAGGATGATATTGGCTCGGAGGAAGGTGTACTCTATCATACGAGTTTGCCTATTAATCATACTACCCTCACCCTCTTCTCGATATGTCTACGTTTGAGGATGAAGAATGGATCTCGATTGTTATCAAAATCTTTCTTCCTTTCCTCAAATATCTTGTGATTTCTCTTCATCTTCACTCCTTCGGGAATGAAGACACTATCTTTGACCCCGGCATTTTCATATATCATTCTTGAGCCGGTTCTATGTATATCTCATCGGTGTGGAACTTTCACGTGCTTCAAATGTTTGTCCAAACATCTTGAATGAAAGTCCGATGGAGATTGTCTCTTCCACTTACTTCCCCATGAACAAATTAATTTGGGGTCGAGTCAAGCTAGCGAGTCGGTAATCAAAAACGTGTATGCCATATGGGTTTTCACCCATATTTCTGACTTCTTTCTATTTTCTACCACCCTAGTGTAGGGGAGTTGCCCCACATGTTATATATATATAAGTTTAAAAACTTTCAAAATAATGGTAGTAGTATTTCCCTTTACGTTCGGTTTTGACATAACAGCCGGTACTTTGAATATTGAGGGCAATATTCATTTCTAGTGTGGGGGTTAATTCTCACGAATTTTGTCATATAATTATACCACCAATTCCCGCTTTTGGCCAAATTTTTTGGAGTAAGTGTTTTACACTTACTCAAACTTATAGTTATCGTCGCCATGTCTAATAAACAAAAGGATTGGCTAATCCAGAGCAAAGCGGCTCTTGGTAAAGATATCTCAAACGTTGGCTTGACTTGCAATTTTCCCAAAATTGTATGGTATTTTCCACCATATCCTTAAAAGTGAAGAGTTGGCTAGCCCGCAAGTTTATGGCTTGTGGTAAAGGCAATGGAAAAACCATAATTGGTAATCGACTCACCAAAGATAATATTGATAATTTAACTAAGAGTTGGCTAGCTTATTGTGAGATAACTTGACGGTTTAGCCTAATCACCTACCCTTTATTAGGCACTAGGCTGCTTTAGTTCCATTGCAATGGAGGAACTACTACCCACTCACCAACAACTAATCCCAAAGGAGATCAACTCCTTTTACAACATCATCAGGACATCAATATCCTTGGATCTAGTACTAATCTATCTTGTACATTGAAACACACCATATCGAATGTACATCTAAGGCACCTTTCACTAATGCCTTTAACTAGATCTTCAAGACACCCTTCACTAATGTCTTGTGTCTTGACTTCCAAGCACCCTTCAATAATGCTTCTAGTCTTGACTTCTAAGCACCTACCACAAGTGCTTATGATATGAGCGTATAAATACCCTTCACTAATATCTTCGTCTTGACACTTGAGACACCTTTCACAAATGTCTTCAACACTTCTTAGGAAAATAAAAACAATCACCAACAAGAAGACTTCCAGAGTCTTGATGATGAGGAAGCATAACAACTCATGGACTTGAGCTTGCTCGACTTCAAAGGTGGTGATCTTGCCTTTAAGAGGAACCTTGAAGATCACACAAAAACAAAACTACAAACATAGATCTCTTGGATCTGAGGTTAGGGAGTTTTTAACTCAAGGGGAATGTGTGTTAGAAAGGGGTGAGAAACAATGAAGAAATGGCTCACTATTTATGAGGTCCTCTTGTTCCGGGTCCGGGATCCGCTTCCTGAGGATCATGTCTGGCGTAATACTAGGGATCGTGGGGCATCCCATCTTACCCATGGGTATTTTGGTTATGGGTCATGGGTTATGGGTTGATCCATGGGTCTTTAGCTAGATACAATGTATCTCTTGTGTGCAATGCACCTAGTCACATGGGTATGGGTCAAAACCATGGGTTATGGATACCATCCATATATGATATAAGCATGATGTCATGCAATGGGTTAGGGGTCAAAGCTCCATGGCATGGGCTTTGGGTTGTACCCAACTACATCAATTAGTTGCCCAATGGGTTATGATACAAGTGTCTACTTATTTATTATCCAATATACTACTATAGTAGTGTATATTACCCAAATATGTAAACACTAGTTGTTGAAATGTATTATTAAATCATCAAAATCACTTATACTTGTTTTAGGGTTTATGTGAAAACGTGACGTTAGAAACTGTTAGGTCAAACCAATTACTACTTTATTGTTTCTTTAAAATGATTTTATGCTTGTTAAGCGACATAAAAATTAAATAAAGACGTAAAAGAATAAA
>OU343222.1:195356171-195484740 GCA_910596185.1 Chrysanthemum makinoi | reverse complement strand
AATGTTTCGTTTTATGATTGAGTAAACGCCGGGGTTTTGTGACATGCAATTAGGGTTTGTGAATCTCGATAATTTTGTAACGAAAGTTCTGGACGAATAATAATACGACTATGTGTTTATTGGGGCGGGAAGAGGTTACGATTACATGTGGCAATAATTAAGAAATTTTTAATGAAATATGGAATTGACAAATGTGCCCTTGGACTAAAGACAAATCTAACGCCATCTCGTCCACTAACGGCAATATGGTCAAAGGATCGTAGAATCGAGTAAGAAACTTGAAATAGGGACCCCGATTTACGAAAGGCCGGAGTTTGTCCCAACCGCCGTATTGACAAGTTTAGGGACCAACCGTGTATTTTAGTCTTAATCTAATGGTGGGGATTAACCAAAAATTTAAAAGGTAAACCTAAGTCAATGTTTTTTTTCTTGTCTTTTCACATTTTTTTTAATTCACGTTTTTTTATTTTATTCATTTTTTATTTCTTTTTTAGATTCGCGTTTTTTAATCACGCGTTTTTTTAATTCACGTTTTATTTAGTTCGCTTTCGCCATGCTTTTCATAATGCATTAATCTGTTGTCATCTTTTTTATACATTTACCGTTCCATATGTTTCGTTCGTTTCATCTTTTCTCCATTTTCATATGTTTACGTTTTCATCCATTTTTCATATGTTTTCCCGCCGCGTCGTATTTATGCTTTATACGTTTATCCGCTTCTTACGTATTCGCTCGTTTACTTACGTTTTCTTGTTTTCATACGCTGTGACTATCACAAGTGCTATTATGTGATATTCAGAATATCACTTGTGATTTTCATGTTACAAAACATTAGTTGAAAATCACTTGATATTTAGATCACAAGTGATATTTTAAATATCACGAATATCACTTGTCATATCTCGAATATTGAAGAATAACACTTGTGATATTCGAAACGTATGAAAATGTTGAAAACGGCCAAAACATTTAAAACGGACAAAACGTATGAAAACATAAAATACGATGAAAACGAAGAAAACGATGAAAATGGACGAAAACGTATGAATAATGAACAAAAACGTAAGAAAACGATAAAATATATGAAAACGGGCAAAACGTAAGAAATGTATGAAAACACGATAGCAGATGAAAACAAACGAAAACGTATGAAAACGAAGAAACGTATTAAAGCGCAAGAAAAAACGAATTAAAAGCGTGAATTTAAAAAATGTAAATTAAAAAAAAGACAAAAAATGTGAATAAAAAGAAAGAAAAATACAAAAAAAACATGACTTAAAGTTTATTTATTAAGGGACAAATCCTAATGGCACACAAATCATTAGATCAAAACAACAAGATTAATTTGAAAAGAAAAACATGGAGGCACATAAAGTGTAAATCTAGACCAACCCTATTTTTTTTAATTGAACCCCACTTTCATCTCTCATTTTTAAATATTACATATCTCAAAAACCATAAATCGTTAATCTAAAAAAAATTACACCATCGTGACGAACATTTAATTATCTTTCAATAGAGATACACTTTTATATATTTTCGACAAACTTTTTCCGTAAGAGACCCTATATCTATATCTATACTACATACTAATGCACTTAAAAATGTAAGCCTACACATGTTACTATAATTAGTAATTTATATAATTAAATTCTACACTATAATAATTGCATTATAATGTACACTAATAACACATTAAATTTTAGTATTAAAATGGATGTTACAAACTTATAGTTGTAATTTTTATCATAAACATTCAAGTTTTACAAAGTTCAAATGAGTATAAGTATGGATATCTATATTTGTATTAATATACTTTACGGAAATTCAAACATGTATCTACTCTTTTCGAACTATCACACGGGTAAACTGTCAAATAATGACTCTCATTGCATACCGCTTAAAGATCAATGTATGAGAAAATCACATGTTAGGTACCGGGCCGCTTTGAACGGGTACTATGCTAGTTAGTTCTAAGTAATAATACCATTATTCAAGTACCGAAGACAAAGTTAAGAATTATAAATGAATATTCGTGATAACTACAGTGCATTAATAGAGGAAACAAAAGAGGTTGGGGTTTAAAATTGATCATTCTTTAGTACATGATATCACCGGTGATATCACACGTATCACTGTGATATAACGTGATATCACATGTGATATAACACGTGATATCACCTATGATATAACACATAATATCACCTGTGATATAGCATGTTCCCCCATTACCACCACTGATTCAACAAAAAGAAGAAGACGACACATATGAGATATCACCTGTGATATCAAAGGTTCCTCCAAAAAGATGAACAACATGAGAATGAGATACACTGCAAAGATCATTTTTCATGAAATGAATGACCAAAATAATTTGATAATAGAGTATGCAAATAGGTTTGCGGCAAGAAAACCATATAAGAACACTATTATCACTTGTGATATTCTCGAAAATTTAAATGTATCACAAGTGATATAAACATAGAAATCAAACCCAAGTGTTGTATCATTTTTAACAGAATATCACAAGTGATACCAAATACAAAACAACAACCATACATAAAAATAACATTATGTCCACTAATAAGCAAAAATTCAGGTAAAAACAAAAATTCAACTAACAACTTAATTAATAAGCAAAATTACAGGAGCAAATAACAAGATTATCAAAAAAAATTACTCAGACATTTCATCAAACAATTGGTGTGCAACTTGATCACAAAAAATGTTAAACAACTTGATCCACATAGTTATCAACCGACTCAACAGCAGTATCAACCGCAAAAATTTCAATCAAATCAACTTCTAAATCAAAATGGTTCATTTAAATCAAAAGAAAACCATAAAAAAGGATGATAACTTTGGGGGATGATGAGATGATGATTGGAATGGTGATGGTGATCCGGAGTCGATGTTGATGATCTAATGGTGATGGTGATCGGAATGGTGATGGTGATGGTGATTTGCAGTTACATAATAGAGAAGTTCATTTGTTTACTCTTATTTTGATGCTTACTGAGGGACTAATCACACCAATCATTTAGTTTGATCTAATGGTGGGGATTAATCCAAGATTTAATCATAAAAACCTATTTTTGTGTAAGTATATAAAGCATTTCATTTTTGTTCTTCCTTTTATTTTTCATTTATTTAACACACATTAACTGTACCCTCCATTCTCCCCAAAATCAAGTACTCAACGTCCACCATCATCCGTCATCCACGGTAACTTCCGTCACCCTTCAAATTCCGTTTATATATATTTTCCGATGACATCATCGTAAAACTAAAATCAATAATCTAATAACTATACTCAATTTCAAGTTTATAATGTAATAACATTGTATGAAGATACACACAAAGTGTTTGTTGAAATAAAACACTTAATTGCAGCTTTGCATACTTATTTGAATGATTAACTTAATGGATTGACCGATTGAAATATGCATGCCCAGGGCACTTAAAAAAATTAGAAGAATGAGTAATTTTTTTAGATTGTAAAGATAGGAAGTTTTATGACAAGTACGATATATTACTATGTATTTTTTTCATTATATGTGATGGATTGATTGTATTTGACTCTCATATTCGAATTTACCTGTATGACCTTGAAAACATGTATAATGAAAAATCTAATGGTAAGCAAATGATTACATGGGTATTGAAAATAAACATATATGGAATCCATGTGTGTAGGCTCTCTAAGGTTGTTTTGTGGACAAGAGATTGGAAATTTGCAAAGCTTTACGTCTTCTTCGCGGGCACCATCCGATAAGATAAAATCAAACATTTTTAAGTGTGTTGCTTGAAAACTTTCTCCTCCATGGCACCAAGACGATAAAGACGGGCGTTATGACTCTGCAGTTGGAGATAATTTAACATCTTGATGTAATTATCCTTCACCACTTGGATGATTTTATATAGATTGATAGTCATAACCCCGTCACCTTTTTGTATCTGAGTTATTTCAGGCATCATGGAACAATATATGAACTCATTACTTGTTTAGTTCTTTTATCGTAAATGAATCAATTGTTGTTTCTGGCTTTTCTGTCGCAGTATTCTAGCTTGTTCTTCATATTAGATAAACGTAGGATCGTTTCTATGGTTGATATGGTGAATCGGGGGGTCGGGGAAGATGAAAGAACATCATCTTCATGTTAGAGAGAGAAAGTAGTGAAAGAAGAGAAACTAGTGTGTGTTTATTGATAAGAAATGTGAATTACACAATGAGTCTCACCCTCCATGGAAGTATGGAGGGGTATTTATAGCCTAACACATTACATCTATTACAATATAACATATCTAGTCCATGTGTTTTGGCTAAATAAAATAGATATCCCGTAAATGTCGTTCCATTTAAGTGGTAGGAGCTATTCCAACAATATTCCTCCAATGGGACGACATTTGGGATTACTTACAACATCTCCAACAAGTACTAAAATAAATAAAGAAAGGTCTTCATAAGCTCTTCAAATACTGAGGATGATGATAGTTTACGCTCTTTTTCTTCTTCTTGTACTCGACCGAGAACTGCTTTCACTTGTAGGAAAATGATGTAATATGCAAGAATTGGATTAACTTCCCCCCAATTCATGCCGCATGTCTTTAGCAGCTTCTCAGACACTTTTTTGCGAAGTTTCTAAATCAGCTCCCAAACCGACAACCGTCTTTAGAAGATTCAAACTTGAAGTAGACATTTCTTCTAACTTTTGAAGTTTTCACTACGTAGTGGAATTTGTAGACAAGAAGTAAACCACACAAGGTAAATATTTCTTGTAACGTAATGAAAGTTGTACACAATGCGGAAAAATCCGTTCGGGGGTAACATGCATGAAATCAACAGATCTTTCACGTATGTAGATGCTTCACATCAAACAAACCACAAAAGATGAAATGAAGCAACTTCGATTGTTAAGGCTCTATCTAATAATAGTTACTTGTGAATATGCAATTACTCGATAAAATGACCGTGTGTGAGGCATCATAACATCATATTTAGGTAACTTCACACACGATAACCCTGTGAAAGTGAGATGATAACACTAAAGTGAGACGTTTGAACCACATATCGTCTCATTTGTTCCCCCTGACAAGAAATTCATGAAGGGAAAGGGTTTTCGCAAAAGTCGCCAAAGAAGCAAAGACCCTGCACTCTTTTCCCCGATGTTATCAATGAATCGAATCATACATCATGTATGTTGATGATGAATTGGAGACAATGAAACCATGTATGTCCAATTAATCGAACAATTTTGAAGTACCATAGATATCTTGTGAGAATCAACTGCTGATAAAACTTCTCTACTCGTGTATACTCTTCTCAGCTAACTCTTTACCGACCCCATTATCATTCTGACGGCTTTTGTAGTGACTAATGATGAAGAAAAACCCAATATGACTAACTTTAGATCAAGTAAAATAACTCGAACTTGTGACTTAAACTTGCACTATTGTCAGACGAAGAACCCATTTTCTTACTACCATCGAAAAAAGGGTAAACTTAACATTTCTCAAATTATCCACGTGTGTGACACTTGAGCACAACAACGTAACTCCTTAAAAGTGATAGTTATATGCTGGAGAACAACAACATAACTTCTTACATCAGGTATAACTAGACAACTCAAGTCTTTGTCATTCATAATGGTTAAAGCTCGAACAGGATCTCAAGAATCATGCATCCACCCAACCCCGATATCTTCAAGATACTAAGTACACGCACCCGTGATATCCCACTTCAACTTCAAATAAATAATAAATAATTCACGTCATAGTCACATCTTGCGGTTACATGCCCAAAAACTAGCCTTCATTAACGCTTAAATGATTTGATAATGGTTTCCCAATCTTGTCAAAAAAATTGTATCCCCGTGAAAATTTACGAGATAAAAAATATTATTCGATTACCAATGTAAAAAAAATTTGTGTCCAAAAAATTTGTAATATAAAATTTGGATAACAAAATCTTTTTACTTGCATTTTAGTAACCGAAAGTATTAATCAAGTGCTAATGTAACTTGGCCCATAACACCACCGTTGAATCCATTCACCCAAATCTATCATTCGCCCGGGGCCAAATCCAATATCAGATTCGATCCGATCCATACTATACATGTTTAATAATCCTTACCCTAATCACACTTGCACAAACATAACTCACTTGTCAAACCCTAATTTCATTATAATCCGCCCCCATACTTCCACAAACCCTAATCACCAAGATAACAAATCCGCCTCCATCATCAAGACCAGACGCTACACAACCCTAATCACCCATTAATCAAACAATCGCCACCACTTCCTTTTATCAACAAAAGTATTCAGTTAATATTCCACTCTCATCCAAAAATAATCGTTCTTGACACAATCCGAATCTTGCAAAACCATTCCCTAGATGTCTTTAATTATTTGCTCAACCAAAGTCAAGAAAGCATGAGAGAGTCTTCAAGATCCTAGGTGGTCTCGGGTAGGTTTCAAGATGTAACAAGTCGAAACCAAAAGAAAAAGTATAACACTTTTGTTATAACTTATTTAGTTTTGAATATTATAAATTTTTTCATGTCTTTTGTCTTTGAACAAATATGTGGAAGAGATGATAACGAATGTTATTGTCTCTTCCTTTTGATCTTCGAAAATTAACATGAAGCTTGTCTTCAAAAAGAATGATCGGTGATGAAATATTTTCGGTTGTGTGAATGACCTTTGAAGGTCTATGGACTGTTAATAACACTCGAAAGTATATTTCTGAGATCTTTTGAATATTTAATTTTAAATATCGAGTCTTGTTGAATGATTGAATCTTGGTTAAGAGAGTTGTATGAGGTAATATCTTGGTACGAGAGTCTTGCTAGTGTAGGTATGGTTTTGTGTTGGTATGGTGGATTGGAATTAGGATTTGTTGTAGACGATAGGTAGATGGATTGTTGGACTCCATTCTTCTTCCTCTCCAATTTATTTGTGTAAAACAGTTTAGAACCAAGGAGGATTGAAACAAAATATGAGGTCGAGTCCGGTTTGGTGAATGATATAGTGGTCGAGGTCATTTAACATTTCACCTTACGCGTAAACAATTTTTACTCGTAATCCTTTCTTACTCGTAAAATGGTTAAGTGGTCTGATTCTGATAAGCTGGTTTACACGTATATCTTTCTTACTCGCAAGTCATACTTAGCCGTAAACATGATTACCTTATGCGTAAGTCATTACTTGTTCGTAACCCACGTAAACAAAGTTTTTAAGCGTAAACAAAGTTAGGCGTAAAGATGGGTTCTTACGAGTAACTTTCCAAGTTACTCGTAAACTGATCTGTAAATGAGTGCTTAGGCGTAAAAAGAGAGTTTTGACTTTTGTTGACTTTTTTTGGTGACTTATTTCGATCAGTTTCCGTTCAGTATTAGGAAACCCAGAAAACTGACATAAAGACTCATCTTTTTGACCATGAATATGACCAGTTTCACAGGATATGGTAAAAAAAATCATAAGGATATTAAAATTGCATAAGACTGTTGAGACCAAGCAAACAAGTTTATGACAATTTTTGTTAACCCATACAACTTTTGACCATAAAGGATACATTCAAAACTTGTAATAAAACTGTTAAACTTCAAGGACCAAAAAAATTTATGAAATGTTAACTTTTTAAAAAATAGATTTACAAGAATGATTTTGACAAGATACATCACCTAAAAATCAACCAATGATAAAACCGACCTTGCACTTGATACCACTTGTAGGATCGTTTCTATGGTTGATATGGTGAATCGGGAGGTCGGGGAAGATGAAAGAACATCATCTTCATGTTAGGGAGAGAAAGTAAAGAGAGAAGAGAAACTAGTATGTGTTTATTGATAAGGAAAGGTGAATTATACAAATGAGTCTCACCCCTCCATGGAAGTATGGAGGGGGTATTTATAGCCTAACACATTACATCTATTACAATATGACATATATAGTCCATGTCTTTTGGCTAACTAAGATAGATAATGTAATCCCGTAAATGTCGTTCCATTTAAGTGTTAGGAGCGATTCCAACAATAAAGCTAAGTCTTGTTTTTTTAATATATATTTGGATATGTACTGATTTTATGTATTTGCTTTTTTTGTTTTGAAATCATTTGTAGATAAGATTCATGGAAAAATAGGTGAAGGTGAGTAATGGATTTGTTAGTAAATTGTGGTTTGTTGGTAGCGTATCGAATTGTTTTATTGATACATGTTTGATTCAGGCACATTTGGCCAAGTATTGGAATGTAGGGACAAGGAAAGAAAGGAAATGGCCGGAATAAAGTTGTTCGCGGTATAAAGAAGTATCGCGAGGAATCTATGATTGAGGTTGACATGCTCCAGCAACTTGGTAAATATGACAAAGGTGGCAATCAGTGAGTTATATAAAACTTTGGCTTTGGCCTTGTGCAATTTAATATATTTGCATCAGGGCTGTTTTATGTTTGTGTTTGTGTTTGTGTTTTTGTTAAATTGGTTTATTTCTTGCAGTTGTGTACAAATAAAGAACTGGTTTGCCAAGTGATATAAACATAGAAATCAAACCCAAGTGTTGCATCATTTTTAACAGAATATCACAAGTGATACCAGATACAAAACAACAACCATACATAAAAATAACATTATGTCTGATTAATAAGCAAAAATTCAGGTAAAACAAAATTCAACTAACAACTTAGTTAATAAGCAAAATTACAGGAGCAGATAACAAGATTATCAAATATTTTTACTCGCACAGTTCATCAAACAATTGGTGTGCAACTTGATCACAAGAAATGTTAAACAACTTGATCTACATAATTATCAACCGACTCAACAGCAGTATCAACCGCAAAAATATCAATCAAATCAGCTTCTAAATCAAAATGGTTCATTTTAAATCAAAAGAAAACCATAAAAAGGGATAATAACTTTGGGGGATGATGAGATGATGATCGGAATGGTGATGGTGATCGAGAGCTGATGTGGATGATTGGAATGGTGATGGTGATCGGAATGGTGATGGTGATGGTTATTGGTGGTTACAATAATAGAGAAGTTCATTTGTTTCCTATTATTTTGATGCTTACTGAGGGACTAATCACCACCAATCATTTAGTTTAATCTAATGGTGGGGAGTAATCCAAGATTTAATCATAAAAACCTATTTTTGTGTAAGTATATAAAGCATTTCATTTTTGTTCTTCCCTTTATTTTTCATTTATTTAACACACATTAACTGTATCCTCCCTTCTCCTCAAAATCAAGTACTCAACGTCCACCATCATCCGTCATCAAATTCCGTTTATATATATATTTTCCGATGACATCATCACAAAACTAAAATCAATAATCTAATAACTATACTCAATTTCAAGTTTATAATGTAATAACATTGTATGAAGACGCACACAAAGTGTTTGTTGAAATAGAACACTTAATTGCAGATTTGCATACTTATTTGAATGATTAACTCAATGGATTGACCGATTGAAATATGCATGCTCAGCACTTAAAAAATTAGAAGAATTAGTAATTTTTTAGATTGTAAAGATAGGAAGTTTTTATGACAAATACGCACAAATTACTATGTATTTTTTCATTATGTGTGATGGATTGATTGTATTTGACTCTCGTATTCGAATTTACCTGTATGACCTTGAAAACATGTATAAAGAAATATCTAATGGTAAGCAAATGATTACATGGGTATTGAAAAGAAACATATATGGATTCCATGTGTGTAGGCTCAGCTAGGGTTGTTTTGTGGACAAGAGATTGGAAATTTGCAAAGCTTTACGTCTTCTTCGCGGGCACCATCCGATAAGATAAAATCAAACATTTTTAAGCGTGTTGCTTGAAAACTTTCTCCTCCATGGCACCAAGACGATAAAGACGGGCGTTATGTCTCTGCAGTTGGAGATAATTTAACATCTAGATGTAATTATCCTTCACCACTTGGATGATTTTATATAGATTGATAGTCATAACCCATTCACCTTTTTGTATATGAGTTATTTTAGGCATCATGGAACAATATATGAACTCATTACTTGTTTAGTTCTTTTATCGTAAATGAATCAATTGTTGTTTCTGGTTTTTCTGTCACAGGATGCTAGCTTGTTCTCCGTATTAGATAAAGCTAATTTTGTTTTTAATATATATTTGGATGGCAAAAGTTCAATATAGAACCAAAATTTACCATAGATCAAATCAACCAATAATAGCCATTCATTTTTTATTATGATAACTTTCACTCTTTTTTAAAATTAAATATCTCGCAAACCGTTAATCGTTAATACGCGATAAATAATAATATAATTTAGATTAGAATTATCTTTCTATATATATGCACTACTATATATTTTTAACAACTTTTTTTTTTCAAAATTTCGGTCAACAAAAATCATATATGATTTGTGAAAATCATATATGATTTGATTTTTACGAATCACATATGATTTTTGAGAATCATATATGATTCTAAAAATCATATATGATTTTTTCGGACGGAATTTTTGAAAAAAAATGTTTGTCTAAAATATGTAAAAGTGCATATCTATAGAAAGATAATTTAATTCTCGTCACGATGGTGTATTTTTATATTTTGAAGATTTACCGTTTGTAAGATATGTTGTTTTAAAAAAAAGATGGAAAATGATTTTGTATTAATTTAGATAAAAAATAGAGGGTTATGACGGTTCACTTGTTCTATGACAAATATGAGTTATATATTGATCTCAACTCATATTTGGATTTGTACTGATTTTATGTATTTGCTCTAATATTTAACCTGAAACCTTTTATAAATGACTTGATTAAAAATTTATATTAAAATTATTATTTTGACAATTCCACTACGTTTTTTATAGATAAGCAAATCCAAACACAAGTTCCAAAAATACGTTTTAATCAAAATTTACAAAACATTAACTTAAGTTTAACTATCTATGTAGAGCAATAGTTCAATATATGTAACTATACAAATAGTGACAGGAATAAGGTCGCTAGTGGGAGTTTTCAGAATTTTCGCTAATTTCACACACATGAAAGGGTGTAACCTCCATAAAAGTGTGTGATCATTCATGAAAGGGTGGTGATTTGTACACTCTCATATTGATTGGGACACTCAAAATATGAGTGTTTGGACATTTATACCCTTACAGGATAAACATAATTAAAAATAATATGAGGGTATAAATGTCCAAACACTCATATTTTGAGTGTCTCAATCATATTTGGGAGTGTACAAATCATTTCCCTGAATGAAAGGACGTGACTTTTCACAAAAAGTCATTTTCTTTATTATATATTGTTGGTCCAAAGAATTGAACAAATCTTGATAAAATAAAGAACAACTTCATTATTCATGATGAACAATAGTTACTAGATTTTTCAATACCAACTAGACTACATGATAACATCCTCAACTTTAAGGGATAACTTCGGTATATTATCCTCATTGATGACAATAAACTCTCATTGATCCAAGCTATGCTTGTGATTCAATGAGAGGATGATCCTATCAACTAATACTAAGTATTTTGTGTTTGTTTAGGATACATACTTATCTCTATTACAATACAAACATATATATATAGGTACATAAATACAAAGACATGTGAAGTTGGTTAAATGTCATGATCGTGTCCTTTTTCATCTTCCTTCTTTGAAAAGCACCAACCATCCTTTTGGAATTGTCATAACTAATATTCTCACTTTTTGGAATGCTTCAGACTTGTTTGATTTCTTCTTTGGAAGTTCCCACCAATATTTTTCGCTTTATGTAGAGATAGCGTTCAAGATCACTGAGATATTTGTCAAATTCAGTGTCATGGTGTTGTTTGTAGCTCATATATTTTACTCACTGACATCAGACGTAAGTAAAGAGTTTCTAAACAACACTCACTAACTTCTTTATCAGTGAGTCACTCACTATTTATTTAGTGAGTTAGGCTATTTTATTTTCAAATTTTGTTCGTGATGAGTAGGTCAATTTTTGGACCCAACATATATAAACACCATTATAGTCATTCATATCATATGAACAATCATAACAATATATACATCAAATTCTCCATGGTTTTGCTATCTTTCTTGTGTTTAAGATTTAAGTTTTTTCTTGTGTTATCTCAATACGAATTTAGTGTAACCCAAGACACCGAATAGGGTCAAAATATTGTCTTAAGAAAGTGATAACACGATTCAAAAATTCATCCATGACCTTTGATTATCAAGACCCTATATTTGATTTTGATATGCCAATGTATACAAATAATGTCTATATAAATTTACACTTTTGTATATAGTTATAACGAGTAATTAGGTAGTCATGCTTGCAAGGAACCGATTTAAATCACATCGCTCCGGATTACTTTTGGTATTAGGTGCAGTGCGGTGGAGCCATTTTATATATCTTAATTTGTTGGTAATAAGTATGAGTTGAAAGAAAGAATGGAAGAAATGAGTGACGTTAGGATATGAATCAAAGAAAAGTGATTTTTCAACCAATTTCACAAACACCGCCGCTCTTCTTACTTACGGTATATATTAGTTGTATCTATTAAACACTTCTTATAATAGACACAAAATATGTTTAAACATGTCACACCCCAAATTACCTGCTTTGCAGCGGAATGCAATTCTCGGGATTGACTGTCATAACACCACAATCACAGTTATATTGAACGACCTAAAGTGTCGTTTGAAAAATACATCGCTTGATTTAATAAAACATTCAGAGTTACAAAGATAGGTCCCAAATGAAAGTTACTATGTGCGGAAAATAAGTTTAGTACAAGTCAAACGATGTTTTTAAAGTATATAAATCCCATGTGAGGCTGTCGTCACCGCTGACTCTATGATATGTCCACATGCAAGCCATGAAGTGAATGCCTTAGTTACCTGAAAATGCATTGCTAAAAGTGTCAACACAAAGGTTGAGTGAGTTCATAGAGTTGTTGAAAATATTAAATACGACTACCACAAGTATAAATTATGTATGACAATGTCGTCACAAAAATGATACAATTGCTATAAGTCCATGACACCGAAGCTCTGACTGATGTTCGCCCCAACAGAGTGTTTGCCAAACAACTCAAATAATGATAATGACATGAAATGCATCCGTCCGTTGAATCCGCCAACCCGGATGGAGGTGTCACCCTCGATTGATCTATCCACTCACTCACGCTTCTATGAAATTAACGGTTCATGTTCATGAAATGGGGACATTTAACTGGCAATGAGGTAACTTAAGCAATGTAATGAATTTGATATACTTGGTATCGTAATAAAATGATGTACAATGTATTCTCCCCCGTAGGTTTGAAATAAGTAAAAACTTGAATAAATCGGGGCTATGAAAACTCACCTGTTGCAATAATTATGATGACAAAAGTGGATAAACTGAAATGTAGCGTGAATCTCGAAACTGACCTATTATGAATGATATGATATGTAATAAGTCATGATGTAATGCTATGCATGTAGTTCGGATGATATTTATACCACTTATGAATTTTTGAAAATAATACTTTTCGTCGAAAATATAATCTTTAACGCCTTGACCATTTTTAAATTACTTCACATGTGTTTATGTAGAAATGATATCCGACGATAATCATTTAGTGATTTGTTGTGAAATTATAACTTTTCGTCGTAAAATAATGTCATTGATATTTCCATGAAAGTGACAAAAACAGCCTCTAAAAGCTAGTCAAAATGGTGCACGCCGAATGCGTTAGGAAACAAACTCAACGGTTTTGGGAAGCTCGTATGATTATCTCAAAGTTTTAGTGCATGACTTTCCATCCTAGAGGTCTCGAACATAAAGAAAAATAGAGGTTAAGTATGGTACTTTTATCCCAAAATATAGTGTAAGGGTGGTTTTTGGGCAAAGTTTAAGTGACCGTATAATATTCGTTACAACTCCGCTAGACAAACGGTCGGACATTTTGGAAAGTATACTTGGCGATCTCACTTTTACTAGAAGACATTACTTTATAAAAAGTTCTAAATCAACGTTAAAAACAACCTTTAACTTGGTACTAGTTTTTGCCGCAAAACTTGTTTATTAGAAATGTTTTATAGTTTTTCTTATATAATAAAAGTTACGGCAACTTTTGTAAAAGTGTATAATTTAGTCGTTACAAACCGTTTTCTGCTTTAAAGATCCTTAGCCTTGTATCAAAGTATACTAACATATTTTTGACAAATCGACATAATTTACAACGCCCAAGCTTCATTTTTGACTCGCATAAAATAACCATTGTTTGCTGAAATTTCCAAAAATTATATTTTTCGTCGCTAACTTGAAAAATTCATATCTCCTTCGTTATAACTCCGTTTAACCGTCAAGCGCCACGGTTTCGTTTTAAAGTATATTTTCTAAATATCTAGGCCAAAAATTTTACCTACTGTCGGATTTTCCAGAATTTCAAAATAAGGACAGACCCTTTTCAAAACGTGTCGAAATGAGTTTTTCTCGCGCCAAACCTATTCTAACCCATTCAAAACAACTCCGAAGTTATTCTAATCCTACCATACACCTTCTTAGGGTGTCATGGGTTCCTAGACATCACCAAAAATTATATATAAGAAGGAGTAATTTATAGGATGGATTATATATATTTAACACTTAAAAACATGAAAAGTGGTATAAACATCACATAACTTGCATGTTTCTCAAATAAAATGATATGACCATAACAATGAATATGAATTAAAAATATGAATATGAATGCTTACTAGAGATATGATGAGGTTTAAGGACAAAAGGGTTTTCCTAATCACTTGAGGTTTGTATTACAAAACCTATGCAACAAATGATACTAGAGTTTAATAAATCTTGTCTTGAAAATTTGATGTTTCCTTCTCTTGGTCTTGGCTGCCGAATTGGAAGAGAGAAAGAGAAAGAAATATGGTTTTTGGATCTTTTGTATTTGTGAAATAAAAGAAATGAAATGAGATGATACATGAGTACTTAGATATTATTTGCAAAACTTTCATGACTCATCCCCCTTGTTTATAAGGGGGTTTGTCATTCACTCTTTATTGTTTTTTTTTTTAAATTGTTTAAGTATAATAACTTGTAAGATATTTGAAGTTAAGTGGTAAGTTGTAGTCACTTGTGAATATTTTAGGGTAGCGTTGGATAAAATAAATTTTCACGGGTCAAGATAAAATATATTTAGGTCATAAAAATTATAATAATACATTTCTTGCAAAATTTGAGTGATATAATAATAATCGTGTCGAATTTAAGAAAACCGTTGTAATTATATAAATATAACAATTTATATACAAAATAAATTTAAAACACTGGTAAACTCATAATATTATTTTTATAATCTTAATATGAGTATAAAAATATATCGAAAAATTTTTGAAAGTAAAGGATCAATTGTTCAAAATAATTAATTACGCGATAACGTTTATTTAATATAAAAATTATAACGTTATTGTAAAATGCAAAACCATGCATGAACTAATATGATGACAATGATGTTAATAAAATGTAGACTAAACTTAATCTATATGAAATGACCTCGATGATATGATCATGAATTCACAGCTAAACCATTACGGTTACGTGAATTTGATGCTCGTAAACCTAGTTCACGATAAATGATAAATAATGAAGCATGAGTAATGTTTTGAGAATGACCTGAAAATACGAATTGTCACATTCGCCCAACCAAAAAGGAATTCAACTCCTGATTCAGTCCATGTTAGGTCCTACGTGTTGTTGGTGAAAAGATGAGGATATTTGAGGCATCTGGTCGTCCAATGTTTTTCTAAATCGCACCACGCCCTTCCAAGACGGGACTTTGAATATAAATTTGTTGCCAATTTGAAATTCTAATAGTTTGCGACTTATGGATCATACTTCCAATATTTTGCGTCGTACATCGACGTAGCTTATCTAGTTATTTGTTGTTGTTTGTAACTGATTCTTGATTTGTACGATTACTTTGTTGTTTCATGAATGAGTCATTGACTAGTGAGTTGGACTTTCCTGATTTTGACCAGTGAATGAGTGATTGACACCTCAACATTAGAGTGTCTCAATTGGTGTAGTCAATATGTTCATGTGTTGACTATTGTTGTAAAGCAAATTGGTTCGATGAGGAATGATTTACCTAATCATTTCTAGAATATCACACATGCCTGAGCATATCTTCTAATCTTAGAATTGTTCTCTCGCTCTAACCATTGAGCTAAGGATAATAGGTGATGCTCATGTCCTAATAGAGTTTCATGGAAAGATTGAAATGATTGTTAGAAGTCCAAGGAGAATCGGCTACCTTATATTAGGTTCAACTGAAATTGATACCACGTGTCTCGTGCCAAATTTCAAAATGTTAAGTCTGTCGAAAATGACCTTATTGAAAAGAATAGACTATGGGTAACAATTGTGATTTCTCGCTTCTCGCTCTAGCGAATGTCATTACTAGAATCTTACTTGCCTAAGGTGTTTAGTCTCCATGACTAAAATGTTTATGGTTTGATTATTGAAATGTTTCCATGCTATATGTTATCAAGTCACAAAACCTTAAATGTGTAAGTGATGTGGTGTGGTGATTGATTTTCAAATCTGTCCCGATATTGAGTGCTTCTAAAATTATTTCATCACTTAGATTGTTAGCATGCTAGCAGGAAAATAGATATCATCTCATACTATGTCGAATAATGTTTGTTCTAATTTCACTTGTAGATGGATAGTCCTTGATTGTTCAATATGTTCAAACCTGTTACATCTCTTGGTATGGAGGTGAGGTTATCTGTAATTTCTAGAAAACACAAGGCCTTAGGGAAAGTTTATATTGATAACCTTAATCTAACCAAATTTTCCTTTAAGGGAAACTCATTGTAGGGAAGTTCACATATTGTTGAAGCCATGTTTATTGGAATGTTCTGCAGCCTCAGTTAAGACTTGGTTTATCCCTATAGTGTTGCTTAGTGTGTATTCGCTTCGTTCTAAACCTTGTAACTCGATCTAGCTAGTACTTTTGAAATGAAAGAATTTGGCTTCTAGTCCAAAAATAGTGGTTCGGAATGTCTCGTGATGTCTTAAGATTTATGTTGAGTTTTAAGACATCTTACTACATACTTCTAGTCCTTGTTAGTATTTCTGAAATCCTTATATTGTTTTCTCGTATCTAGGAATCCTCCTCGTAGATAGTATAGAAAGTCTTTCCTAAAAAGGTCACTGGTAAAGTTTCAACTTATCGGTTGAGTGAGTGATAAATGGCGTAGGTTTCTGTAGAGTGTTAACAAAAAGGAATGTTTATGCACAATTTATTTGATTACAAAGCTTTGCTTTTTATTGAAGATTGTTTTAAGAGATTTGAAATGATGCTTGCTACTTTCATGACATAATTCTTCCTAAATTATACATAGGTGATCAGGCCATGTATAATTGAGGACAAATGATGTGATGCTTGGTTTTGTTGAAATGGTATTATGTTTCTCCGAAGTTTTAGATGGTATTCAACATTTTGTTTTGTAAGATAATGGCTCAATAATTTTTCAGAGTAACATGAAAATTGTTTCGCATGATGGTATTAAATAATTGATAAAATGACCGAAAACCAATTGATAGGGTGGTAACGAAACAACTTTGTTTTAAAACTTTATGAAACAATGTTTCTAAGATGGTGTAGAATGGTTTGCAATATACTTAAGTGAAATAATGTTATGAAGTAGTAGCAAAGTAACTTGAAATAAAATTTGTTAAATGGTTTGTAGGATGCGCGGGGAAACCTCCTAGAATGGTAATAGTTTCCTAATTAGTCAAGAATAAAGTTGGCCTAACCCCTAGTAAGATAGTGAGGTATTGTCGCGAAATGATTGAAAATTGGGCAATTGGAATAAGGAATGAAATAAACAAAGGTTGTGATTATCATGGAGATAATAAATGATAAAGATTACATTAGCTAGAAAGGTACTTATTGTCGGTTCTGCCGATTGGTCTAATCATGCCTCAAGTATAGAAGTAGTAGGTCGTCTAGCAACAACAACTTTGAAACTCTCACAGTCCTCAAATCTATAAGATAGTGTAGTTTCCGTAGTCTTAGTTGTAGATGGTAGTGGTGTGTCAAATTATGCACGCTTCCCAAGAGGCAAATCAAATGTATGACTAATAGGTCCACTAGGACTAAGCTTGTAAGTCCTACCAAATGGTATGATCTGTCTCAACAGAATGATAAAAATTTTCTTGATCCTACAGTGAATCAATGGTGATCGTGATGGTGTAGGTGCAACTTCGTCCTCCTAAAAGGGTTCAGTCTCATCATCGGATGTTATCGGTGTTGAGTCAACTGATGTTAAAATTGTGATAGGAAATGACAGGGCATTCTCCATGTCAAAGTGATGTGAGTATAATGGGATGGGTATTTGAAGGCATCTATGTGACAATCGCTTTTGAAATGAAAGTAAATAACTCGCAAAATGTGCGTATGAAACCGCATGTATAGTGACTATGCACTTATGATGAAATGATGAGATGCTATGATGATGTAGTTATAGTCTAGGGTCAATGATGCAACCTAGTTCTCTATAACCGAAGCTCGATGCCAACTGTCACACCCCCAAATTACCTGTTTTGCAGCGGAATGGAATTCCTGGGATTGACTGTCATAGCATCACAATCACAGTTATATTGAACGACCTAAAGTGTCGTTTGAAAATACATCGCTTGTTTTAATAAAAACATTCAGAGTTACAAAGATAGGTCCCAAATGAAAGTTACTATGTGCGGAAAATAAGTTTAGTACAAGTCAAACGATGTTTTTAAAGTATATAAATCCCATGTGAGACGCGTCGTCACCGCGACTCTATGATATGTCCACATGCATGCCATGAAGTGAATGCCTTAGTTACCTGAAAATGCATTGCTAAAAGTGTCAACACAAAGGTTGAGTGAGTTCATAGAGTTGTTGAAAATGTTAAATACGACTACCACAAGTATAAATTATGTATGACAATGTCGCCACAAAATGATACAATTGCTATAAGTCCATGACACGAAGCTCGACTGATGTTCGCCCCAATAGAGTGTTTGCCAAACAACTCAAATAATGATAATGACATGAAATGCATCCGTCCGGTTGGAATCCGCCAACCCGGATGGAGGTGTCACCTTCGATAGATCTATCCACTCACTCACGCTTCTATGAAATTAACGGTTCATGTTCATGAAATGGGGACATTTAACGGCAATGAGGTAACTTAAGCAATGTAATGAATTTGATATACTTGGCATCGTAATGAAAATGATGTACAATGTATTCTCCCCCGTAGGTTTGAAATAAGTAAAAACTTGAATAAATCGGGGCTATGAAAACTCACCTGTTGCAATAATTATGATGACAAAAGTGGATAAACTGAAATGTAGCGTGAATCTCGAAACTGACCTATTATGAATGATATGATATGTAATAAGTCATGATGTAATGCTATGCATGCAGTTCGGATGATATTTATACCACTTATGAATTTTTGAAAATAATACTTTTCGTCGAAAATATAATCTTTTAACGTCTTGACCATTTTTAAATTACTTCACATGTGTTTATGTAGAAATGATATCCGACGATAATCATTTAGTGATTTATTGTGAAATTATAACTTTTCGTCGTAAAATAATGTCATTGATATTTCCATGAAAGTGACAAAAGCGCCTATAAAAGCTAGTCGTAAAATGGTGCACGTCGAGCGTTAGGAAACGAACTCAACGGTTTTGGGAAGCTCGTATGATTATCTCAAAGTTTTAGTGCATGACTTTCCATCCTAGAGGTCTCGAACATAAAGAAAAATAGAGGTTTAAGTATGGTACTTTTATCCCAAAATATAGTGTAAGGGTGGTTTTTGGGCAAAGTTTAAGTGACCGTATAATATTCGTTACAACTCCGCTAGACAAACGGTCGGACATTTTGGAAAGTATACTTGGCGATCTCACTTTTACTAGAAGACATTACTTTATAAAAAGTTATAAATCAACGTTAAAAACAACCTTTAACTTGGTACTAGTTTTTGCCGCAAAACTTGTTTATTAGAAATGTTTTATAGTTTTTCTTATATAATAAAAGTTACAGCAACTTTTGTAAAAGTGTATAATTTAGTCGTTACAAATCCGTTTTCTACGTTTTAAAGATCCTTAGCTTGGTATCAAAGTATACTAACATATTTTTGACAAATCGACATAATTTACAACGCCCAAGCTTCATTTTTGACTCGTACAAAATAACCATTGTTTGCTGAAATTTCCAAAAATTATATTTTTCGTCGCTAACTTGAAAAATTCATATCTCCTTCGTTATAACTCCGTTTTAATCCGTTCAAGCGGCCACGGTTTCGTTTTAAAGTATATTTTCTAAATATCTAGGCCAAATATTTTTACCTACTGTCGGATTTTCCAGAATTTCAAAATAAGGACAGACCCTTTTCAAAACGTGTCGAAATGAGTTTTTCTCGCGCCAAACCTATTCTAACCCATTCAAAACAACTCCGAAGTTATTCTAATCCTACCATACACCTTCTTAGGGTGTCATGGGTTCCTAGACATCACCAAAAATTATATATAAGAAGGAGTAATTTATAGGATGGATTATATATATTTAACACTTAAAAACATGAAAAAGTGGTATAAACATCACATAACTTGCATGTTTCTCAAATAAAATGATATGACCATAACAATGAATATGAATTAAAAATATGAATATGAATGCTTACTAGAGATATGATGAGGTTTAAGGACAAAAGGGTTTTCCTAATCACTTGAGGTTTGTATTACAAAACCTATGCAACAAATGATACTAGAGTTTAATAAATCTTGTCTTGAAAATTTGATGTTTCCTTCTCTTGGTCTTGGCTGCCGAATTGGAAGAGAGAAAGAGAAAGAAATATGGTTTTTGGATCTTTTGTATTTGTGAAATAAAAGAAATGAAATGAGATGATACATGAGTACTTAGATATTATTTGCAAAACTTTCATGACTCATCCCCCCTTGTCGACAAGGGGGTTTGTCATTCACTCTTTATTGTTTTTTTTTTTAAATTGTTTAAGTATAATAACTTGTAAGATATTTGAAGTTAAGTGGTAAGTTGTAGTCACTTGTGAATATTTTAGGGTAGCGTTGGATAAAATAAATTTTCACGGGTCAAGATAAAATATTTTTAGGTCATAAAATTATAATAATACATTTCTTGCAAAATTTGAGTGATATAATAATAATCGTGTTGAATTTAAGAAAACCGTTGTAATTATATAAATATAACAATTTATATACAAAATAAATTTAAAACACTGGGTAAACTCATAATATTATTTTTATAACTTAATATGAGTATAAAAATATATCGGAAAAATTTTTGGAAGTATCGGATCAAATGTTCAAAATAATTAATTACGCGATAACGTTTATTTAATATAAAATTATACGTTTAATGTAAAATGCAAAACCATGCATGAACTAATATGATGACAATGATGTTAATAAAATGTAGACTAAACTTAGTCTATATGAAATGACCTCGATGATATGATCATGAATTCACAGCTAAACCATTACGGTTACGTGAATTTGATGCTCGTAAACCTAGTTCACGATAAATGATAAATAATGAAGCATGAGTAATGTTTTGAGAATGACCTGAAAATACGAATTGTCACAAAACAAATCATATAACTATGGCTAACAAACTATTTCTTTATCCTCTTATTATATAAATCATAGCAATGACCCATCTTCAAGAACCTGCATCTTATCAGAATCTTGGTTTGATAAGCTTATTGGGATACGTCAATCCTTCCTTTTGAAACAATAGTCCCCTATCCAGATGCATAGCAAGCGCAACTTTCTTGTAATGGTCATCCACGTGTAAAATGGGTATATTTTTACGGTACAAACAAATTGCATCTTGGATATGTTATTTAACTGATTAAACAGTTCAATGTTCGAAAGCTTGAAAAACACGACAGGAAAGACAAAAATAGGGAGTTCCTCAGTCGATGCATCGGGTTAGAAAACAAACGAAAGCCATCAAGGGATGTTTTCCCCATTTGAGAACGGAACCCTTTTCAACATATGTCAACAGTAGCGATAATTCAAACTAAATTCATGGTAATTTCAAATGCAAGTAAAAGTAAATTTTCTACGAAAGCAATAAATAACATACCTCAACAAATCTATTTAGTTGAAGCAAGCAATTTGCCACCATGAATTTAAGGCAAGAGCAATAGACATCCTTCACCTCCAAGAAAAAAGTTCCAAGCTTCCAGAGATCATTTAGATAGATGATGACAATGGTGATGGTGACATCGTTATCATCAACAACACCCTCATCATCTACCTCAACAATCTCTCGAAGCCCAGACTCTTTTTCCTCAAACACAGAAAGTGGAAGAGATCTATTGCTGCTGAAACTTAAAAGGGCTAACAAATCTTAATCTGCATATTCAATTGATTTTCTTAAATGTGAGGTTCAAATAGATATACAATTGAAACACATGTATCTGAAGCACAACCTTAAATAAAAGCATAGTATTAAAAGAATGAGTTGTGAAACTTCAAATACAACTAAAAAGTTGTATTGAAACTTGAAAGAGCTCAAGCACAAAACATGCTAATGTTTGTATGTAGCCTTTTTTAAAATCATTTTAGACAACCAAAAAGCCTCGTCAGATTTGAAAAATATTATTGCAAACACATAGCCTATAAAACTGTTAATACAAATAAGCCGTAAAAACGTTTATTTATATTTTACGATCTTCTAATGTTTTGTCGATAACAAAAGTAAAATCATTTTAACGAAACAAATAGAGTACGTAAATAGTTTGAGTTAATAGTTTTCTAACACACTTACGCTTTCACATAAAACACTAAAACAAGTATAAGTGATTTTATGATTTAGATACATATGTACAACAACTAGTGTTTACATATTGGGTTAAACATATACTTAAACTAAGTATACTAAAATGGGTAAAAACTAAGTGTATACTAAATGGGTAAAATACTAGCAAATGGTTTTGACCTACAACCCATGGTTTTATATATACCACTTAACCAAGTTCATTGTATCTAGAAAGAAAACCATGGATCAACCCATAACCCATAACCAAAAATACCCATGGGCAAAGAGGAGCGGACCACGGATCCCTAGCTTTGTGCTAGCCGGATCCCTTGTGGTAGGGATCCGTGGGATCCGGGAACAGAGGATTTTTCCTCTATAAATAGTGAGCCATTTCTTCATTGTTTCTCACCCCCTTCAATATACTTTCTCCCCTGAGTTAAATCTCACTAACCTTAGATCCAAGAGATCTATGTTTGTAGTTTTGTTTTGTGTGATCTTTTAGGTTCCTCTTAAAGGCAAGATCACCACCTTTGAAGTCGAGCAAGCTCAAGTCCATGAGTTGCCATGCTTCCTCATCATCAAGGCTACGGAAGTCTTCTTGTTGATGATTCCTTTCTTTCTTCAAAGAAGTGTAGTGTTGAAGACATTAGTGAAAGATGTCTTAAGAGTCAAGACGAAGATATTAGTGAAGGGTATCTATCGTCTATAGTATAAAGCACTTGTGGTAGGTGCTTGGAAGTCAAGACTAAGAAGCATTAGTGAAAGGTGCTTAGAAGTCAAGACAAAGAAGCATTAGTGAAAGGTGCTTAGAAGTGAAGACACAAGACATTAGTGAAAGGTGTCTTGTAGATCTAGTCAAAGGCATTAGTGAAAGGTGCCTTAGATGTACATTCGATATGGTGTGTTTCGATGTACAAGATAGACTAGTTTTAGATCCAAGGATATTGATATCCTTGATGATGTTGTAAAGGAGTAGATCTCCTTTGGGATTAGTCGTTGGTGTAGTGTGGTAGTAGTTCCTCCATTGCAATGGAACTAGGTGCTTAGCCTAGTACCTAATAAAGGGTAGGCGAAGTTGTGAAGGTGTAGTTCACCTAAGGTGTGAAAGAACTAGGTACTTAGCCTAGTACCTTATAAAGGGTAGGCGACGTTGTGTAGGAGTGGTTCACCTTGGAGTGAAAAAACCCGGTGGTTAGCCTAGTACCGAAAAAAGAGTAGGCGACGTTGTGAAGGCTTCTCCGCCATAAGGAGCTTGGTGTAGTGATTACTGAACTCTCGAAAGTAGGTGACTCGGGGAGTGGAGTAGGGCAAGGAAGGTGTCCTTGTAGCGAACCACTATAAATACTTGTGTTGTGGTTTTGTGCTTCTTACTCTTTTCTTTCATTACATATCTTTATATGCTTGTTTATCAACATCCAACACACACAACCAAATAGATTGACATAAGTCGATCTAAATAGATTAAAAGGAAGTTTTAATTGGTAAAACTATTCAACCCCCCCTTCTAGTTTTCCACAAAAAATTTTATTTTTTCAATTATAAGGCTTAAATAGGGCTAGAAGTAAGTCGAAGAGGACGACTGAATCATCAAAGTTAAGCAACTTGTTCCCTTGAGGTGTCCTATGAATCTGGACATTCTTCATAAGATAACTGTCCTCCAAGCATCATATAGAACTTTTACATTGATTTTTTCCATCATCTTACCCCCAACATTAGCACGCCCAGCTGATATTCCTTGGATAGGTTAAATACAAAAGAGAGCGATCTATTAATAATGGGACCAACTGTGGCTTTCTTTTAGCGGATCCACATTTTTCTGTTAAATTTCCCGAAAACTTGACGTCAGATAATTCATCAAGTGTTTTCATGTAAAAAAACCGAAAATAGTTATACGTTCACCAGTAAATTGCATGTGCAATAAAATGATATGATCATATTGATAAATGAAACGCCCAAAACAAACTTGAGAAACTCTTACCACTAAGTTTTACAATCTTCCTAGGCAGAGTAACTAACCGTTGTAGTGTAGTATATACAAGATTCGGGAGATTTATCGTTCTTTAGGGGAATAGTGAGGTAGCTTCGAAGTGTATGACGATTTACACTAACTTGTAGCAAATTAGGTAAAAGCACACTTATAATTACACGTCAGTCTTATGACAAACTCAAACAAACGGCATAGAGTCAACACAGTACTTATGGCCACATTTTAGACTTTAATAAACATTAATCTTATGAGAAACCTTAAACAAACACAAACACATATCCCCAAAAAAAAAAGAAAAAAAAAAAAAACCAAGTACCATACATTAACTAATCAGACGACTCCTGCAGATGACGGTTACATGTGTTCTAATACCATGCAGATCTAAGAAACCGATACTGCACATCGCTTCGTTGTTAGAAAACACGAAACCTTGTGTGTGGTTCGTGGAAGATGGTGAGGTGAGAGAGACCGTGTTTGAGATAGTTATGTGAGAGTAAGTGGTTGTGAAACCGTGTGAGTGAAATTGTGTGTCGTGGTAGATAGTAGATATAAGCATTATCTACAACGCAAAAGAAACAAAACGGTGTCGCTTTTCACCAAAGTTAGTTCCACACATGAAACGACGTCGTTTCTAGGAAACCAAAGAGTAATAAAATAATGACAGGTATAAATATTTATTTTCTCAAAATATTTATGGTTAGGAGAGTTATTTTACATACAAAAC
This sequence comes from Chrysanthemum makinoi, assembly GCA_910596185.1. Lineage (NCBI taxonomy): Eukaryota > Viridiplantae > Streptophyta > Magnoliopsida > Asterales > Asteraceae > Chrysanthemum > Chrysanthemum makinoi. The sequence goes on along the minus strand of OU343222.1, from coordinate 195,459,182 downwards.
TTTTCTCACATACCAAGGGATTCATCCACACCCTTCATCCAAAAAGAAATCAATGGTTGAGATTAAAAGCATTTTATTATTTCAGCTATTTTTTATAATTTAAATATCTTTTAAACTGTTAATCTTTAAGCGAAAATAATTACAGTATCGCGACGAGCATTTAATTATATTTCTATAGACGGACACTTTGATATACTTTCGAAAAAAGAAAAAAGTTCGTTTTTTCACGTTTATTCGTCTTTTTTCGTTTTTTTTTCGAATCCGAGATTTGCATGAATAAAATCATATGTGATTAAACACTAATTTGAATATAACATGTGATATTTAGTGTTAAATCCCATATGATATGAAATATCACATGTGATATTAGTGTTAAGTCACATATGATATATTATCATATGTGATTTAACACTAATTCACATGTGATATTCAAATTTATCATATGTGATTTAACACTAATATCACATATGATATTCAAATTAGGTTTAATTACATGTGATTTTTTCATGTAAATTTCAGTAACGTAAAAAAACGAAAAAAATGTAAAAAAACGTGAAAAATACGAGAAAATTTTTTTTTTATCAAAAGTAAATCAGAGTGCCTATCTATAAAAAAAAATAATTAAATGCTTATCGTAATGGTATACTTTTTTTTTGCTTAACGATTAACGGTTTAAAAGATATTAATATTTGAAAAAAAAATGAAAGTGAGCTTTTTAAATTGTTGAGATTAATCACATCCATTAAATCAAATAAAATGAAGAGAAATAAATGGTAGAAATTAATCTCTATGTAAAAATCTTTTGTCCTCAAATTATCTTAAATTTTAATTCAATATTTGCATATTCAGAAAAAAAAAAAAAAAAAAAAAAATTCTTTCTTTCTTTTTTTCTTTTTTTTTCCCCTCCCCTTTTATCAAATCATATATTTTGTTATAAGTAATGAATGTACCAATTTAATATGAAATCATATTTTCTAATAAAACATTATCGTCATCATAGTGGGATATTACCTCCTTCGCAACTTTTCTTTGGTTCACATGGTCTTGCTTCATTATTACTACTTCATAATATAATATTTTCAAAAGAAATTGTTCGGTAAATTGCCATTTTTTATTTTTATATTCTTTTAATTGTTTAGTCAATATAATTCGAGTAGCCATTTTTTGATATTATAAAAAAATATATCTTAAACACCAATTATTACATGTAAATATACTTGACGAAGACTGCGTAGCAATGCAATGTTTCTAAATAGCGTCAGATAATTAACGATTTGTGATATTGTGGTGAGTGTTTTGTGTAGCGTTTAAAATAGAACGTGAACCGATGAAAATGCAATTGCAAATGGTTGTACTATACGATAATTAAAGTCTAGACAAAATTCTTAACATCTATCAAACAACATATAAAATCATTTAATGAAAATGAAAGTAAACATTACATTAGTTATAGTATAAAAACTAACAACACACGCTACTTGTTGCGTAAAAACTAACAAGGATGGGATTAATGGTGACTAAAAGTAGCGTGAATATGATTAGCCCAAAATAAAATAAAAATTGGCTAATTTTGGCTATTTTGTAAAAGATTTGGGCACATTTAGCCCCATCTTTTTTTAAATGAGCGTATTTTGCATATTGAAAAGTTAAATGTACACTAACGGGCATATATTTTCTCATAATTGTAAAACATTATAATTGTTTTGAAGAAAAACTTATAGATAATATATTTATATAGCGACAGATCGTTTTGTGTTAAAAAAGTTTATGGGTTCTAAACAAAAAATAATAAAAGTTTGAAGATTTGGGGATTAAACATAACGTTTTGAAGTCCGGTTCGACCCGGGTGGTTCAACCGGTTGAACCGTTCCCGTCGAAAAACGGTCGATTTAAACCGAGTCAATATGACATGTTGGGTCAAAACGGGTCAAATTAAACAGGGTCAACCCACTGGATTTGAAGCGTACCGTGTCAACCCGGTTTTCAATATGTGTTAATAGTTTCAAATTTTTACTTTTTACTTTTTGGATTTTCCTTTATATATAATATATAGCGGTACCGCGCGTTGCTGGCGGCGAAGTACTATTAACCGGAGAAATAGATCTCGATGAGACCTGATTCACAGTTGTACGGTTTTAACGGGTCTCTAGTTCGTTTTGAATGGCATTGTTATTGTTAGCGAACCGATGGCGACACCGGTTTACGGTTGAACCCGTTGGTCCGGTCCGATTTTTAAAACTATATGTACCATCAACTTGTTAGTTTGTATGAAGCTTTGTGTGTTTTATTAATTTGTATAACGTGTATAATAACATGTACTTTTCATTTTAAGGTGTTTTAAAAATAACATTAATTAGTTTGTTTAATTATTTTATATTTAGAATTATGTTGTAGCTTGTTTAAATTGTACATTGTGAAAATTTCATTGTACTTTTTAATAAGGGGTGTTTTAATTGGTTGTTTTTAATTTGGTAAATATGCTTTTAATTAGTTGTATAACGTGAATAAATTATTGTACTTTTAAGTAATGGGGTGTTTTAATAAGAGTATTAATTACACAAATATATTTCTCTCTTATTTGACCATTAAACTTTTTCACTTTTCCACTTTTCCACTTTGACTGTTTTTTCATTTTATGTAGTATGGATAAAATGATCAACAATATTTTAGGGGCTTTAATTGCATATACTAAAGAAATATTTCCTCATTTTACGTATTTATCTTTTTATGACTATTAATTGCAACAAATATTATCAACTTGTTCTCTTCTTTGTCTTTTCCTAACGCCATAAAATCATTATTTATAGTAGCTATTAAAAAAACTAATTAATTAATACAACCGTATAAATATTTAATTACTAAAGCTTTATTTGATAAAAAATATTAAAACAATTAAATGTATTGATTGTCTCATACATCTTTTCTTCCTATCAACAACTACCAAATTTCAAGGAATTTAATTTAATAATAGATTTAATTGCATTTTTGGTCCTTGTAGTTTGGCCAAATTGCATGTTTGGTCTTCAAAAGTTTGAAAGTGCAACTATAGTCTCCGTTTTGAAGTTTGGTGATAATCTGGTTTATCACCACAAAGACCAAAAATGCAATTAACTCTTAATAATATTATGTAACAAAAGAGCATTTTTATTGTTTGTAACTTTCAAATTTTTGAGGACCAAACCTGCAATTTGGCCAAACCACAAAGACCAAAAATGCAATTAACTCTTAATAATATTATGTAACAAAAGAGCATTTTTATTGTTTGTAATCTTCTTAACTCTCAACTATGTAAAGTTTAGAGAAATGATACGTGGACCTAAACTTACACTTAAAATCAAGTGTCATTATTCTGATGACTGCAGACAGAGATTCACTTGTTTTACAACTCATTAAGATGATGTCAAGTGGTTTTAGGTCTAAGTTTAAGTACATGTATCATTTCTATAATATGTGCTGTCTATTTAACGGTTCAATTTTTTCTTAATTCATACGTATTAATTTTGCATATCGGAAAGAAAGAAAAAGAACATGTCATTAGTTGCTACACAGTATTTGCAGTTTTTTTTTACCATAATTTTTACAACTTAATCGCATATCTCACAAATCTAAGTTTTCACAACTAAATTTGTGTAAGTTTGTCGCTCAAAAGTAAATAAACAAAAAAAGCAAAAGAAATGTCATCAGAATCATGAACCATTTGAGAAGCATGCGACAACTCGCAACCCATCCATCGCAGGAGATTGGCTATTAGTACACCCGTTAAAATGATTGTAATACAAATACGAAGTAGAAAATCATTAAAAAAAAATGTATTGTTAATAAAGTGACTAAAATGAGTAGATATAAAAGATACGGAACAAAAAATCATAAGAGACTCTCATGTCAACTAAATAAAGCGAGTAAAATGAAAGGTAAGAGGGGTAAAGGAATAGTACTACCCAAATCGCAATTTGAACGACTATTTGACCAAATTCTACAATAAGTAATTCCATAAGCACAACTACCATGACTCAATTTTATGAAATAACTCTGGATGGATTGGTAAAATCCAAATCATCTAAAGACAACAACTAATGATGATGAACATAAAACTTCTACTTAAACTAATCTAATCATTGAATCTACTATCGACCCATCAAGCTCCAAACTAAAACAACCCGAAATCAAGAGTTTTACATACAAACAACCCAAATATAAAAAAATAATAATAAAATAAATAAACAGTGAGATATTCATCGCCTAATCACCAATGCAGTCAGTTTACCAAGCTACCCTTTGTAAGTTCCTATTGAAGACTCACATTGATGTCAGTTGGCTTATTCCTTGACTCAGGGGCATTATAGGAGGACCAATTATCTCCACGAAACGTAGGTGATGTCAGATTTTGTTTAGCAGAATAAGACTCATTGGTCTCGGGATTTGTTGCTGGTGCCGGCGCCGGTGCCTGTACAGGTACTGGAACTGCTAACGAAACTGGAACCGGGACTGAGACGGGGACTGCAGCGGTAGTTGGGATTGTGATTGCTATGTTATTGACTTTTGGTTTTTTGGCGGATTTCTGTTCTTGCTGGACACCCGTCAAGAAACTTCCTACGATAATCTGGTTTATCACCAAAAACAGAGTCATAAGAGTCATAAATGACGTGTTTGATTGGTAAAAAGCTACAAATTTTATCATATGGAAACCAATATATACCTGCACAGGACTGGCTGCCACCAGTAGACCCGCCACACTGCCACCAACGACCCGCCCATCTGGACTTGACAAAGAAACACTCATCCCACCGGATCTGTTTCGTATTCCTCCACTCTCAGATGGAATAAACGATCCTGCCAATGAGAGTATCTCAAAACGACCCTTAAGAAAGATGAAAAATGGGATGTCAGCCTAAAGAGAAGTCATCGAATAGAGGATCAAGGAATATAGACTAATTATGCTTGAATACCTCATAAGTCAATGTGCCACCGGAGGAGTCGGGTTGTCGAAGGGTAACACTGGAAATGACACCATTTGCAGACAGAATGCATATTGCGCGGGGTCCTTGTTGGGAGAACGATATAACCTTCATTGTCACGTCCTAATGAAACCCGAATATTAATTCATACACAACACTAACATTAACTATGACTCAAAATTATTCTAGACAGATATTACTATAGACAAATACTATACCTCTCCTGTGTTGACGTTGATGATATGAGGCATAAAATTAGCACCAACTGAGCTTGAAACCCAGTCACCTGACCAAAAAACAACGAACCACGTATGTCGTTATTCACTCTATTAATCTACCAGTTATATTACTTATAGAGAACTGAAAGCAAGAAATTTCACAGAATTCAGCAGAATATCAAAGACCAAAACATTAACTTGTAGAGTGTTGCAAACAACTAAAACAAAAGATAAAAAAAACTGATGCTCTTAATCGTAACATAGGCTTGAGTATGCATACACTCTAATTCGGATCAAACAGACAAATATTCCCCTAACACTTTGACAGACAGAATGTGCAAGCAAACCCCACCGATAGACCAGATAAGAACTTTGAGCCAACAACAAAACCCCACATCATAATAAAAGCAACAAACACAAGTCTTCATCTTTACACATATAGAGAGTGACACTACACTACAATACAACAACACAATTCATTAGTTCTAAAAACCTTAAATTTGTAGAAAAAAGATTCATTAAACCTCAGTCTATGTTCTTTCTTGTCATATGTATGCATATATCCATCCGAAAAGGTAAGCAACAAAATTAGAATCATCTGCTTCAAAGATTCTTTTAATACACTCACCAACTTACACAAGCTAAAAAGCACACAGATAAAGCTTCTAGAACAATAAATAAACATCAAGATCCATTCATTTAGGACCCCACTTGAATCAAAACTTAAAACCCCACGAAAATTTGAAACTATTTGATCAAATCAATTATACCCCCTTCACATAAGCAATAAAGACTCAAACTTTCTGCACAAAAACAAGTCCTTATCACCTAAACGTTCCATTTCAAAAAGAGAATAAAAATCTTGATGCCATTTACCAAAATAGAGAATACCCAATTCAAATTAACCATAAATTCACAAACTTTATATACAAAAACAAATCTTTATAACCTAATGCTCCATTTTTTTCAAAATCTTGAAACAATTAAGGGGGTGTTTGTTTATGCTTATTATGAGCTTCCGAGCTAATTTGACTCGGTTTATACTTCGTAAACTCACTTTCTCTATAGCTTATTTTCCATATTTAAGTAAAAAAAATAAGCCAAACTAAAAAATATATATATAAACCCAGTCAAAATAAATAAACACGCCTTCATCAAAATAAATAAAACCAGTCTAAAAAAAACAATAAAAGCACAAACTTTATAACCAAACCATGTTTTATCACCTAAATTTTCCATTTTTATAAAATCTTGAAACATTTTTATATTAAAAAAAACACCCACTTCACAAAAACAATATTACCTAAAGGCTCAACTTCTTTAACAGGGTACACTTGTTGCACTTTTCCGGCAGAAGTTGGCCGGATTTTACCTCTTTTGGCGGAGGAAAAATCAATAACCGGCGGCGGAGGAGGGGCAGCAGAGGAGATGGGTTTTGGAGATAAAGCTTTTCTGACAGACCCATCTGCTCCATATTTTCTGGGCCTTCCTCTTTTCTTTTTTTCAGTGGTGGTGGTGGCTGTTGGTGATGGTTGGGCTGGTGGAGATGTGGTGGTTGTGGTGGCGGAGAGGCCTAGTTGGCTGGTGATGGATTGTGGAGGGATAACTGATCCAACTGTTGGTAGTTTTGGTGGTTCAGTTCTTGGTGCTATTTGGTAGTCTGATGGTGCATCTGATCCAACTACTGTAATAGCACTACTAGTGTTGTTATTGTTGTTCATTTTTTCACTTGGCTCTATCATCTAGTAGTAACAAAGTTTATAAACTTTTTTTTTATAAAAGATTAAAAGGATTAAAACCCAAAAAAGTTTTTTGTTTTTGGAAATTTACTGTTTTTTCAATTATTGGACTTAAAAATAAAAACCCAGAAAACTAGAGGAAAAAAGACTAAAATTTTATAAAATAGTTTTGCAAAAACTAAAAACTAGGAAATTTTTTTGAATTAAAGAGAATTTTTTTTTTTTTATAAATTTGGAGAAGATTATGAGAGGAGACAGTGTTATCTGCATGAGGAAGAAGATCAATAAATTTTTTTTTTATAAAATATAAAAGATAATAATTTAGGTTATTGAGGAAAAATGGGGTAAGAGTATGAGAAGATAAAGATTGAATTTTGATTTGGAGAAGTATGAAAATTGAGGTGTTTTAGATGTAAAAGCAATATTTGATTGCTTTGTTTTATCAAGATTGTCTGAATTGTAAATTAAAAATATATTAAAAGAGGAAAAATTAAATTATTAAATGTTGAGCTTTAATTATCAACTATTAAAGTGGAAAAAATTATGGATTTTGGTTAATAAATTGGTTGGAGTCCGGTGAAATAAAAAGTGAAATTAGGTTGGTTGCCAAAGCATGAAGACAACCATACTTCTTTTTGAAAAAACAAATATAATTGGTTTCTTCTTAAAACTAAATTGATAAGTTACTATATACTCGTATTATATAAATATTGTTATTCAAGTACAAACAAAGAAAGGTGTATGAAAACAATTGAAATGTTAGAAAATAGAATATTATTTATATTAAAAGATAATATTTTATTTACAAAGGCCATCTTGGTTTCTACCCCAAAACAATGTATCTCAAACAATACTTTTAAATTCCACTATTTTATTTTGCCCTCTTTTCAGTACTTTTTATCGTTTCTAGGCATTTTTTGACTATATAAATTTAGCTCCATAAAAGCTAGTAATTTCGAACAAACTAATACTCAGCCGATTGCATAAGGCTTTTGATCCACAGATACGTGAATTGTTCATTAATTTAAAATATTTAATATTTAAACTTCGCTGAACACATTTATAAGACAGGTAATATAAAATATTAAAAAAAAATGTTGTCTAAAAAAAAAAAAAAAGTTACCCGACTATCTCCTACACCTAATCAACATGTCATTTCAACACAATGTTATCAACTTTAGAGGCCTAAAGACCAAACATATAAAAATACCTCATTGTATACAAAGATATATCATAATGTACCTCACAAACAAAAATAATAATAAAATAAAATGATGCGTTTCAATTAGGTTGTCTGCACCGCCGAACCATCCCCAAAACTACCTCTTCGTGCATCAACCCTGTCCTCCATCATGGCCTTCACGTGTGGTAGATGGCCACCATAACGATTGGTTTTACAGTTTTCAAATCACATAATAAAAACGAAAAAAGGAAAAGATAGACAAAATAAACAAGGAGAAGAATGTATACTCTAAAAAAAGTGTGTAGATTGGCGGGAACACTCTAACTGCGGATGCCTTTTGACACTAATCATTGTCTACTCTACAAGGAATAGCTCCAGCAACTCTCGCGACCTAGTGAAGCACCAACTAAAAAGAATGTATATTAATTTGTTATTTCGTGTTCCCAAGTCGAAAAGAGTAAGAAAAAATGATTTTGTATTCTCGAGTTAGAAAAGAAATTAAAAAAAATAATTGTAACTTTATGCCTTTGTACTATGTAGATTTATGTTATATGTCATGTCATTTAAGACATTTGAGTGTATTATAGGTTTCCATAGTTGACTTCCTTCTAAATCATTCAAATTTTAGAAAAAAAAAAAAGTTTAGGAAAAAAATCAAACAAATTTTAAATCTATTTTCTTTTTCTTTTTCATCGAAAACTCCAAAGCATGGGTTCTTTTTTTGTTTTCCTACCACTTCATTTATCCTCTCTTCTAACAAATATAAAATTTGAGAACAAAGTATAGATCATAATAGCAACTTGGATGATAGCTTTTTATTAAAAGACTTTTCACTATTTAGAAAAGTCGGTTAATTGACTTTTACCATTAGAGTGTGAGACTATCAGTCACAACGAGATATAATTTACATGTATGTTAGAGAATGTGTAAAAGTACTTAAGCTTAAGGTGAATTAAATGATACTTAAGGATACTTAAGACTGCAAAAAATGTCTCTGAACATAGTCAAAATTGCAAATTTTGCTACCGAAAAGCTAAAACTGCAAATAATGTCCTTACTGTGGATGTTTCCATGCAACTTGTGTCATCAGCGTAAGGCGTAAGCGTTAAAAAAAACTCGTTAGTTACTGCTCTAACCCATGCGAAAAGATTATTGTACCCTCGTCTTTATACTCTAGGGACATTTTTTGCAGTTTACCCTCTTCTTTAACCCTTTTTGGTCTTCATCAATGATGCGGATAATTGCAAACACACTAAGTTTTACAATCCTTCTAGGCAGCGTACCTAACCGTTGTAGTGTAGTATAGGTAAGACATGGGTGATTGATCGTTCTCTAGGGGAATAGTGTTATTAAGGCCGAAGTGTATGTCGATTAAGTCTAGAGGTTGTAGGAAGATCATTTTTCATATATTTTATTGAAAGCAACTAAAATCTCAAGATTGAAGAGTTTGGTTAATTAAACTAAATTATGCTAAATTAAACTAATGTGCGAAAAAGTAAATTGGTGAAGTCGTATGATGAGAAAACGTGTTTACTTAGAATCTTCTTACTCCCTAGTTATCTCCTATTGATTAGTCGAATTGCCACGTCTTTGTTTTAATTAGCGCGTTGTATTAGTAAGTATTAGTCGTAGGGTGGTGCCAAAGTCCCTAACTCTATAAATGTATAGAACTCGTTAAGAACCCTAAGTATATAGTGTAACACCCCGTAAATTTTAAAGTAACGGCGGAAGGCTAATCGGAGTATTACTTCATAGATCACAGTCAATAACCATAGAAAACGATTCTAAAGGAGGCGTTATTATAAAAGTTGTTGTTATTCAATAAAAACTCAATAGATATGGTTACAAAAGGAATACCATAAGGTTTAAGTTACACAAAAGAAATTTTGAGTTTGCAGAAAATGACAACGTTATTTTACACCAATTGGTAAGGTCTTCTGTCCACTCGTGCCCATGGTATTCTTCCTTAGTTACCTTAGACAAACATACTAAAAAGTCAACAATAATGTTGAGTGGAATCATATGTTTAAAGTTAATCAGTTGAGCACAAGATATATAGCGATAATTTTTTCGAAGACAATTAATTAGTAAAACAGTTATTATTGCCCTAAGCTAATGACACGCAAACGTCAATTGTGCGTCATAGATATGATGTAAAATAATAGTGCCCTCCTGGTAGGTAGCTTGCCATTCTACCTAATGTTCTTAAATATATGTGTTTGTTTGCCTAAACCAGCAGCACAAACGGGGTTGTCAACCCCAATAGATCTATCCACAATATTCGCGTTCACTCGCAAGTGATTAATGGCTCATGATACAAGGGTCTTTTGGCACGAGTGTTGCTCCTGACACAAGATCAATTTGAAATTCAACTTGGCGAGTAGGTGGAAGACGGGGAAAATCTTTGGGAAATACTTCTGGGAAGTCTTTGACCACTGGCACATCTTCAAGTCACTTCTCCTCCGACTTCTTCTCCATTACTTGAGCGAATGCATAACATCCTTTGTTGATGTACTTCACGGTTTTGATGTAGGATATGATGCTTACACGAGTATCACTTTGATCACCACGGATAATCAAGGTTTCGTCATCGAAGGAAATGTGAACAACTTTATTGTCACATATGATTCTCGCATGGTTCTTGGATAACCAATCCATACCAATAACAGCTGATTTCAATAGGGAGGAGATCTATATCGAATGGTTGATTTAGTAAAAGTAAGGAGCATCCCTGGATTATGGTGTTAGTGTTTACCAGTTTCCCATTGGCCAATTCAATTTCATAATTGGTGTCTGAAATTGTTGGGGGTGATGTTAAGCAGAGGTACGAAGGTAGTAGAAACAAAACTTTTATCGGCTTCATAATCAAATAAAACTTTAGTATAACGATTGTTGAGTTAGAACGTACCCTTGAATACATTCAGATTTTGTTGAGCATCCCTGTCTCCTAACACATAAGCTCTCCCACGAGCATTGTTGTTCTGGTTAGCATTCTGCTTTGGGCACTGATTCTTGAAATGCCCCTTTCTCCACAACCAAAACACGTCACATTCACTAGTTGTAGATTACTTCCAGAGGTGGGGCTCCTGCAATCTTGAGTCTAGTGACCCTCCTTGTGACATTTCACACACCTATGGGGGTATGGACCTGTGTGGTGCAGTTTGCACTCGTTGCACAAGGGTGCATTCCCAACATACCCTCTTCCTACAACTGGGGTAACATCGTAAGCTCTGGCAGTTTCTTGCCTGCGGTTCTGCTGGTTATGGTGGTTGTTACGGGTTTGATGATATTGGTTGTTGTTGTAATTGTTGTTTCGATGCTGATTGTTGTTGTTATGTTTGCGGTTGTTGTGGTGATGAGAGTTGTTGTTCCTTCGATCATCGAGTTGTTGTAATCTCTTGAAGTAGGTCTTGAGATCATTTCCTTTGGTAACCAAGTGATAGAATCCATCTTCCAACTTTTTGATCTCTATTCTAGGACAATACTTCTTCATCAGCAATTGCTTCAACTCTGTCCAAGTAGTCTTGTAGGCTTCTTCAATGCCAATTGGTTGGGCATAGGCTTTCCACCAAGACAGAGCATCTTCCAACAATATACCTGTAGCAAATTTGACCTTGCAGACTTCGGTACAGTCACTTAGGATAAAGACTGATTCAGTCCGCTCGAACCAATGAATAAGGCCCACAGCGCCTTCAATCCCTTTGAAAAATGTTGGTTTGTAGTTTATGAATTCCTTGTAACTGCATTTGCGAGTTACTATAGTCTCACTCCCACCAGTGTGGTTATCGTGTTATCGTGTGGATACCCTCGGCAGGGCGTCTTGCAAGAGCTGCAGTGATACCCTCATTCACTAACTTCTGGATAGCAGCTGGCGTCATTGTGGAAGTCTTGTTTTTAGGAGGAATACTTCTATGAATACATAAGTATCCAATAACCGTCAACATCATAACAAATGGATATATCATGAATAGCTCATAATAGTCGAGATCATCACATTACATCATTCAAGTACTAAATGAAGCATAATCGTCACAAGTAGAAATCAAACAATCATATATAACATCACGACATGTCTGAACAAGGTCTCAACGCACATGAATATAAGGAGATAACCATGAGAATATAAATCAAAATCATAATATAGCAAATCCATAACCAACAACATCGAATTAATAACTTGATCTATTGTTTTACAAAACAAAATGATACAAGGCCATTTACTAATGCCACATGCGGCAGGCTAAGATACCTCAAAGCTACAAAGGACATATCACTAATCTATGAACTGCCTGGTGAGTCACCCAATCAAAGCTGAAGCTCCTGAACTAACTCTGTCAAGGTAGTCACTGCCTGATCCTTCTCCCTCTCCCTAACCTGGGATTCCTCTGCCATACGCTCAAGGGTCGCAATACGAGTGCGAGCCACAATGAGCTCATCAGTCTGAAGCTCAATCACCTTGTGCATAGACTCAATACGATCTCTCAACTCTCGTAGCTCCTTTCTCTAGTCTCTCTACCAAATCGGTAACAGTCTCTAGGGTCTGCTGACTAAGTACCCATCATATCAAACACCTCCTCCAAAGCCACTCATCCAATCACCAAGTTCTCTACCTCCTCCTCAAAATTCTCAATACGATCTAATGAAACCTCATCCATGTAACCTAGGATCGTGTCAAGATGCTCCTCATGTCCGATCAATCTAGCTACCAATAGAGGGATGGTATGATGAACAGGCTCTCCTATAACAGGAAGAACTCTAGCAACAACAGTAGCAAAACACTCTCCCAACTCAGTAATGCTAGGAGTACTCTCCTCGCTCCTCCATCTACGAATAGTAGGCAAAATGAATGTCCACCGGCGAGCATCAGACTTCCTGCGGTGTCTGAGGTGAGCAGCAGCCTCGGCCGCAGCCTCGACATAAGGATCAGAAGAAGATGGCTCAAGGAAATAGGTCCTTGCGAGGTGGCAACGTGTCCCGCAGAAATATCGAGGCAATAGTGGTGATGATGGTGGTGTAGAAGATGGTAGTGGGACAATAGTGGTCTGGTAGTAGAAAACATTTATTGGATATAATGAAGTAGTCATCTCTATGGGGAGATTGGTGCTGCTGGTGGTACCGATGGAGCTGAAAGTGTACATACCGGTTTCCGGGAAGTATTCATATAGACACGACCTCCACGACGAAGTCGGTAAGGTCGACCAAAAGGTGCTGGCGCATAGGGTTTGAGGACCCGAATCTTCCTACACCGGTGAACCGGTGCATGTGGTGGTGATGGTGGTAGGCCTGTCTGACACGCGTCATCTGCCTCAGATCCCGAAGAGTGGTAGGCCTGTCTGACACGCGTGTAGTCATCATCAGATAAAGGAGAGTAAGGAGGCGAGTCCTCTGGTGAGACTAGCGCAACAGTGTTGGGAATTAAATGCATTAGTACTAACTTACTTAGTACTACCGAGCTTACAGATATAGACTGCTGAAGATAACACTAACAACACTACTGACTTAGTCTTGCTAGTACATATTATAAGATGTGTACGCGTTTTGTATTTATAAAATAGATATTGTGTATATCTTATACGAATAGTTTGATAGTTATCTTGTACAAGACTCCTTGTGCTATAAAAGGAGGTCCTAGGTTAGATGTTCAATACGTATCTTTTGTTAAGCTTCAAGGTTGTAAACCCTAGTGATAGTTGAGATCACTCATATTATAATTAATAATATTGGAGCTTTTGGTTATATAATTGTTCACAACATTGTTTATTGTTTCATTCATTCTAATCTTCTAAAGTATCAAGTAGTAGATTCCGCATACTATTTGGTATACTCTCAAAGTATCTACAACATAAGTCTCAAGTGTTTAGATCCTCACAATTGGTATCAGAGACTTTATTTATGATACTTTGATTTAGAAGATCCTTACTTAATCACTCTTGTGGAAAACTAAAAGGGGGGTTGAATAGTTTTGCCAATTAAAACTTCCTTTTAAACTATTTAGATCAACTTATGTTAATCTATTTAGATGTGTGTGTTGGATGTTGACAAACAATCATATAAAGATATGTAATGAAAAGATAAGAGTAAGAAGCACAAAACCACAACGCGAGTATTTATAGTGGTTCGGCTACAAGGACACCTTCCTTGCCCTCACTCTCCGAGTCACCTACTCGAGAGTTCGTAAACACTACACCAATCTCCTTATGGCGGAGAAGCCTTCACAACGTCGCCTACCCTTTTTCTGGTGCTAGGCTAACCACCGAGTTCTTTCACTCCAAAGTGAACCACACCTACACAACGTCGCCTACCCTTTATAAGGTACTAGGCTAAGTACCTAGTTCTTTCACACCAAGGTGAACCACACCTACACAACGTCGCCTACCCTTTATTAGGCACTAGGCTAACCACCTAGTTCCATTGCAATGGAGGAACTACTACCCACACTACACCAACAACTAATCCCAAAGGAGATCAACTCCTTTTTACAACATCATTAAGGACATCAATATCCTTGGATCTAGTACTAATCTATCTTGTACATCGAAACACACCATATCGAATGTACATCTAAGGCACCTTTCACTAATGCCTTTAACTAGATCTTCAAGACACCCTTCACTAATGTCTTGTGTCTTGACTTCCAAGCACCCTTCAATAATGCTTCTAGTCTTGACTTCTAAGCACCTACCACAAGTGCTTATGATATAGACGATAAATACCCTTCACTAATATCTTCGTCTTGACACTTGAGAAACCTTTCACAAATGTCTTCAACACTTCTTAGGAAAATAAAAACAATCATCAACAAGAAGACTTCAGTAGTCTTGATGATGAGGAAGCATGGCAACTCATGGACTTGAGCTTGCTCGACTTCAAAGGTGGTGATCTTGCCTTTAAGAGGAACCTAGAAGATCACACAAAAACAAAACTACAAACATAGATCTCTTGGATCTGAGGTTAGAGAGTTTTTAACTCAAGGGGAATGTGTGTTAGAAAGGGGTGAGAAACAATGAAGAAATGGCTCACTATTTATAGAGGAAAAATTCTACTGTTCCCCGGATCCCACGGATCCCTTCCACAAGGGATCCGTCTAGCGTAAAGCTAGGGATCCGTGGGACGCTCCTCTTTACCCATGGGTATTTTGGTTATGGGTCATGGGTTATGGGTTGATCCATGGGTCTTTAGCTAGATACAATGTATTTCTTGAGTGCAATGCACCTAGTCACATGGGTATGGGTCAAAACCATGGGTTATGGATACCATCCATATATGATATAAGCATGATGTCATGCAATGGGTTATGGGTCAAGATCCATGGGTCATGGGCTTTGGGTTGTACCCAACTACATTCAATGTATTTGCCAAATGGGTTATGATACTTAAGTTTCTACCCATTTATATTATCCAATATACTACATACTAGTTATGTGTATATTTTACCCAAATATGTAAACACTAGTTGTTGTACACATGTAATATTAAATCATAAAATCACTTATACTTGTTTTAGTGTTTTATGTGAAAATGTGAATATGTTAGAAACTATTAGTTCAAACCATTTACGTACTTTATTTGTGTCCTTAAAATGATTTTATGTTTATTATCGACAAAACATTAGAAGATCGTAAAATATAAATAAACGTTTTTACGGCTTATTTGTATTAACAATCTCCCCCTTTTTGTTGATGACAAAATATAAAATTATTTTAAGGAAAAGCTAAAATTCGTAAAAGTTTGAATTTGTAGTTTTTACTTTCTTCTCCCCCTTTTTGTCGAAACAAAAAGAGCTTTGAAAGGAAACTAACACATTGTTTTTAGGAAAAATATGTGAAAGAAAAAAAAATAGGGGGCAAGTAACGGGAAAGGATCTTGTCTTTACTCCCCCTTGACGAGTCCATCCCTATGTAAGGGCGTCAAGAAAGTAATTCTAAGCTAGTTAGTTTGCAACTAAGTTTGAAAAAGATTTCGTGAATGTGCTCCCCCTTGATGATTGCAATTTCGCAAAGGGATGTCAAGAAATGTAACCCTAATATTGAAAGTAATTTGCAATGTATTGCTTTGACACAAAGCTCCCCCTAGCTTTAGGATGTCAAAGTCTTCGTGTGTAAATTGAATAACTACAAAACAAAGGTTAGAAAGCAAGTATAATTCACAAT
The DNA here is from genome assembly GCA_910596185.1 of Chrysanthemum makinoi. Lineage (NCBI taxonomy): Eukaryota > Viridiplantae > Streptophyta > Magnoliopsida > Asterales > Asteraceae > Chrysanthemum > Chrysanthemum makinoi. Next base: position 195,442,937 of record OU343222.1, on the reverse strand, counting down.
TTCCTGCAAATGTGGTCCAAGTTAGTAGAAAATAGTTTTCTGTATCACGGATCCCACGGTTCCCTCCTAGTAGGGATCCGTCTAGGCAATTTTGAGGGATCCGTATAGCTGATGATCAATTTCAGCAATGGTGATATAACAAGTAATGTTATCACAAAAGTGAGATATGAATACAACGTAATCATATACTCAGAGAAATAGCAAGTAGCATGTAATTTCATTTAATAAAACTAGAGTTATGGTATACATGACTCTAAAAACTAAGAAAATACATGACTAGGAATTTCTAGACCAACTATCGCTTGATGCTAGGACACCACTAAGATCTTCTAGCTCAAGTTTTGTCTAGGTTTAATCTCGTCGAAACGTTCGAGGAGATGATAGAACATGAAACGTTGGTCTTCTCGTACTTCATGTATCAAACTTTCAACATGTTGACAATGATAGCAATCTTTGTCATGGCTAGGTAGTGGTGGTGGAAGAAATGAAATGGCTTGATGCGAAGGATCAAGTGAAGCGGCTTGTGGAGCTTCAAACGACGGAGGGATTGGTGGAGGCGCATTTAAGAATGGCTCGACCAAGAATGATGGTGGTGGTAGAGAAGTGTCCACTTCTATATGGTCGGGTGGTTGACTTTGATGATTTCTCATAATCCAAATGGGATTATATGATGGAAACGGCGAAAAGGAAGCCGGAGCAAATGTTGACTCAACACCTTGATTTTGTATCATTATTCCTCCTAATGAGGAGAATGTTGTCAACGGAAGCGGATGAGACGACCTAGGAGGCAAATCCTCTAAATTGTAGAGGTGTGGTGATGATAGTGGAGATGTAAAAGAAATAGCTCTAGGAACCAATGGTGATGGTTTAGTGGAGATGATATTGTTTGGCCTAGGAGGTATGGTGGTGTTTGGAATAGGTAGTTTTGTGGGTACTATCCTTTTAGGAATTGGTTTGATTAGTTGAGAAGAGATCCTTGCATTAGTTGGCTTGACCGGAGATGATTCGGTTGAAGAAATTTTGTGTACAACACGAGCAATTTTCTTGGGTGGTTCTTTGGTGGATAAGTTACTACTTGGAGTTTTCCTCATGATGAGATGATTTCAAGAAGTTTGTAAGGGTTTCTTAAGTGCTAAAAATTAGGATGAAGGTGATGACTATGGAAGTCCTAACAATGTGGTTTATAAAGCAAGAGATTTGGTAAGTGCATTTAAGCCTTAAGCCACTAAAATTCATTGGAATGTGATGATTAACATGCACAAGAGTCAACTTCAGATTTTGTACTGATCTAGGGACTCATTTAAGATGAGATGGAGTGTTTGAGTTAGAAAGATGAGTTGAAATGATTGTTTTAGCAAGGTTTGACATAATCTGTCATCCGGATCCCACGGTTCCCTCCTCAGAGGGATCCGTCTAGGCTAATCCTAGGGATCCGGCTCTCAGCAGCTATGAAAGAATAGAAATGATGTTTCTAAGGTCTAAGATCATCTTGAGTGTTTCAGTCCTCCTAAGTGTCTTAAATGAAGGGGTGCTTAAGTACTTGAAGGTAATGAGTGATGTAGCTAATGATTGCCTTTTATAGAAAGAATTGGAACTTTCATGAGTACCAATGAATGAACAAGGATGATACTAAAGATTTTGAGAGTGTCAAGTGAAGCTAAATGATCCTAGAGATCAGATAGTGACTTAGATTAATCCTTTGGAAAATATCCTAGAGGCTTAAGATGGAAAAACTAGGATTTGATCAATTTTGACCAATTTCGTCGTAGGGATGATTATGATCGATTTTGTTATAAAAGGTTTCCAACGTTTAGATATGAGGGATCATTGTGAAAAATGATGTGTGAGCTTAAGATCGGAAGAGTAATGGATTAAAATGAAATGATAGATCTACAAGCGTCTTTGAGTGTGATCTAGGTGAGTTATGTGTGAGTAGGAAGGATCTACTTAACTTGATAAGGACTTAATTTGCCTTAAGACACTATGTTTAGCTTAGTGTGAGGTGTTCTAACGATATGTTTGAAATACAATGCTTGCAATTGCATTTTCTGTTTGCCGGATCCCACGGTTCCCTAGATGTAGGGATCCGTCTAGCACAAACTTTGGGATCCGTCCATCTGCTCAGCAGAACCTTTACTAAAGGTATGCAATGATCTTGACAATGCATTATATTCCAAGTTTAGTTTAAAGGGGTTCTAACACTAAGATATCAAATGTAAGATGTTTTATTTCGTGAAGGAAATAGGATTACATTGATAAAACACGAGTACAAGAGGTTTGATCCTATTTGAAATACTACTAGGTTCCTTGAGTGTTTTCGCTATGAGGATCATCACGTTGTTGATGAGTGTTGGTGGAATCAAGAATGAAGAAAGTCTTCATTAGATATGTTTAGCGGTTCCATCATCTTGTTCACAAGTACGTACAACGGACTTTGAAATTGAGGATGAAAGTGCATAACGTTATGATAGAGGCACGTCAAGAACATTCCATAAGGGATGAGTTTATTCTTAGAGCCTTGAAGATTTACAATTCGCCTTGCAAAGAAGTAGGCGAGATTGTATGGTTGTTGTGTTAGCAAACAATACAATATGTGAGCACAACAAGCGGGAAGAATTTCTCGATTTCCCCTAAGACTCCAAACATTTTCATGTAGGATGAGTGAAAGGGTCTTGTAATCTTCTCGTATGTCCGGTGTGAAGATAATGTTTGGATCGGAGTAATATGGTTGAGGTTTGCATATTATGCGATGTAAATCTTCCGGGGAGGGTATGTGTGAACAATATGGACTATTTTCTTCACTAAAGTTGAAGAGAGAATCAAGAGACCAATCTTTGGTGAAGGCACATTGTCCACGATTTGGAATTCGGAGGATGTGAGCAAAATGCCCAAGGGTTAAAGTAAACTTTTGGTTTGTGATATAAAACCAAAGAGATAGAGAGCGATCCTCGTTACGAACGAGTTCAACTTGACGGAAGAATTCCATTATGAACCTTGGACATATCTTCTCGTTGATTTCAAGAAGATATTCTAGTCCTATGGCTCAGAAGGAGGTATTGATACCTTCTTCGAATTGTAGAGAGGTGTCTACAATACGTCCTTCGTGGAAGTGACGGTTTTCGAGGTTATTGAACCCACGGACATGAATTCCAGGTGTGTTGGGTTCGAGGGAGATGTTCGGAGTGTAGACGCTAGTGAATGAAAAATCAAACTCATATTCATGCGTCATAGTTGAACCTATAGAAATGATGAGTTAATAGAAAGTGATGTTTGTGGTCAACCTATGATTATCTAACGTTTTTATTAGATTTTTATTAACAATGGTTTTTAACAAGAAAGACACTTAACTCACTTATGGTTTTGACATACTTAGTGGAGTATTACTTTTAGAAGAAAAGAGGTTTTAATTTGCATGAAAACTGTTCTCCATAGGGACGGATCCCACGGTTCTTTTTCAAAAAGGGATCCGGCTAGTATAACTTCCGGGATCCGTAGATCTAGTTCTGAAACGATTTTATAATGAAAAGCATAGGTTTTTAGATCTCATAGTTTTATACCAAGATATGTGTTTTAGCCTACATTTTCGTTTAACATGTATACATGTCTTCTAATGTATTACGAGAGAATGAAATAAAACAACGAGAAATGATAAACACATTGTGATAATAATAACCTGGATAACTAGACTATTAGTAATATTTCATTTCAATACTAAGAATGATACAAAGGATTGGGTATATAACCCCAATGTAGATTAACAACACAAAGTAAATGTCTCCGTATGTGAACTTCATCATAGGGAACACAAGTGCGATGAGTGTTAAGACGATGAGCACGAAGGCGATGTAAACCATGTTGAAGATGATTCTTCTTGGTTTCGGTTGAGATGAAATGGAGAGGAGGATGAAGTTTTGAGTGAGAGGGAATTTTTGAAATTGGAAGATTTGAAAAAGTGGGGATTTGATAAAGTGGGCGTCGAGTGGTTTATATATGGGGAAGGAGAATTTTTGAAATTTGTGTTTTGTTTTATTATTGGATTAAAAGAAATAAAACACAAGTTTTATATGCTATGACTTTAGACGAGAAAAATAACACGTATGTGAGAAAAAAAAGGCTTCCTAATGAAGCTTCATGTAATACATGTATATGCACAAAAGATAATCATATAAATACCTAAATAGGTATACTAAATTATCAAGCAAATGTCATTTTAGAGATAAGAAGAAAATCATACCTCCAGTGAACTTAGGAATGTCTTTACAAATGACACAACAATTGTCACTTAGACGATTCCGGCTCCTTTGTGTTTAAGATACCTTCTTAAGGAATGTATTCTTGTTACCAAGCGATTCCTATAACTTGGTGGGTATGAGCTTTGACTAATCAACATGACAAAGAAGATTAGTGCATTTTAAATAGGAAATAAATACTAAGAAATGTTGTCATCTAATCAACATCCAAACAAAGAGTTTTAAAAGACATGGTGTTTGTTTTTATGAAAAACCTTCTTTGTAGTTTTCAATTAACTATGGATCGTATCAAGTTTTTAAAGTACAATATACTTCAAGAAACTTGGTAACGAAGCTCTGATGCCAATTGTGGAAAACTAGAAGGGGGGTTGAATAGTTTTGCCAATTAAAACTTCCTTTTAAACTATTTAGATCAACTTATGTTAATCTATTTAGATGTGTGTGTTGGATGTTGACAAACAAGCATATAAAGATATGTAATGAAAAGATAAGAGTAAGAAGCACAAAACCACAACGCGAGTATTTATAGTGGTTCGGCTACAAGGACACCTTCCTTGCCCTACTCCACTCCCCGAGTCACCTACTCGAGAGTTCGTAAACACTACACCAATCTCCTTATGGCGGAGAAGCCTTCACAACGTCGCCTACCCTTTTTCCGGTGCTAGGCTAACCACCGAGTTCTTTCACTCCAAGGTGAACCACACCTACACAACGCCGCCTACCCTTTATAAGGTACTAGGCTAAGTACCTAATTCTTTCACACCAAGGTGAACCACACCTACACAACGTCGCCTACCCTTTATTAGGCACTAGGCTAAGCACCTAGTTCCATTGCAATGGAGGAACTACTACCCACACTACACCAACAACTAATCCCAAAGGAGATCAACTCCTTTTTACAACATCATCAAGGACATCAATATCCTTGGATCTAGTACTAATCTATCTTGTACATCGAAACACACCATATCGAATGTACATCTAAGGCACCTTTCACTAATGCCTTTAATTAGATCTTCAAGACACCCTTCACTAATGTCTTGTGTCTTGACTTCCAAGCACCCTTCAATAATGCTTCTAGTCTTGACTTCTAAGCACCTGCCACAAGTGCTTATGATATAGACGATAGATACCCTTCACTAATATCTTCGTCTTGACACTTGAGACACCTTTCACAAATGTCTTCAACACTTCTTAGGAAAAGAAAAACAATCATCAACAAGAAGCCTTCAGTAGTCTTGATGATGAGGAAGCATGGCAACTCATGGACTTGAGCTTGCTCGACTTTAAAGGTGGTGATCTTGCCTTTAAGAGGAATCTAGAAGATCACACAAAAACAAAACTACAAACATAGATCTCTTGGATCTGAGGTTAGAGAGTTTTTAACTCAAGGGGAAATTATGTTAGAAAAGGGTGAGAAACAATGAAGAAATGACTCACTATTTATAGAGGAAAAATTCTACTGTTCCCCGGATCCCACGGATCCCTTCCATAAGGGATCCGTCTAGCGTAAAGCTAGGGATCCATGGGATGCTCCTCTTTACCCATGGGTATTTTGGTTATGGGTCATGGGTCATGGGTTGATCCATGGGTCTTTAGCTAGATACAATGTATCTCTTGAGTGCAATGCACCTAGTCACATGGGTATGGGTCAAAACCATGGGTTATGGATATCATCCATATATGATATAAGCATGATGTCATGCAATGGGTTATGGGTCAAGCTCCATGGGTCATGGGCTTTGGGTTGTACCCAACTACATTCAATGTATTTGCCCAATGGGTTATAATACTTAAGTTTCTACCCATTTATATTATCCAATATACTACATACTAGTTATGTGTATATTTTACCCAAATATGTAAACACTAGTTGTTGTACATATGTAATATTAAATCATAAAATCACTTATACTTGTTTTAGTGTTTTATGTGAAAATGTGAATATGTTAGAAACTATTAGTTCAAACAATTTACGTATTTTATTTGTTTCCTTAAAATGATTTTACGTTTGTTATCGACAAAACATTAGAAGATCGTAAAATATAAATAAACATTTTTACGGCTTATTTGTATCGACAAAACATGAAGACTTCACAAAATAATGCTGCTGCTAAGTTGCCTAAGCTCAAATAGAATGATTTTGAGATGTGGAGGCTCAGGATTGTGCAATTCTTTATGGTCTTTGGATTACAATCTCTGGGAGGTTATAGAGAATGGAGACTCTTTCACTCATTCACCAACTGAAACAACAGTTGATCGAAAGACTGTTACTGTCCTTGTTAGCTTTAATAGAAAGTGATAGTCATTCACGTTTAGGAACTTTGTAACGCGTGTTAGATATTGTAATAGAATAGTCAATGGGCTCATGGATTAGGCTAAGCTAATAGGTTATTAGTTATGTTAAGCTAGTCTCTTATTATTTGCAATCCAATCCATGCCCAAACGAGGCCCATGGCCAAGCCTTTAGGGCATCTTGTATTCAACTATAAATACACCTCAAATGTGTCATTTGAGGTGTGTGCTTGAGTGTGTAAGTGTGTGTTTTTTTATGAAATACAAGTTCATGTTCTCTTCTTTATCTCTCTAGTGCCATACGTTTTACATACTTCAAGTTACCAAACCGTGCTTTATTTTTCTTGTGTTAAGGTCGTTATACGTGATAAGGTTGATAAAAACAAGGTCCTACAATTGGTATCAATCGACTGACAATGATTTATGAGTGTTTGTGTTTCGTTTTTTGTTGAAACTTTACTTAAAAGTTGCGGTTTTTATATAAAAACGTGAGCTGTTTGCTTAAAGTTTTGATTTTTAGGTGTTTTCTACGTTAAAGTTGTTGTTTTATTGATCTTTAAGTGTTTTAGAAGAAGTTTGTGCAAAAGAAATCATTTGGAATCGTGTTTTGAGTTAAAAATCGCGTTTTGCAACAATCTGGGCAGTTTACGAATAAGGTTTACGAGTAAGAAACTCAAAACCCTTATTTTACGAATAAGGAAAGTCAAAACCCTGATCTTACAAATAAGCTTATTCGTAAGAAGCGAACTTTACGAATAAGGTTTACGAATAAGCTCATGGTGAAGATTCTTCGTGCAACATCGATTACTCAGTACTTCCCTAGGATAAGTTTGTGGAATACTTCGACTTGTGAAATCTCGCAAGCTACGACAAGTTATTAAGATACGATTGTGATTCTTACGAGTAAGCAGTTTTTACGAATAAGATCTATTTCTTACGAGTAAGGACATTGTTTACGAATAAGATTCATTTCTTACGAGTAAGAACCTACTTTAAGAATAAGATTCATTTCTTACGAGTAAGAACCTTCTATACAAATAAGATACATATCTTACGAATAAGGACAATTTTTACGAATAAGGACAATTTTTACGAATAAGCCATAAATCTTACGAGTAAGGCCAGTGTTTATGAATAAGACATAAATCTTACGAGTAAGAATAAGACATAAATCTTACGAGTAAGGCCAGTTTTTACAAATAAGATTCAAATCTTACGAGTAAGGACATGTTTATGACTAAGCACCCAATTTTACAACTAAGGTTTTATGAATTTGGACAAGATTTTCAGCAAAACTTCAAACGGTCATAACTTTTGAACCGTAACTCCGTTTTCAGTGTTCTACCCATCAAAATGACCGTCAGAACGAGGAGAACGACACGTAACATTGACTAAAGTCCATTCGTGTCAACCTTTGAGGCTTAAAAATGCTCCTGTCACACCCCCAAATTACCTGTTTTGCAGCGGAATGGAATTCCTGGGGATTGACTGTCATAGCATCACAATCACAGTTATATTGAACGACCTAAAGTGTCGTGTGAAAAGAACATCGTTTGATTTAATAAAATAATCAGAGTTTACAAAGTATAGGTCCCAAAGGTTTATAAAGTTTGCGGAAATATAAATATATTACAAGTCCAAACGATGGTTTTTGAAAGAAAGTGCCATAATGTACAATGATGTAAGTCGACGCCGCGACTCAAAGGGGGTTCCTTAACCATGCCATGATGAGTATGCCTTAGTTACCTGAAAATACATTGCTAAAACGGTCAACAATAATGTTGGTGAGAAATCATAGGTTTATGTAAATGTTTTATACGACTACGCAAGTATATATCTGGTATGACAATCATGTCACATAAAAATGTTACAGGTATGACAATAATGTCACATAAAAATGTTACAATTGCTTAAGCGCATGATACCGAAGCTCCGACTGATGTATGCCCCAACAGAGTGTCTTGCCAAACAACTCTAATAATGTTTATGAATGAAATGCATCCGTATGACTAGTTGGGATTCACCAACCCGGATGGAGGTGTCACCCTCGATAGATCTATCCACTCACACACGCTTCTAGATAATTAACGGCTCATGCATTGAAGTGGGGACTTTTAACTGGCAACGTGTAACTCAAGCAATGTAAATGAATTTAACATACTTGGTATCGTAATAAAAATGTTGTGCAATGTATTCTCCCCCGTAGGTTTGAAATAATGTAAAAACTTGTAAAACGGGGCTATGAAAACTCACCTGTTGCAATGATTATGATGACAAAAGTGGGTACACCGAGGTATAATGTGAAACTTTAATCTGGACCTATTACGAATGATATGATATGTAATGAGTTATGATGTAATGTTATGCATGCATTTCGTATGTTATTTATACCATTTGTGAGTTTTGAAAATAATACTTATCGTCATAAAAATACTCTTTTGACGTCTTGACCAATCTTAAATTACTTTACAAGTATTTACGTCAAAATGTCATCCTACAATAGTTTCATAATAATTTATTGTGAAATTTTAACTTTTCGTCGTAAAATAAAGTCGTCGGAATTTTTATGAAAGTGACAAAAATGGCTTCGAAAAGCTAGTTGTAAAATGGTGTACGTCGAACGTTAGGAAACGAACTCAACGGTTTTGGAAAGCTTGTATCAAAAATCTAGAAGTTTTAGTACATGAGTTTTCGTCATAGAGGTCTCGAACATAAAGATAATAGAGGTTAAATATGGTGATTTTGTCTAAAATGTGGTTTAAAAAGTGAGTTTCGGCAAAGTTTAAGCAACCGTAATTAATTTATTACAACTCCGCTATACAAACGGTTGGTCGTTTTGAAAAATATGCTTGATGATCTTAATTTTATTAGAAGACATCTCGTTACAAAAAGTTCTACGTCATCGTTAAAAATAGCCTTCAATATGGTCGTTTTGTTTACCGTAACACTTGTCAACTAAAAATAATATAGTTTTTCGTAAATAATAAAGTTACGGCAATTTTATGAAAACGTGTATATTTTAGTCGTTTCAAATCCGTTTTCTACGTATTATACGTCCTTAGCTTCGTATCAAAGTATACTAATATATTTTTGATAAGTCGAAATAATTTATAGAGCTTAAGACTCGTTTTGACTTCGTACAAAATAAAAACATGTTGCTGAAATTTCAGAAAATATATATTTCGTCGTCAAACTTGAAAATTTCATAACTTCTTCGTTATAACTCCGTTTTAATCCGTTCAAGCGGCCACGGATTCGTTTTAAAGGATATTTTCTAATTATCTAGGCCAAAAACTCATGTCTACTGTCGGATTTTCCAGAAATACAAAACAAGATCAGACCCTTATTTATACTTGTCGAAAATAGTTTTTCTCGTACTAAACCTATTCCAATCCCTTCAAAACAACTCCAAAGCTATTCTAATCCTACCATACACCTTCTTAGGGTGTCATGGGTTCCTAGACATCATCAAGACCAATATATAACAAGGGAATAATTATAGGATGACCTTTATATATAGAACTCTAAAAATCAAAGTAAAAATGGTATAAATACACATAAGTCTTGCATGTTAGCTAAGAAAATGATGAAATATATATGAAATGAAAATGGAAGATGAAAAATGTAAATGATATGCTTACAAGTAAACTATGATGAGGTGATTAGAACAAGGATTAACCTAAACACCCTAGGTTTTTATTTCAAAACCTTAATAAGAGTGTAATCTAGATTGTTATTACTTGAGCTTTGAAAATTTTTGGATGATCCCTTGTACACCTTGGTAGAACCGGTTATGAGGAAGAACAAAGAGAGAAGAAATAACACTAACTCTTGAAATTGTTGAAATGAATGAATGAATGAATATCTATACATGTAGAAAATCTTACCAATCAATAAATGCTAACCCTCCCCCTAGGGCCGGATTTTTGGGGACAATGTTTCTCAAGGATTTTTTTTTTTCTTTTATATAATGTGTAATTGTTAGAAAATGTAAGTAAAATGTACACGTAAGAATACTTGTAAGATTTAATATACATTAGTGTATTTAAGGTAATTTTAGGTAAAAGAAATTTTTAATAGATCAAAGTAGAGTATAATGAGATCATAAAAATTGTAAAAATACATTCCTTGTAAAATTTGAGCGATATAATAATTATCGTGTAGTTTTTAAGAAAAATGTCGTAATAATATAACCTTAACGATTTATAGACAAAATAAATTTAAAACACTAGGTAAACTCAAAATATAGTTTTTATAAGCTAAATGTAAGTATAAAAATATGTCGGGATCATTTTTGGAAGTATGGGATTAAAGGTTCAAAATAATAACTCACGCGGTAACGTTTATTTAATAAAAATTTACGCGTTTAATGTGAAATGCAATGTCATGAATGAACTAACATGATGCAAATGATGCTAATGAAATGTAGACTAAACTTAGTCCATATGAAATGTTCGTGATGATATGATCATGAATTCGCCGCTAAACCATTAAGGTTACGCGAATTTGGAATACGTAAACCTAGTTTACGATAAATGATGAAATTGTGAAACTTGAGAAATTACCTGAAAGTACGAGTTGTCACAGCTCCGAACAAAATTTATTAAGGTTTTTAAGTTTTCAGACCAAATTTTCACTACAACCACCGAGATTAATCTTCATCAAACACAACTCCTTTATCATTGAATCGATCCTACATCAACTTTATCACAAATACCTTCTTCAATGGCAACTCAGCAAGACATTCATGCAGCCAATGCTGAAAACCGTCCTCCTATCTTTGGAAAAAGGTGGATATCTCCAATGGACAAGTCGTATGCTCCGCTACATCAAAACCAAACCTAATGGAAAACTCATGATTCAATCCATTAAGTATGGACCCATTAAACCACGACAAGTCCAAGACCTTGGAGATCCTAATGGAACACCTCATGTTCAACCATTTTTTCGTGATCAACATGAAACAGAATACAATAAAGATGATAAGAAATAGATCGAAGCATATGACATGGCAATACACATCGGCCAACTGGGATTACCAAGAGACATCTTTGCTGCTGTAGACAGATGTGAAACTGCTTATGATATGTGGGAACGTGTTAGACGTCTATGTTATGGAACATAAATTGGACAACAAGACATGGAGAACAAGCTGCTAACTGAATGGGAGAAGTTTACCTCAACTCCAGGAGAATCCATTGAATCCTACTATGGAAGGTTTTGAACTTGGATGAACAAGTTAATCTGAAACAAACTGACACCCAGAACTATCGTGAGCAACATCAAATTCATCAACAATCTTCAAGAAGAATGGGGATGCTATTTCACTATTGTCAACCAAACAAAGGACTTACATCAGGTGAACTTTGATCAACTATACGATTTTCTGAAACAAAACCAAGCTGAAGCCAACGAGTCAGGAAAGAAAGACTAGCAAAGAATCATGATCCATTGGCACTAATTGCACAGACACAAACTCCAGTGATCACACAACAGAAACCTTCATCTTCCACTAACAACAACATGTAACAATCCATCCCACAACCACAAAATGTTATCCCTCAACAACAATTCTATATACCAAAACAACAAGTCAATCAACAACAACAATATCCACAATACTAGGAAGCAGAATCACTGAACTTAAAGCTGAACAAACAGAGGCTTTGTCTAATGCATTTGCTTATTTGACTAAAGTATTCAAAGGATGTTAATCCACACCAGGTAACAACGACCAAAGGATTTCTTCAAACACTCGTAACAGGCAAATTGCATAGCCGGGTTTGAATATGGGTCAACAAGGAAAAATGGCTGGAGTTATTGGGAATCAACAGGGATATGTTCTTTGGATTTCACATGGGTAATCAGGCGGTTCCGTATCATGGTAATCAGATGGGTCAGAATGTTGGAATCAGATGGGTCAGAATGTTGGGAATAGAATAGTGGGTAATCTGAATGGGAATGTTGCAGCTCCAGCTGTTGGAAATTATGGAAATGTGAATCAGGCTAATCAGGTTACGTGTTACAACTGTCAAGGAGTGGGTCACATTGCAAGGAATTTCCCTATTAAGCCGAAAAAGAAGGATTCAACGTATCTTCAGAAAACATTGTTGTTGGTACAAAAGGCAGCAGCATGGATGCAGTTGAGTGCTGAGGAACATGACTTTATAGCTATTATGGATGAAATGGAAGATCGAGAGGATATCAATGCGAACTACATCTTTAAGGCAAATCTTTAGGAGGCTAAGTACGACACTGATTCTGACATACCTCCTGTTTATGATGCCAACGCAGTCTCTGAGGTACCAATCATTGATCCATGCTATAACAATGTCATATTTGATGTGTTTACTCATGAGGAGCAACATTCTGTGACGCCAGTACCCACTTATGATACATACCTAGACAATCCGATTAGTAGCAATATTAACTCCGAAACTCCAGATGTAGATCCTAGCGGAGGCTCGTGGCAACAAAATCTTGAGGCTGATGAGGAAACACGTGCCTTATTTGAAACATTAATTAACAATTATGGCATTGAAATTGAGAAAGTTAAAAAGGTCAATCGCGATGTTATGGCCGAGAATGATAAATTGACGTGAGCTTGAGAGGTATAAGGAAAATGAAAAAGCTTTTGAATTTCACAAAATCAAAAGTCGAAATTAGAAACTGGTTATCGAAATTCCGTTTTAAGAGAAAAAAATTGCAAATCAAGTATGACACACTTGATGTTAATTTAAGCTTGAAAATAAAGTCTTTAAACGAGGAAATTTCTAATCTTAAAAACCAACTTTCTAAACAAAAAGCAACTTATTCTGATCTTGAAAAAGAGAAGAAACAGTTGATACCTGATTTTTCAAGACAAGAAGATTCTCTTCTTGATGAAATTCTTGAGAAAAATGAAAAAAATCAACAAATTGAAAATTTTGATTGTTACAAAAGGTCATTCTGCTCAAACAATCAATATGATAACTAATCAAACAAATCCATATTAGTATACAACACAAAAATGGCTCTTGGTAACAAAACTCCTTGTGCACTCAAGAAAGCTCAAAAAGAATAGAATGTTTTGTATAATGAAAAAGCTTTGTTAGATAAGCATGGACCCATAAATGTTTGTGATTCTCATGAAACGTTATAACTAATTGACGATAGTAGATCAAAAATGAAACAAAAGAACCCAGAAATAAAACCAATTGATTATAACAAACTTAACAAACTTTCTGGAGTTACTTTTGTCCCTCAAAAAGAAAAGTCAAAGTTTTCCATAATACCCAATGTTTCAAACAAAGAGTCAAAACCAGTTTAAAAACCAATTGTTGTCTCAAAATCATTTTTGAACATGGAAAAAATATCTTCAAACAATCCCTTTAACACAAGTGATGCAAGAAGATTTTTAGATAACGTTAAAATTAGAATTGGGCAACTTCAAGAGATTGTTAAGTCTAAAACTAGTATTAGTACTAACAACTAGTTTTCTAGTTTTCATGATGAAATGAAAAAGGTTTTTGAAACTGAAATTGTCATTCCACTAAATAACATTACTGCGAGGGTAATTTATTTTGAACAAGAATTTTTGAAAGAAACAGGTAACTCTCAACTTAAGTTACGCCGTAACTAGATTCGGCCTATAAATACCAGCCCTAAATTCTGCATTTCACATCATTCACTCCATACACAAAGCAAAGAACGTGAGTAGGGGACCGAAGGCAGATCTTGAGGAGCATACGGAGCCATATCCAAGGGAGAAATCACTCCCTAACGATAAGCATTAGCGATTTATCATTTCTTTTACTTTCAATTCATGTATTTCATTATGTCAAACGTTGAATTGATTGTTTCATTTAATATGATCGGCTAAGCACCTCTGGTGCTAGCCTAGTTATGATTCCTTAATTGTTATGTTTATGTTTACATAGCTTTCGTATAATTGTTTCTAGTGTATGCATGCATAGTTTGTTGGTAGCTACCCTTGTTTCGGTAGTTTTAAATGGCGGTAGTGTCTAGTTGCTTAGAAGAATTGACCAACTGACCCTAAGTTGACCAACTGACGACCCTTCTTCGCTTGTGCTAACAGACCAAATGATCACCTGCCGTTTGGATGAACAGTTAAATCATTACAAATTCCCTATTTGATTTTTCACCCCGTGCCATTGCAAGAATCTTGTTTTGGAAATTTTAAGTTTCAATCCTCTCGCGTTACCATAGGTTCTAACTTCTACGAGGATCAACTTTAAAACAACCCATATTTTGAAAAAATTAGAAAAATTAGAAACAGAAAATCATTCAACTATTCAAGTCAACTGAGGGAAGAGATCTAGTGAGAAGTAATATTAAAATGAAAAGAATGAGAAAGGTTTCTAACCACATATTTTAAATAAGAGGGAGAATTTTAAGGGGAGATGCATCTACTTTTGTAGGTGCATTTTATATGTGTGGTTGTGGTTTCTTGTCACTCTTCTCATTCTTATTTTTCTTCTTATTTGATCCTTACTCAGTCAAGTGATTCGAAATACCAAGGATTAGATGTTTACAAAGGCTTGGCTTTTGTGACCCTCAAAATACAAAACAGATGGGAAGCTTGATATTGATTGCAGCAGATTTGTTCATAAGGAGTTACGATTTGACGACCCTTCTTCGCTTGTGCGAACTGACCAAATGTCCTAGCGACCTAAACCCCCACTTGAAGCAATTGGAAGTAATTAGACGTGATCATAACTTGATAGGATGAGTAACTAGGTTAGCACACTTCTCCTCTATTGATCACAACCCTTGCCTTTATTCGCTTTCTTTATTTCTTGTTTTATTAGTTTATTAATCTGTGACACCTAGACTTAATTAGAATCCGCTCACATAGCTCTTGGGAAGACCTCGGTTTTACCGATTACTACACTACACACGATCGGGTACACTGCCCGTTAGTGCATAAGGTAGACCATAGGTAAATGAGACACTTATAAATATTAAAACCTGATCAGTAAAACCTGCATCATTAAGTTAGTCTCTTATTATTTTTAATCCAACCTAATCCAATCCAAGCCCAAACGAGGCCCATGGCCAAGCCTTTAGGGCATCTTGTATTCAACTATAAATATACCTCAAATGTGTCATTTGAGGTGTGTGATTGAGTGTGTAAGTGTGTGTTTTGTTTATGAAACACAAGTTCTTGTTCTCTTCTTTATCTCTCTAGTGCTATACATTTTACATACTTTAAGGCACCAAACCGTGCTTCATATTTCATGTGTTAAGGTCGTTATACGTGATAAGGATGATAAAAACAAGGTCCTACATTCCTTAGCAAAGTTCCTCTTACTGCAGATGAGAAAATAGCAAAGAATAATGATTTCAAAGCTAGGAGCTTGTTGTTGATAGCTATCACCAATGAACATGTAATGGCTTTCAATCAATACAAGACTGCCAAAACTTTGTTTTAGGCTTTTGTCACTAGGTTTGGTGGTAATGAAGCTACCAAGAAAACTCAAAAGGCTTTGATGAAGCAAAATTTTGAGAACTTCACTGCAACCAGAAATGAATCTCTTGATCATATGTTCAAGCAGTTGAGAAGTTAGTCAAACTGGCGTATTAGGTGTCAATATTCCTCAAGAAGACATCAACTCCAAGTTTCTAAGGAGTTTTCCTGCTGAATGGTACACACATGTGGTTGTCTGGAAGAACAAATCAGAGATTGATACCATGACTCTGAATGACTTGTACAACAATTTTAAAATTGTTGAACATGAAGTTAAGAAATCTGGAGGCACAAGTTCTAGTTCTGGGAACATGGCTTTTGTATCTGCTCACAACAATGCCAGTCCTGAAGATTTTATGGCCTCAGGAGTTAGTACTGCTAGTTCACAAACTGGTCCAGCTGGTATTGGTGATACAACTTTCTATGCTTTTCTATCAATTCAATCAAATGGATTTCTGCTCTCTCATGAAGATCTTGTGCAAGTTGATGATGATGACCAAGAAGAGATGGACATTATGTGGAATGTTGCTCTTCTAAGCATAAGGGCAAAGAAGTTCTGGCAGAGAAAAGGGAAGAAGATCACCATCAATGGTGATGACACAATTGGATTCAACAAATCAAAGGTGGAATGCTTCAACTATCACAAGATGGGGCATTTTTCTAGGGAGTGCAGATGGCCAAAACAACAGGACAACAAAAGTAGATGGAATAAGAGTCAGAAGGATAGTGGAAAGAAGATGATTGTGGAGGAGCCTTCTTCAAAGGCTATGGTGGCTATTGATGGTCTTGGATATGACTGGAGCTTCATGGTTGATAAAGAGGAACCATCAACAGAGAAAACTATGGTGGCTACTAAGATGGCACTTATGGCTTTCTCTGACTCTAAGGTACATACAATTAAAAGTAGTTCAAAATCATGTTCCGCCTTAAAAGAATATGAATCTCTTAAACAACAATATGACAATCAGAGAATAGAGCTAAATCAAACCCGTTTTAATCTAGCAAATCATAAAAGAGGTTTAGCTGTATTAGAAGAGCAAATAGTGCATTATAAGAAAAATAAGTCTGGTTTTTCTAAAAATATTCCTTTGCTTAAAAGAGAAATTTCTCATAAAGATGTTGAGATAAGTATGCTTAGAGAAGAATTAGAAAAGATAAAGAAAGCTAAAGAAAACATACAAATCAGTGTAGAGACTCTAGAATATACATCTAACCAGGTTTCTAAAATGCTTGAGAGTCAAATTCACATAAAGCTAAATATGGTGTAGGTTACAAATCAGTTCCACTTCCATTTAGAGGTGTTCCTTCACCTCCAGATATTGACTTAGCACACACTGGTTTGGAAGAATTTTAAGAGCCAAAATTTGAATATGGACCTAGGACTAAATAAAATGTGAGTCTAGAAAATTCTAGGGTCAATGATGCTTTTGAAGGTGCTAGTGATACCTCATTGGTTGAGGAAAATGAATCTGGGGTAAAGGTAGATGGAAAAGCATTTTGTACTGCTGCAGCTCAAAAAGAAACTGTTAAGCCTAAAGTTGAAAATGTTAGACCTAAGAAGGAAGTAAAACAAGTTAGGCCAACAGTTAGATATGCAGAGTTGTATAGGTCAACCAGTAGCTCTCCACAGCCTAGGGGAAATCAGAGAAACTGGAATAATCTCAAGTCCCAACAACTAGGCAGTAAGTTTGTTTTGTGTAATAAAGCTTGCTATGTTTGTGGTAGTTTTGACCATTTGCAGACTGAGTGTAATTACCATCAAGGGAAAATGATGGTAAATGGGAATTCAAGGGTAACTGGGTATGCTAATACAAGGGTGAACACAAACAATTTTGCGAGAAATACTCACCCTAATGTAAATAGAATGTGATTCCCAGAGCAGTCTTGATGAAGTCTAGCATCAAACCTTTAAGTACTGCTAGACCAAATCAGACTGCTTACTCAAAACAAACAGTCTCAAGTCCTAAACCAACTTCAAGTTTTTATAAACAAGTACAGGGTATTGATTGGTCTTTGAATAAGAGAAATGTTTTTAGAAATAAGGGTTGTAGGCAAAAAGTAAGATCTAATAGTCCAACAGTTTGTCTTTGCTAGGCTAGTAGTTAGTACTGCTAGGTCTGTGGGCATTGTCAGGGAAAATGGGATCAATCTTTGTTAAGGCCTCAACATGTTGGAAATAGAGACCCACCAAATCTAGCAGTGCATCAATAATAAAGAAATACAATTACATTGATGTACAAGGCAGATCCAAGTCAGTGATGGCTTAGGTCCCCAAAGGAAACTAATTTCCTTTCTTTTATGTGCAGCGACATTCAAATGATGAAGAAGATCAAGGATACTCAGATAGTGGATGTTCCAGGCACATGATTGGGAATATGTCCTACCTTTCAGACTGTAAACCTTTGGATGGTGGATATGTTTCTTTTGGTGGTGGTATAGGTGGATGGATTAGAGTACAGGTACAATCAAGACTGGAAATCTTGGTTTTGAAGATGTGTATTATGTGAAGGAGCTAATATACAATCTCTTTAGTGTGTCAAAAATGTGTGACAAAAAGAACTTTGTGCTTTTTACTGACACTGAGTGTCTTATCCTATCCCCAGAATTTAAGTTGCCTGATGACAATGAGGTATTACTTAAAGTTCCTAGGAAAGGCAATCTATATAGTGTTGACATGAAAAACATAGTTCCTAAGGAGAATCTTACTTGTTTGGTTGCAAAAGCATCATTGGATGAGTCCATGTTATGGCATAGGAGACTTGGTCATATTAACTTTAAAACCATTAATAAGATTGTTAAAGATGGTCTGGTAAGAGGATTGCCTCAAAAACATTTTACAAATGATCAAACCTGTGTGGCTTGCCTTAAAGGTAATCAACACAGAGCTTTTTGTAAGCCCAAGACCCAAAACTATAATACTCAACCCTTATACATGCTTCAGGACTTGTTTGGTCCTACATCTGTGAGTAGTATACATCATAAGAAATACTGTCTTGTTATTACTGAGTATCTAGGAGCTAAGGATGAGACTTACATCATTCTTAAGACTTTCATTACAGAAGTAGAAAACCTAGTTGATAAGATGGTCAAGATCATCGGGTTTGATAATGGGACAGAATTTAAAAATAGAGTTATGGATGACTTTTGCAGGGAAAAAGGTACTAAAAGAGAATTTAGTGTGGCTAGAACTCCTCAGCAAAATAAGGTTGATGAGAGGAGAAATAGGACTTTGATAGAAGCTGCTGGGACCATATTAGCTGATTCAAAGCTTCCCATGACTTTTTGGGCAGAAGCAGTTAATACTGCTTGTTATGTGCAAAACAGGGTTCGGGTAGTTTATTCTTAAAACAAGACACCTTATGACTTGTTTAGAGGTAGATCTCCTACCTTAGAGTTCATGAGACCATTTAGATATCATGTCTCTATTCTCAATACCTTAAATTATTTGGGTAAATTTGATGGAAAATCTGATGAGGGTTACTTTGTTGGGCACTCTATGGTTAGTAAAGCTTTTAGAGTATATAATCTGAGAACTAGGAAGGTAGAGGAAACACTGCATGTAGAGTTTTTGGATAATAAGGATAATGTTGTAGGAGAAGGTCCAAAGTGGTTGTTTGATCTTAATTCTCTAACCCAGTCTATGAACTATGTACAAGTGAATGCAGGTACATATACTAATGATTTTACAGGTTCAGAAGAGTATGTTGATACAGATGAACTAAGCATGGAGGAAGAATCAGATCATGATCACATTTTGGTGCAAGTTTTGAAGGACATTTATGAGGTTGCTTCTTTTTCAAAGAATGATGATCCACCATCTCCTAGTGCTGATTCAAAGGAAAATGATGCTGGTGTGGTCAATACAGATGATGTAGACACTCAGAACAAAGAGACTCCTGAAAGAAGTACAAATTGAGATGGTACTACTACGCCAAAACATAGTACTGCTGGGCAAAATGCTAATACTACTGAACCAACATTTAATATTGCTCTTCAGACTGATCTTTTTGATGAGTTTGAAGCTGATTTCAACAACATTCCTCTCTGATGAGTGCGTATTCACTCATCATTTTTGGTCAAATCTGAGTACCAAAACATTTAAAACACTCGAAATGCATCAAAATACGAAAATATCCCAAAATTGTGTTTTATATGTTTGGATGCAAAATGTTTAAAATCGGTTGAAAAACGAACAAAGTTTGCATAATTGGCGGTTTAGTCCCGTCTTTCAAAAATTGAGAAATAGTCCTGACACGTAATTTAAAAGAAAACTCACCAAAGGTCCTCTTGAAATCATAAGTTGTCATAATTAGTCCTTTGGTGAAAAATTTCAAAAGTTTGAGAAATTACAGTTGTGATCCACGGATTTTTAAAAATTGTCAAGTTTAGTCCTCGGGTTTCACAAATTGACAAATTCAGTCCACACTTTGGGTGATTGACAAAGTCAGTCCTTGGATAATACTTCATAAATTACAGCTTTGGTCCCCGGGTTTGGATTGTACATGTTTAACCCCTAATCTACAAATTGGATCCATATCTAATCCTAAGTCCAAACCAAACCTAGGCCCAAAAATATAATAAACAAACCAAACCCACCTCTGTCTTCCTTCTTCCCCTTCCTTAAACAACCCAATCTCCATGAACCCTAACTTTTCCCGTACCCCAAACCCCTCACTTTCTCTCTCAAACACTCAACCCCCCAAACCTTCTATTACCCAACTTCACCTTTACCCAACCCCCCCCTTAATCTCTTTTAACCGGTTTACCCCTAATCCCAAGCCCACTACTTTCTTTCACCCCTCCCCAAGAATCTGTCACGAGTTACCAAGCCATGTTGGAAATCCAAGTCACACCCTATTGGAGCTCTCAAAAGGGACGGCCAAGATGTGTTTGAGTGGTGCCCAAGAAAAATTCAATGGCTGAGATGATATCAAAGAAACACAAAAGGACTCCTAGTCTCATTCCTCTCGAAAAAACAAGCACAAGCTCATGATATGAAGACCATTGCCAGTAGTATAAAGATAAAAGCTTGTAAGCCTTTGAAAGGCATGAGGATTTTAGGATTTAGTTATTTTAAAAGTTTTAGTTTCGCTTTTTATTAAGTTGTATTATGTCTTTTTAATTAATGAAAAATTTCTTCACTTGTTGGTTTTACTTTTTTGCTTATTTAGCTAATAAGCACTTTAGTGCTTATTAGCCTATTGCTTATTAATTCTCAGTCATAAGTTCATTTTAAGGTTTTAAGTAAGTTTTATAAGTAAACAATACAAAGTCTGCTGTTAAAAAAATTGTTTTCAAAAGCATTCCACCCATTAAGGGGTGTTTGGTTTAAGCTTAATTGAGGTCTAAAAGCGACTTTCTACCCACTTTGACTCTCAAAGTCAAAGTGGGTTAAGGTCTAGATAAGTTTTTAAAGTTGAGTTTTAGATACAAAGATTGCAAGTTTGGTTTATATAAAAAATTTTCACAAAAATGCTTTTGTTGCTCTCATTTTTAAACAGCGGCAATTGTACATGCATTTCAAGCCCTCTCCACGGCTTATTTTTAAGCCAAATCTTTTCAAAATTGTTTTTCTCACATCTCAACGTACCCAACTCAACATAGCATTAGTTAGTTTGCTTGTAGGAATAGTCTAGCTTAGTTAAAATAGCACTTCAAATCGCGTCAAAATCCACGCAGTACTTTTGTTTGGTGACCTATAGCAGCCCTTGTTTTAGCTTATTTCATGTTCCCATTTTAGCTTATTTAGTATCCTTAGTGCTTATTAGGTGACATAGACTAGGTGTACCAATTTTTAGCTTATTTCATGCTTGTTTAGTGCTTATTTAGCTTCTTAGAATAGCTTAACAGTTCCTTGAATGCCATTTCCCTTTTAGCTTAAGACTTCCCCAAACGCTTATTACCCCCTAGTTTAGTGCTTATATTACGTACATCTAGCTTATCATTGTTTCAAAACATTACAAATGCTTATTTACAAGATTCTTAGTGCTTATTCATTGATCCTTTGTGCTTAAAACTGAAAAGGGTGTTTGTTTTAGCCAATGTCATTCTGTGTTGGAATAAGCGAGTCTCCAAGCTGCTTATTTCCAAGTTTTGATAAAAAGTGTCTTCACAAAAAATTCTCATTTTCATCTTATTATTAAGTTTCAAAAAGAAAATTTCAAAAAAATAGTTTTCAAAAGGTGCGGGGTGGGATTCGACCCCGACCTCTTGCTCAAACACTCAACACCACGCTCATTAACCAAGCGCCCTAGGGACTTTGATTAGTCATTTCTTGCACCCTTTAATATTTAAAGTACCAATACGATTTCTAGCTTATAGCTTATTTTGGCTTTTTAAATGCTTATTTCATAAAGTAGTGTACCTCTTTTTTATTTTTCTCAAAATCAGTATAACTTAAAGTATTTTTAGTGAAAATTTCAGATTTTTCTAAAATCATTTAGTATTTTTAATAATTAAATTAGATTAAATTAGTTTTTAATTTGTAATAAATAATTTAAAAGTCGAAAAAATTCCGGCTTTTCCTAAAATTATTTTTAGTCATTTAGAATGTAGGAAAATTGATTTCACACCCGTGGCCCTTAAATTGCAAAAGTTTTACGTTTTTGGACCGGTGGTTCTGGGTTTTTGCGTTTTTTGCATTTTAGCACCCTAGGATGTAATTTAGCGTTGTTTTATTGTTTCTTAGGCTTAGTCGTATTTTATTTAGTGTTCTCTTTGTTTTACATGCTTTATTTTCATTTCCGTTCTTTAATTTGTAGTGTAATCAAAATCCAAAATTCGTTTAACCAATTCAAGTCCTAATCACGAAACTCAACGACATTGTCAATTTCACACCTCGTTGGGACACGACCCGGGGAAATCACTTCCCGGTATCACTTTTATCACACCCGTGAGATTTGGCACGTTAACCCTTTTCCCAAAAGGTTGATTTGTCGAGTTTTACGGTTAATTTGATATTGTTGATATTTGTGATTTTCTCACTCACTTCCTTCACAACGAATCAAATTTTGGCGCATTGCCGAGTGTGTGTTCGCGACAATATCGTGAAGTTTTGCGATTAGTGACTTGAAGATCCTTCCTCGTGAAGTTACCGTTTTTCATAAAATCCGAAAAAACCAAAAATACTCTTCTCATTCCTCTTATCCGTATGATTCTATTTCTCTTACCCTCTCATACCGTTTGATTCTACTCTTCTTCAACCTCAAAACCGTTTAATTCTATCTCTTTAACCCTCTATATGTTTAATTCTTATGTCGACAATCATCAACATCATGGTCACAAGTGTGTGTGTGAGCGGTGTGGAAGGCCTAGTTCAAGCGAATTTTGCAATTTGTGCGAACTATCCATCAAAAAGTCTTTTCAAAGTTATTTTGACCACCATACAACCCGAACCCGTTCAAACGTCGGAGTTACCTCAAGCACCCACCGAGGGTCCCGAGGACACTTTCTTTGAATCTAGAGCCCGTAATCTAATCGAGCAAATTCAAGCCGATGAAAAGGTTAGAATTAGAATTGATTACGATGAACTCGTTCAAACACCGGAGACCATAACGGAAGTGGTGGAACTTGCTAGCTCTAAGAGCACACCACTTGTCCCAACTCCGGAATCTTCAGAACGTTTTACCGACGATTTCTTTAGGGTCAGAAATGACATGATTCAAAACTTCTTAATTGAACTTCGTCAAGATTCAACGGGAAATACCGCTTTACGTGATGTTGTTGAACCCTCGATTCCTATTCCCGAGCCCGAAATATCTTCGTTTGATCAAAATTATTGCTACGGTTGTGGAGACTTGTTACCACAAGGTTTTCGTTGTTACAAATGTATGTGCGAGTGGTGTGGAAACTATCTTGTTAATGGATGTTGTTCGATTTGTGCCGAGAATTCATTCGCTATGATTCTAACCCGGACTTTTTCAATTATCCTCAAAACAATTTCAACTACCCTCCACAAAATTTATACGAACCAGAACCGTATTTTCATCATTTCAATGATCAAACATCGTTTCAAAATTTCTCTCCCAAATACCCTCATTGTGCTAAGTGTGGGGGTCCTCATGATGATTATCAATGTCAATCGTGGGATCATAATTACTTTGGACCCGATCCTTGTTATAACACTTCCAGTTTTGACAATGTCCAACCCCACAACTTCCGTCATCGATCAATATCCTTGTATCCTCGAAGAACTTTCCGAGGAACAAGGCTCGCATACGAAAGATTACTAGCTGATGAGAGAGCAGCTCAAAAGCTTCTCCTCTTTAACGAAGCTTGCCGTCTCGATGACGAGGATGAGGAAGATTGGGAGATGACTAAGGACAAGGTGCATATCTCAAGCCCACAAAGTACCGCACATGTCCACTCTCCGCCCTTATCTTGCCTATCTACCTTAGAACCGTCGGATAATCTTTTAATGGGGGCGAAAATCTTAGCAACTGTTGCGGAAGCGGAACCGTCTTGTGTTGAGAACCTTGTCCCAAACCCAAGTGAGTCGAGGTTATCTCGGTAATATGTTTGATGAGCCTCTTGATGATGATTCTTCTCTTGACATCCCAAACGATCATGTCGAGATGTTCTCCGATTCTGACAACGATTGTACTTCGTTTGACGATTCTTTATCTTATGGAGACATCGATTATGTCGAGACTTTCCTTCGAGCTAGTTAGCTTAGAGGAGGTGAGAACCGATGATCTGGAAATTGAGGATGAGATACTCCGTGAAAAATTGTTCAATGTAAATCTCCTCGTTTCTAAGATCGAATCATTTTGTGCTAAACCAGCTTCATCTCCTATCCCCATTGTGGATAGTGACTCTATCTTGGAAAAGCCGAAACATTTCACGAGCTTGAGGCTTTCTCCAATGATTCTCGTCACGGAATTTGAAATATTCGCTTTGATGACGATCATCTTGAAAAGAGTAGTGGCATTCCCACTTTTCATCTTTCTCTTCGGTATGAGTCGTCCACATTTGAATTGCTTCCTCCTTCCGAAGGAGTAGGCTTTTCTATGAGGTTCGCCGGTGAACTTCGCCCACATCGATCCTCTTCTTAGAATTGAGGATGAGCTTTTTGAGCAAAATGCTCTGCATCCCCTTTCATCCATGAGTAACTCATCCACCCTTGAGGATTTTACCATGGTTGATACTTGCGTTTCATTCCTCTCTGAGGATAAAGTTTTCAAACCGGGTATCTTACCTTTCAAAGGAGTTCACTCTCGGATATTTCTTAAGTCCAACACGGATGTTGTGACTTCTCTTGCGGTGGAAAAGATTTCTGAACATTCCGTTAATGTTCCTCAAACTAATCTTTTGCCCACCTATCCACACCTGTTGTCAAGTAATTGACACTTTGCCTTCTCATCCCATTTCTTCTCCATGTCTTAACTCCTACGGGAGTGAAGACACCATCTTTGACCCCGGCATTTCTCATTCTCTTGGCCAGGGGAATATATCTCATCGGTGTGGAACTTTCACGTGCTTCAAATGTTTGTCCAAACATTGTGAACGAAAGTCCGATCGAGATTGGTTTTCCACGTTGCTTCCCCAAGAACAAATGAATTGAGGGTCGAGTCAAGCTAGCGACTCGGTTATCAAAAACTTGATTAGCACTATATGGGTTTTCACCGTATTTGATTTCTTTCTACTTTCTACCACCCTAGTGTGGGGTTGCCACATGTTAAAAAAAAAAAAATATATATATATATATATATATATATATATATATATATATATATATATATATATATATATATATATATATATATATATATATATATATATATATATATATATATAAATAATGGCCGTAGTATTTCCTTTTCGTTCTTTGTTTGGCATACATGCGGTACTTTGAATATAGAGGGCAATATTCATTTCTAAGTGTGGGGGGAATTCTCACGAATTTTATCATATAATTAAATCAATTCCCCGTTTTGGCCAAAATTTTTTTTGGAATAAGTGTTTTGCACTTATTTCGGTTATCGATCCGCCATACGTATGCAGTAAGACAAAAGGATTGGCTAATCCAGGAGCAAGCGGCTCTTGGTAAAGATTTCTCAAATCCGTTTATATGGCTTGCAATTTGCCCAAAATTGTATGGTTCTCAACTCACCATATCCTTAAAAGTGAAGAGTTGGCTAGCCCACAAGGTTATGGCTTGTGGTAAAGGCAGTGGAAAATCCATAATTGGTAATCAACTCACCAAAGATAATATTGATAATTTATCTAAGAGTTGGCTAGTCCAGAAGGGTATGGCTTCTGGTAAAGACAAAATCAAATCCGTTGAAAGCTGGTGGTTTGCTCAAAATCACATGGTTATCATGTACCATAGTTCTCACTTGAACTAAAACATTTGGCTACTTCAGAAGTAATGGCTTTTGGTAAAGAGACTCAAATCCATTATGTTTTCTCAAAAGATTGCTAGGGACTAGCAATGCTTTAGATGTGGGGATTTGATGAGTCGCGTATTCACTCATCATTTTGGTCAAATTGAGCGCAAAACATTTAAAACACTCGAAATGCATCAAAATCGAAAATATCCCAAAATTGTGTTTTATATGTTTCGGATGCAAAATGTTTAAAATCGATTGAAAAAGCGAACAAAGTTTGCATAATTGAGTTTAGTCCCCGTCTTTCAAAATTGACGAAATAGTCCCTGAAAGCACGTAATTTAAAAAAACTCACAAAGGTCCTCTTGAAATCATAAGTTGTCATAATTAGTCCTTTGGTGAAAAATTTCAAAAGTTTGAGAAATTACAGTTGTGATCCCTGGATTTTTAAAAATTGTCAAGTTTAGTCCTCAGGTTTCACAAATTGACAAATTCAGTCCCTGCACTTTGGGTGATTGACAAAGTCAGTCCTTGGATAATACTTCATAAATTACAGCTTTGGTCCATGGGTTTCGGATTGTACATGTTTAACCCCTAATCTACAAATTGGATCCATATCTAATCCTAAGTCCAAACCAAACCTAGGCCCAAAAATATAATAAACAAACCAAACCCACCTCTGTCTTCCTTCTTCCCCTTCCCGCCCAAACAACCCAATCTCCCATGAACCCTAACTTTTCCCAGTACCCCAAACCTACTTTCTCTTCTCTCCAAACACTCTGAACCCCCAAACCTCTATTACCCAACTTCACCTTTACCCCCTCCCCCCCGTAATCTCTTTTTAACGGTTTACCCCCTAATCCCAAGCCCTACTTTCTTTCACCTCCCAAGAATCGTCACGAGTTACCAAGCCATGTTGGAAATCCAAGTCACACCCTTGGTTTGGAGCTCTCAAAAGGGACGGCCAAGATGTGTTTGAGTGGTGCCCAAGAAAAAATTCAATGGTCTGAGATGATATCAAAGAAACACAAAAGGACTCCTAGTCTCATTCCTCTCAGAAAACAAGCACAAGCTCATGATATGAAGACCATTGCAGGTAGTATAAAGATAAAAGCTTGTAAGCCTTTGAAAGGCATGAGGATTTTAGGATTTAGTTATTTTAAAAAGTTTTAGTTTCTGCTTTTTTATTAAGTTGTATTATGTCTTTTTAATTAATGAAAAATTTCTTCACTTGTTGGTTTTACTTTTTTGCTTATTTAGCTAATAAGCACTTTAGTGCTTATTAGCCTATTGCTTATTAATTCTCAGTCATAAGTTCATTTTAAGGTTTTAAGTAAGTTTTATAAGTAAACAATACAAAGTCTGGCATTTGTTAAAAATTGTTTTCAAAAGCATTCCACCCATTAAGGGGTGTTTGGTTTAAGCTTAATTGAGGTCTAAAAGCAGCTTTCTACCCACTTTGACTCTCAAAGTCAAAGTGGGTTAAGGTCTAGATAAGTTTTTAAAGTTGAGTTTTAGATACAAAGATTGCAAGTTTGGTTTATATAAAAAATTTTCACAAAAATGCTACGTGCTCTTGTTTTAAACAGACAGTATTACCATAAAGCCCTCTCCCGGCTTATTTTTTAAGCCAAATCTTTTCAAATTGTTTTCTCACATCTCAGCATTATGACTCAACATAGCATTAGTTAGTTTGCTTGGGAATAGTCTAGCTTAGTTAAAATAGCACTTCAATCATCCAAAATCCACGCAGGTACACGTTTTATTGACTTGCTATAGCGAAACTTGTTTTAGCTTATTTCATGTTCCCATTTTAGCTTATTTAGTATCCTTAGTGCTTATTAGGTGACATAGACTAGGTGTACCAATTTTTAGCTTATTTCATGCTTGTTTAGTGCTTATTTAGCTTTTAGAATAGCTTATTCCTTGAATGCCATTTCCTTTTAGCTTAAGACTTCCCCAAACACTTATTACCCCTAGTTTAGTGCTTATATTCTGTACATCTAGCTTATCATTGTTTCAAAACATTACAAATGCTTATTTACAAGATTCTTAGTGCTTATTCATTGATCCTTTGTGCTTAAAACTGAAAAGGGTGTTTGTTTTAGCCTTGTCAGTTCTTGTTGGAATAAGGTCTCCAACTATTTCCAAGTTTTGATAAAAAGTCTTCACAAAAATTCTCATTTTCATCTTATTATTAAGTTTCAAAGAAAATTTCAAAAAAAAAAGTTTTCAAAAGGTGCAGGGGGTGGGATTCGACCCCCTGACCTCTTGCTCAAACACTCAACACCACGCTCATTAACCAACTGCCCTAGGGACTTTGATTAGTCATTTCTTGCACCCTTTAATATTTAAAGTACCAATACAGTTTCTAGCTTATAGCTTATTTTGGCTTTTTAAATGCTTATTTCATAAAGTAGTGTACCTCTTTTTTATTTTTCTCAAAATCAGTATAACTTAAAGTATTTTTAGTGAAAATTTCAGATTTTTCTAAAATCATTTAGTATTTTTTATAATTAAATTAGATTAAATTAGTTTTTAATTTGTAATAAATAAAATAAAAGTCGAAAAAATTCCCGGCTTTTTCCTAAAATTATTTTTAGTCATTTAGAATGTAGGAAAATTGGTTTCACCCGTGGCCTTAAATTGCAAAAGTTTACGTTTTTGGACAGGGTGGTTCTTGGGTTTTAGCGTTTTTGCATTGTAGCACCCTAGGATGTAATTTAGCGTTGTTTTATTGTTTCTTAGGCTTAGTCATTATTTTATTTAGTGTTTTCTTTGTTTTACATGCTTTATTTTCATTTCCGTTCTTTAATTTGTAGTGTAATCAAAATCCAAAATTCGTTTAACCAATTCAAGTCCTAATCACTTCAACGACATTGTCAATTTCACACCTCGTTGGGACACGACCCGGGGAAATCACTTCCCGGTATCACTTTTATCACACCCGTGAGATTTGGCACGTTAACCCTTTTCCCAAAAGGTTGATTTGTCGAGTTTTACGGTTAATTTGATATTGTTGATATTTGTGATTTTCTCACACTCACTTCACAACGAATCACATATGATATTCTCTGTACTCCCCAAACAACAATCCACTAGAATCATCCTCTTGGTAATGTGATTGGAGATGTGGAGTCTGGTGTTAAAACCAGGAAACAAATTTAGAATGCAGATCAACAAGGATTTCTTATTGTTGTTTATGAAGACAGAAATCATGAAGAAGAAAACATCTTTTTGTTTGGATGTTTCCTCTCCGCATTAAACCCAAAATGTTCTCAAAGCTTTGGAGGAAGAAAGATAGGTGGAAGCAATGCAAGAAGAGCTCTTGCAGTTTAAGATTCAAAAGGTTTGGGTTCTTGTAGACTTGCCTAAGGGTGTGAGAGTGATTGGTACAAAGTGGGTGTTCAAAGTAAAGAGAGATGAAAGAGGGATTGTGATTAGAAAATAAATGCAGGCTTCTAGCTGGTTACACAAGAGAAGAGAATGACTGAAGAAGGTTTTGCACCTATAGCTAGGATTGAAGCAATAAGGTTGTTCTTAGCCTATGTTTCATTCATAGGATTTATGGTATATCAGATGGATGTCAAGAGTGCCTTTCTATATAGTACAATTGAATATGTCTATATTTCACAACCTCCACATTTTATTCATCCTGATCATCCAAACAAGGTGTACAAGGTGGTGAAAGCTCTTTATGGATTGCATCAAGCACCAAGAGCATGGTATGAAACTTTAGCTAAATAGCTGTTGTAGAATGGATTTCATAGGGGCAAGATTGATCAGAATTTGTTTATCAAGAAGCACAAAGGAGATATCTTGCTTGTATAGGTTTATGTAGATGACATTGTTTTTGGTGCTACAAAGAAGGAGATGTGCAAAATTTTGAGAACGATGCATGAGAAGTTCTAGATGAGTTCCATGGGAGAACTAACTTTCTTTTTGGGGTTACAAGTGAAGTACAGACCAGATGGTATATTAATCAGTCAAGATAAATATGTGGCTAACATTCTGAGGAAATTTCAATTTATAGATGCTAGAGTAGCCAGAACACCATTTGATACTGAGAAACCTTTGGTTAAAGATGCTAATGGGGAAGATGTTGATGTACACACTTACATGTCTACGATTGGGTCTTTGATGTACCTTACATCATCAAGACCAGATATTATGTTTGCTGTGTGTGTTTGTGCAAGGTTTCAGGTTACTCCCAAGGTCTCTCATCTTACAGCTCTGAAGAGGATCTTTAGGTACCTTAAAGGTCAACCTAAGCTAAGTCTATGGTATCTTAGAGCATCTTCTTTTGATCTAGTAGCATATTTAGACAGTGATTATGCTGGTGCCAGTTTGGATAGGAAATCAACAACATAAGGTTGTCAATTCCTATGGAGAAGATTGATATCCTGAAAATGTAAGATACAAAGTTTAGTGGCTACTTCTACAAATTTGAATATGTGGTTGCTGCTAGCTGTTGCAGTCAAGTGCTTTAGACTCAGACGCAGCTACTTGACTATGGGTATAATTTTATGGGTACTATAATTTACATTGACAATAGCAGTACAATTTGTATTATTAAAAATCTAGTTCATCATTCTAAAACAAAACACATAGAAATCAGACATCACTTTGTTAGAGATTGTAATGAGAAAAAGTTAATACAGGTTGTTAAGATTGATACTAAAAATAACTTTGCTGATTTATTAACTAAAGCTTTTGATGTGGGGAGGTTTCAATACTTGGTAACAGGTATTGGGATGCTTAACCCTTAAATGTTTTGATTTCTTAGTGATTTGTAAATGAAAGGAATTTGTACTGCTAGTTGTGTCATTTAGTACTGTTGAGTATAATTTGTACTGCTAGTGCAAATTATGTGTGTTACATTTGTCCTGTTAGTCATACTTTGCTTGTCATAAAGGAAATGCTTTGCATTGTGTTTTCTTGGTTTTGGACTAACATTGGCAGGTTGTGAAAGCAATATGATTGGTGCTAACTTGGTGTGAGAAAAGCTTATGTGGTGGATTGCTTGTAGACATAATGGATTGATGATGGACGAAATTTGGGGATCCCTTGCCAAAGGCTTACACCTGAGTTGGGAGGTTCTTTAAAATTTCGTTCTTAAAATCTAATTATGGTATACTCATGAATATGAATTGATGGAATAGTTAGTCAGATAGTAACTGAACTAACTCACTCTTTACCATTTTATACTTCTATTAGTATAATGTGTAACTCCAAAGAGCTCTGGTAGAGAGAACAGCAAGCAAAAGTGAATCTAACACTTATGTGTTAGAGGCAACAACTGCCACGAATTGAAAACCCTATCAAGAATGCTCTTTGAATGAGTATATCTGATCACATGCGGCATTTATGCTGAAATCATTGGTTTTCACACAACCAAAGGTCATATGAGACTGAAATTTGATTAAGTGTATTTCTCCACACTTAATCCCTTTAAAAATTTATGAGCAGTATGTTTTAAATGCAAATTGAGTTTATACTACTAAGTAAAAATTTTGGAAAAAGTTTGTACTCCTAGGCATATTTTATACTGCTAGCACAAAATATTAGTGTTGTTGGATAGCTATTGGCACTGTTTGGTGGTTAGATTATTTTTTTGACATTGGATAAAATTGGTAGTTACCATTCTTATAGGCATATTCCTTATCTAGTTTAACCGCTTTCTTCTCTTTAAAGAAACTACTTTATGAAGTCGGTCAAATCGAAACCCTAGGCTTAATCTATAAAAACCCAACTGGATTCACCAAACATACCATCCCATACTTTTGATTAAATCCCAGGGTACTCATTTGTTCATAACCAAAATTCTAATGGCAATTCTTGAGTTCGTTGATAAACACAACATGGTAGTATTCTTGGAGAAAACCAAGGAAGGTGAAGGTCAAACCTTTCACCAGATAGTGGACTTTCTAAATACAACCCATATAAGGTACGCTTTAACCGTAAGTCCTACTATCTATGTCTCTCACATCACACAGTTTCGGCAAACTACTATTTTCAAAACATGTGATAATGGAGACACAAAGTTAATTGCAACATTAGATGGCACTCAATTTACTATTACTGAAGGGTCTGTTAGAAGACATCTTCAACTAGCAGACTTTGAGGGTATTAATGATATGGCTAATACTGACATTTGGCAAGGTCTTACCAAAATGGGGTATGATACATCTGATCTTAAACTCCCTTTTCAAAAAGGATGTTTCTCCCCTCAGTGGAGGTTCTTTATTCATACTCTACTTCATTGTTTAAGTCCAAAGAAAACTTCATGGGAGCAATTCAATAGCAATATTGCTATTGGTCTCATATGCTTATCTACAAACAAGAATCTCGATTTTCCAAACTGGTTTTTGAGAGTATGGTGAAGAATGTCAAAAGCAAAACTAAATTTCTCATGTATCCAAGATTTATCCAACTGATTTTGAATAAAAGACCTAATAAACTTAAAACTCATAAAAGAATTTATCCAACACCTAGCCTTACCTCCAAACTTTTCAGTAATATGGATATGGCTTCAAAATTGTTTAATGGGGTTGAAGTACCTTTTTTTAATGAAGTGTTGGATCAAATTCAAGCTTGCTAGGGTGGATCAGCAATCCCAACTGAGTCCCAGCACACCCCCCATTGTTTTTCCATCCTCATCTCATATACCTACAGTTTCACACACCTATGGAAGGAAAAACAAACAAACCACTGTGGTATCTCAGCCCAATGTTCCTACTCAGACCCATGTAGCAGATGAGACTGCCTCAGGTAGAGTGGAAGAGGCACACTCCGCAGAACTTAGCATTTGGGCAGTGTCAACATAATTAAGACCTCAACCATGGCAACATCTAATGTGCCAAGTCCTTCTGGGCTTGATACAGGTGATGGAATCCCAAGCCACATGGAAAATATGGGTGGCTCATTTGATATTCCTAGTCCACCTAGGAATGAGACTGATTATATGCCTCATGATGCACCTCTCTTAGAAGGTCATACATATGGAAGTGTTGAGGGCAGTATTAAACTTATGGAATTGATGGCTATTTGTACAACATTGACCAGCAAGGTTACTAATCTGGAGCAAGACCTCAAAGACACAAAGCAACTTTATGCAAAGGTTTACAAAAAATTGGTTTTGAAGGTGAAAAGGTTCGGTGATTCATGCCATGTCGGATGAGCAAGATATGCGGAAGATAGGGGGCTTGACAAAGGTCAAAGATCTTAAAGCCAAAAAGGAAACTAAAGCTGAATTCTCAAGCTCGATGATCCGATGATGATTTGGGTAATTCTCCCAAAAGGGAGGAAAAGCGATCGAAACTCAGGGGAGGAAATTAGTTTTTGATGATCAAGATCTGGGTGGAGATTTTGAAGATTTGGGATGATCAACAGGAAGGAACCGAGCCAGTTAATCTAGATGAACCAACAGAGTTAGTTGATTTGGATGAAGATATTGGTGATACTGCTACCAGTTCTCAACAACCAGAAGGTACTGCTACCTTTGTGGAAGGTACTGCTAGTGGTGTAGCTGAAGGTACTGCTGGGTTAGTTGAGCAAATGATTGATGTTTCAAGACAGGTGTAGGAAGCGGTACAAACAGTTGAAGAAAAGGCAAGCATCTCAGTTAGTACTACTGGTTTTGAAGAAGGTATTGCTAGTGATGTTGCAAGAACTGCTGACGAAGGAAAAGATCTAATGATTGTTATTGAGCAACCAAAGAAGATGAAGAGTAGGGTTCTTACTCAGATTGATTTTGATGCTGAGGTTGCCAAGAGAGTTCATGAAGAAGAGATTGCTAGGTTCATGGAAGAGTAGAGAGTTGTCAAAGAAAGAGAGGCTAATGATGAACTTGCAGCTAAATAGTTGTATGATCTACATCATCAAGAAATACTTGTTGCTGAAAGAGAAGAAGCCTTGAATGATTTGATTGACATAATCAGGAAGGGTCAAAGAGAGAAGAGATTTGCAAGAATTAAACCACCTACAAAGGCTCAGATTATATACCAGATGAAGGAGTATATCAAGCATCAAGATAATTGGAAAGCATTCAGTTAAAGGGAAAGCAAATGCTGAGATTGAGAGGCTGTACTACAATTCGTACATAAAAGTACAGAGTTTTGTTCCAATGAGTGATAAGGATAAATTTTTAGGAGCAAAAAGGGATGCCTCAACCATAGAATCTGAAGCCTCCAAGAAACAAAAGCTGGATGAAGATGATACATAGAGGTTGGATCAGATGGTTATTCAAGAACAAGCAGTTGATGTAGTTCCTTTGGCTGCCAAATTCCCTATCACTGATTGGCAGATAGTGTCAGATGGAAATAGAAACTACATTGAGTTGAAAAGGTCACATGGCTTCAAAGGAAGATATCCAACTTTTGGTTTTATCTTTGCACTTCATTGATAGAGAAGATCTGGAAACTTTATGAAATTTAGTCAAGTTCAGATTTGGTTTAACAAGGCCCACAAGTACTTTGAATTTTGCTATGTGGCATGCTTTAAGGTGTATGTTTGAGCCAGATGCAAATGACCATTGGTGGGAAGACTACATAATTAAAAGCTGAAGATAATATCATTACTGTGGAGTGCATGTAGTGGAATTAAGTGAAATCTGGGTGTATATGCTAGTGGATAGGAATTATCCACTTTCATCTATTGTGGCAACTCAGATGCTAGACTCTAAACTTACTACTTATGCTAAAAAAGGTACTCCTATGGCTTACAAGCTTTTGAAGAAGATAGAGGAGATTGCTCAGAAGAAGTAGTGTGTTTGGAAGAATCCCCCCAACATCAAAGAGTTTAATTCATGAAACTTATTGATTTTCCGTGGAATCATAAGTTTAGGGGTGGATTGTTGGGAATTAAACGCATCAGTACTAACTTATTTAGTACTGCCAAGCTTACAAATAAGGACTGCTGAAGATAACACTAACAATACTAACTGACTTAGTACTGCTAGTACATATAGTTTGTATTGCTTATAAAATGTGTACACATTTTGTATGTATAGAATAGATATTGTGTATATCTTATACAAATAGTTTGATAGTTATCTTGTACAAGACTCCTTGTACTATAAAAGGAGGTCATAGGTTAGATGTTCAATACGTATCTTTTGTTAAGCTTCAAGGTTGTAAACCCTGGTGATAGTTGAGATTACTCGTATTATAATTAATAATATTAGAGCTTTTCGTTATATAATTGTTCACAACATTGTTTACTGTTTCATTCATTCTAATCTTCTAAAGTATCAAGTAGTAGATTCCGCATACTATTTGGTATACTCTCAAAGTAACTACAACACAAGTCTCAAGTGTTTAGATCTTCACAAACAGGAATCACAGGTGGTGTGGGTGCGACTTCACCCTCCTCGAAGGGTTCAGTCTCCCTAGGTGCAACCTCTGGTGAGATGGGAGCTGGAACCATGGGTGGTATTGGTATAGTAATGGAGGACATATCGTCCTCGATCTCTGAGTCAGACGATGATGAGAAGCTGAAGACATGATACTATAATAATCCATAAATAATAACATAATTGTAAGTCACTATCATGAGATAAATAAGGTTTTAGGTAGTCATGCATCATCTGCCAAGCAAATCTCTATGCCTAACCAAATGGTAAGCGTAAGTCATTAAAACATATTAAGTAGTGTTTAGTCGGTTATGTATTATCTGCTAAGCAAATCTCCATACATAATGTTGGTAAAGTGTGGGCACGGAGGGCGTAAGGTAGTGGTTATAAAAATTGTCCGTTTTGAAAACGTAGTTAAAGTCCGGTTTTTTTAAATACAATCTGGTTCTCTATAACCATGGCTTTGATGCCAATCTGTAACACCCCGTAAAGTTTAACGTAACAACGGAAGGCTAATCAGGGGATTACTTTATAGATCATAGTCAATAATCATAGAAAATGACTCTAAAAGAGACGTTATTATAAAAGTTGTTGTCATTCAATAAAAACTCAATAGTTATGGTTACAAAAGGAATATCATAAGGTTTAAGTTACACAAAATAAAGTTTGAGTTTGTAGAAAATGACAACGTTAATATACACCAATTGGTAAGGTCTTGGTGTCCACTCCGTGCCTATGGCATTCTTCCTTAGTTACCTGAGATAAACATGCTAAAAAGTCAACAATAACGTTAAGTAGAATCATAGGTTTAAAGTTAATCAGTTGAACACAAGATATACAGTGATAATTGGTTCGAAGAAAATTAATCAGTAAAACAATTATTATTGCCTTAAGCTCATGATATGCAAACGTTAACTGTGCATCATAGATATGATGTAAAATAATAGTGCCCTCATGGTAGATAGCTTGCCATTCTATCTAGTGTTTTCAAATATAATGCATTTTTCTGTCTAAACCAGCAACACAAACGGGTTTGTCAACCTCAATAGATCAATCCACAATATTCGCGTTCACTTGCAAGTGATTAATGACTCATCATACAAGGGTCTTTTGGCAATGACGGTAGGAAATAATAAAATTAGGCATAACATTCATTTTCAAAAAGACTTGTATTCAGGTTTATAACATGTATCTCCCTCACGGGAATTTATAAATCGAGTAAAACTGGGCCTATGAACTCACCTCAGTGATACAGTAGCAAAGTATAGCAAAGTCAAGTATGTAATGGCAACGGCTCCAACACGAAACCTAGATATAATATGGCAAGTCTTAGGTTTCGATATTTCAGATTATGACTCCAATTAGTAATGTTTGGAAAAACAACATTTGTAAGTTACTTGTATCGTATCCACTTGTGTGATAATGCTTAAAGTTCTAGAACAAAAGGTTTATATATATATATATTTATATATATATATATATATATATATATATATATATATATATATATATATATATATATAATAGTAAAGTTAAAATAAAAGACAAATATCGTAAAAAGAATAAAAAGATATATTTTTTTTAAAGTTATCCAAAAATTCCAAAAAAATTCCACAACGTCGGGTATGTTGGTGCATAAAACTTTTGTGAAAACATTTTTTATAATTTTGAGTTTTGATACGCTTTTTTAATGCACAAAAACAATTTTGATCATAAAAATTTTGATGCACAAAATTTTCAACTTGTTTTAGTTAGATGCGTAATGTTATTTTGATGAAAAAAGTCAAAAGAAGTTGGGTGCAAAACCAAATTTTTATGCACAAAAAAGATTTAATCTTGCAACGTATTTTTTCATAATTTTTTGGAAAAATATCCACTTTTAAAAAAGTTTTCACAACTCTTTCATGCACCATCATACCGATCTTGTGGAATTTTTGGAAATTGAGAACTTTTTGAAAAAAATCTTTTTATCTTTTTACGGATATTTGTCGTTTTATTGATCTTTATCCTATATATATATATATATATAGGCTCGGTTCATATTGAGAAGGTTTTATTTTGAGAAGATTGAGAAATCTTCGTTTATAAAATTGATTCATGTTTTTGATTTGATTCAGTAACATCATTTATATGAATCGAATCTATAAATTAATTTGATTCACAATCGAGTTATGATGATATTCATTAAATTTATCAGATGATTCGATATCTACATATATCGCAAATCGAGAGATTTTTAACATTGATTCATTTTTTTTTACACATTTTGAATTTTAATCACATTAAAATGAGTTTTACGCTTGAAAAACATAAATCAAAGTTAAAAATCTATCGTTTTTGAAAACCTTCTCAATATTCTCAAAATAAAAACATTCTCAATCGATCCGGATTCTATATATATATATATATATATATATATATATATATATTATTCTAGTTATTTATCATTTTAAGTTTCGCAGTTATATATTTGCATAATGGTTTTTTTATTTATCGATGAACGTATAGCTCTCGCTAATATTTATAAGAGTTTGTAAAATAATTTATTTTAAATATTCTTAAGTTGAAGCTTGACAAATATGCATATATATTATTTGAGGAGAGTTATTTTACATATCAAACTTTTTTTACATACCAAAGGACTCATCTCCAACATTCATTTAAAAAGAAATCAATGTTTGAGATTAAAAGCATTTTATTATTTCATCTATTTTTTATAATTTAAATATCTCTTAAACCGTTAATCGTTGAGGAAAAATAATTATCCATCGCGTGGCGTTTAATTATCTTTTATGGAGCGGCACTTTGATATACTTTTTCGAAAAAAGAAAAATCGTTTTTCACGTTTTTTGTCTTTCGTTTTTCTTCGAAACTGGAATTTACATGAAATATCATATATGATTTAACACTAATTTGAAGATCACATGTGATATTAGTGTTAAATCACATATGATATGTGACATCATATATAATATTAGTGTTAAATCATACTCCCTCCGTCCCATAAAAACTGTCCAGTTTGACTATTTTGAGTCTTTCTTTTTCAACTTTGACCTTAAATATTTTTGTTTGCGTTATTTAATATTTTATGAAAATCATACCAATGAACATACATTTAAATATCAATCCATTCATATATTTTTTATCAAGTGTTATAACGATATCGATAATATTTAAAGTTGATTGTAAAAATGACTAAAAAGTCAAAGTGGGATAGGTTTTGTGAGACAGTGATAAATCACATATGATATCATATCATATATGATTTAACACTAATATAAATGTGGTATTCATTAATGTTAAATCATATATGATTTTTTTACTGCAATTTCAGATGTAGTAAAAAAGACTTAAAAAAAGGTGAAAACATGAAAAAAATTTTTGTCGAAAGTATATCAAAGTGTCTATCTATAGAAAGATAATTAAATGCTCGTCGTAATGGTATATTTTTTTTCGCTTGACGATTAACGATTTGTAAAATATTTATATTTGAAAAAAAATGATGAAAATAGGGTTTTTTAGTTGTTGGAAATAATCTCATCCATTAGATCTAATAAAAATGGAGGGCGGAGATTG
The DNA here is from genome assembly GCA_910596185.1 of Chrysanthemum makinoi. Taxonomy (NCBI): domain Eukaryota; kingdom Viridiplantae; phylum Streptophyta; class Magnoliopsida; order Asterales; family Asteraceae; genus Chrysanthemum; species Chrysanthemum makinoi. Next base: position 195,403,667 of record OU343222.1, on the reverse strand, counting down.
ATCCCTTAATATGTAAATTTTTTTTTTCCTCAAATGATATATATTTAGAAACTATCGAAATCATAAACGAACGTGTTTTTTTTTTCTTTTTTTTTTTTTTCGTAAAATTAGCTTAAGTCGTTAAAAGTATATAGGTTTTGTAAAGTTTTCTAAAAGTTACATATTTAACTCTCAAGTTACAAAAAGTTATTATTTATACCCTATAGTTTAGTTAAATAACATATTTAATCCCAAAACTACAATTTACACTTTTTAATCCAACTTTACCAAATTGGCAGTTCCTACCCTTATTATAAAACTATTTCGGTTTTAGTCCATAATTCTTTATTTTCACTTTCAACCCCTAAAGTTAAACTATTTTGCAAAATGAGTCCAAAACTTAGTTTTCTTTTAACAAATAAGTTTTCCTTAGCTTATTCCAAGCTTAATAAGCTGCTTATTTCAAAAAGAGTCCCACGAAACAGCTTATTGGGCCTTAAAGCCTATTCGCAGTCTTGGTACAATTTAACGTGTGTGTTGGGCCTAAGGAGCCCATTTGGGGTGTCTAGCCTAATTTATAAACGGGAAAGGTTTGCAAGACAAAAAAAATACCACTTTGTCAACTCAAATATTCGAACTAGGTTCTCAAGTGTATAAGCTAAACAACACAACCAACTAAGCCACTAGACTAATCTTGTTACATTTCTCGAATCACATAGTGTACACTGAGCTTATTTGTTATATATACTCGCTTAGTGTACACTGAGCTTATGTATGTTACGTGTTCTTGGCACTATAAGAGAGTTTCATACTAGCTTTGGCTTATTTGCACACGAGTAAACAAGACTGAGTTAGTTTGTAGGCATGATACATTTTCTTAATGTTTATAGACTACCACACAAGTTCATACGATACTTAAGGTTCGTTAAATTTTTATGATCTATACGTGACACAAGTTACTTGACTAAGTGTGACAAGTTTAAAATGAAATCGAGCATAAGTGTTTTAAAAACATGTCGAGTGTATCTTTTGTGAGCCAGTTACAAAGCTAAAACCATGCTACAAATGTAAATGGATGCAAAGGACTTACAACACCAAAATTTGGTGGTGACGAGTTCGAATGAGGAGCGAATGAGATGTAGAAGACTTGATACCTGATTAGTTCCCACGATCTTAACCCGTATGAATATTACCCAAAGCAATGCTACTCGTGCCCTTAGATTTCTACCCAAGCTTTCCTTTCCATTCTCCTTGTGGCCTCGATAGTTTAATGAGCAAATGAGTGTATGAGTTTGTGAGTTGAGAGTGTGTTTGATAGTGTGAGCAGTGAGGCAAAGAAGGATGGATTTTATAGCCAAAAGAGGTATGGCATTTAGTAGCTTGCATTGATTTCAAGTAAATGAGGAAAATGTGGTGGTGGTGTCGAGCATGCATGTTAACAGCCACCAAAAATACATGGATCAAGAGTAGTCTTATCAATATTTTAAGTAAGAAACATATTATCCAATATTCTGAATAAAAGGAATGGAGGAATATTTACAGTTTATTTGCTTAGGTTGGCAACAAAGGGAAAAGGGACAAGATGTTATGTTGTGTGTGTGTTAAGTGTTGGGAGTTATCAACAAAGTTTGTGACAAATGATGTGGCCAAATAAAAGTGAAGTGAAGATGTTGGAATAGGGAATAAAGTGAAGGGGATAAGGCCCAAGTAAATGAAAGGGGTCCGTTTGGTGTTGTGTTAGTCCGACCCAAAGAAAGGAAAAAGAGAAAAAAAAAATATATTTGGGGAAATTATTAGTTATTAGGAAAATAAGTTTTGAGATAAATAAATTTGGTTAAGTCAAAATGGTTCAAATGGATTTGTCGATTTTCGAATTCTTCGTGTTACGTTACATGCTGGCTTATCGAAATGTAATTCATAAAAAAAAAAAAAAATTAAAATTGGCAATGATTCGTGTTTACATTAGTTAATGACATGAAATTTTCGGGTTCTTACATATAGGTATCCTTAAGTCTGCGATCGCAATTCATACAATAAATACAACGTATCAACCATCTATTACACTAAAGTGGGGCGCTTAGTTAAACATGCTTCGCAGAAATCCTAAGATAACGCTAGTTTTCTATCTCCTAACGCAACAACAACCAATTAAACAAGAGACGGCAATCAATATTCAATAACTAGGTTTCATGCAATCTTAAGTAAGTACTAATTAATTTAGTCTGGCATGTTAATTGGAAGAAGGGATAGACAAGTAATCAAACAACACATAGACATATTGAATGAATAAACGGATAAATTATCTTCAATAAAACATGGAGTTTGGCGGTAGTGACGTCGTCATATCAAGGCCGTCACTAAGGGCTGAACCGTCACTTGAAAAATCTTGTAACTTTTATCACCGTAATTATCAAGTGACAGCGTTAGGTTGTAATTGTGACGCCGCTATAAGAATTGTTATTTTCTTTAACTTTAAATAAAAATTAATAATAATAAATAAAAGGGAAAAAGAAAACAGGCCTATGTAAGATTCGGATTCCCACAACAATAACTAAAAAAATGTATAGAAGGAGCCAAATTAACCCTTTTAGTTTGTACTGTCTTTTGGTTAAATGGTGTGCTTTCGTTTTCAATTGTAAATAAAGGCTCTTAACAAAACAACGATTTGCATTTTAATACTGATTCTCTTAAGCTGTTGTACTTTAGTCTTTGTCTTGATAGAACTTAAGAATACAAGAAAGACGGTTGTTGCGTATAATAACAAACAAATTTATGATAAAATATGTCAAGTTCGATGATCATTTGACTCATAATTTGTCGACAATCGTTAAATAGAGTGATTCTTGTTTAGTTATTACTGTGGACTTTTATTGAATCAACTTTATTGCAGGCTTTTGTATTTGGAATTGTCTACTTATAAATTAAATTGACGTGAACTTAACTCAAACCGTTTGACCAATTTTTGAATCTGATTCCAATTAAAATTTCATTGTAAACCTAAGTAGAATGAAACAAAATTCTACTTAATAGTATATCATTGTTCCTATTATCAAGTAGTCTTTAAAAATAGATGTGATATTCAAATCCAATCCATGACCCGATAAATCTCTTCAGTTCCACCTTCAAACAGTCCAAAACCGAAACAAAACCAATATCTGAAAATGTTAGCACCGAAAATTGCCCTTTTTATACTCCGAAGTAATGGTTTGAAATGGTCTTGAAATCATACATTGTCACTCTATTGTTTCAAGCATAATTTTATGCCCAAGCGACATTGTTCGTTACAAAAAGTTTTCTCCGTTATAGCAGTTTTGGACTATTTTGCACACCACTATTAGCCAACCCTTAGTTCATACCCAATTACCTGAAATGTATTTAAACAAAGTGGAATAAGAGTTCCACCTGTTTAGTAAACGCCTCTAGAATCGGAAGTGTACTATTTTAGCATTGTGTAGTTAGGCAAAGGTTTAGAAAGAATTAAAAAAGTGAAACATTATTTTCAACGTCTAGTCAAATGGTTTGTAGTCTTCAATAAGCGGTATTCGTTTGTTTGTTGGTGGTTTGTTAAAAAAGATACAAAAAGCAAGAGTCGTGCTACTTAAAGAAGATCCAATGCTATGGGTGGCCAGCTAAGAAACCCATGTTTGTTTCTTTCATATCAGTTAAGACTTAAGAGTGTTTTATTTCATTATTATTGTATGTATAGCTTCGAGCTTTGTCGGGGTAACAACAGTTAAACAAAGTAAATGGATAGCTTTGTTATTTACGTAACAATTTCTGGACTTTTAGTTAGTTAGGGAAGGGTGTCATTTTTTTTTGGCCGACCAACTTTGTTGTCATGCATTGCACCTTACGCGCCTTCTACGGGCAGGCAAATTAGAACAATAATTTAAAAAAAAAAAAGGAAAAAATACAAAATAAATAAACAAATAAAAAAGTCACATAATTTTTACAAAATGAGGTGTTATGTAATAAGATATGTGTTATTATCTTTCTTTTTCTTTAAAGTCGGTTCATACTTGAAGCCAATAACCACTATGACACATCATATTTGGACACCTTAAAGCCTTAAACCATTCTCATCAAATTATCTTGTAAAATGTTTTGCATCAAAAAGGAAAAGCGCAAATCTTTCCAAAAGATAGCAAGGGAACAAGTCACAACTATATAATCTCAATTGTCAAATGAGTTGACCCGTTTCTTTGACAAATATAAAGTAGTCCATAAAATACGTAATAGTTGGTCATTCGAGTGACATATATGTGAATGGTATTGTAAGACTTTTATAAAGTTACAATTATGCAACTCAAAATGAATTTCGCAACAAGTCTAACTAAAGGAGGTATGAAAATTTTAGTGGTGTTATTGATTCCACATCATTTGATTTTGCCTGTTAAGACCATATATTTCATGATCGATTTGATATTGAACTCATACAACGGGGCATTGCGATACCATTTTTAATTTCAGAACCGAAACTGGAGTAGTTATTATATGTGTCGGCTAAACATTTTCGACTGGTTGTTAACTTGTTATGTCTCATCCACTGTATCCGATACATAAACACTTTCGACACATTTCAAATAATTTTCAGACATTTAATGGTTACTCGTATATGTTTGTTTCGAACAACACCATGAAAGATAACGAAACAAGCATAGAATATGAACATAGAGTTATAAATCAATCATCAACTAATATATCAGAAATGAATATATGTACATAGAATGCCTACTAGACTTGGGAATAATATAAAACCTCTAAAAACCAAAATATTTCAATCCACCAATATAATTTCAAAGAAATACCTACCCAAACCCAAAATAAATAAGAGCTAGTGTAAATGGACCATCAAAGCCTAATGTGTATGCCTCTCTATGAGTATCTACCAAACCAACTATCACAAATTCACAACCATCCTCTTTCAATCCTTTTTATGTACATAAGCATAACACCAAACCAAAACCTTCAATGCACGAGTTGCAAGCCATCGTAACGTGATTACCCTTCGTCAATCGTCAATAATATGATTTGATCAACCCCAAATGGTATAAGTTTCTTTTTAATAAACTACCAAGTGAAACCAAAACTGCACCACCAAGACTACTCATGTTTTGATCATAATTCTCCTCCTTTTGATGATACATAAGTGGTAGTTCCTTTACTCTTAAGTGCTCTGACCCGATTCTTTGCATAACTGAATCTATAACTTTTGAATCCACAGGGTTTCCAATTGCATCCGTTACATAAAAAATGTTTTCAGCCATACCCGCTGCTGTAGATATCTCAGCTTCTGTCACATTCATTGCGTTTTCCCTAAACGTTCTTGTCACTTCAGCTAATAGGCCAGGCTTATCGGGCTTGAATAGTTCAAGCCTCACACCCTCGGATGCTCTTCTTTCAATAGCAGCTCTTAAGCACATGATTACCCTTTGCTTTTCGGCTTCTGAACTAATTGGTGTCCCATCTATATGTCTGATAAAAAATTCCTAAAATCACAAACAGAATTAAACTTTAGCAAAATGAACATAAATGAATAGAACCCATCAAATATTGATCAAATGAACAGCAAAATTAGTACCAGATATGCTTGGAATTCTGTGGTATTGATAGTGGCATGAAACACGACATATTGCATATCAGTTAAAGTGCACACCACATCAAATAAAAGCTTGGGGCGATCTTTGACTTGAATGTTGACTACCGAGTACCCTTTTTCCGCACAGTTTTGAACAGATACCAAAGGGGAATACCGCCCGCTAGTTCTCATAATCGGAGTTCTATCATAATCTCTATCTGCAAACATCATTTGGTGAAGCCGTCTTTCAGTGTGAGTAACAGCTAAAGATACCGATGTTTTAGCACTTCTAATATCATTATCTGCTTTCAAGACATTTCTTAACCGAGCTTCGATTCTGTCCATTTTCTTAGAGTCAATTGGGGAGCCTGAATGACAATCTTTTAAATGAATAAGAGCCGCGATCCGGCCATTGTGTGTCCATACTTTTGACTCAACCACATCACAGTCGAGATCAGATAAAACCGCGAAAACTTCTGATAGCAGACCAACGCGGTCTGTACCCGTTAGTTCTAGCGCTGTCATTCCATCAATGGACTTTGATCTTGTACAATCAATTGTTCCAAGTGACTGTTTCAAACACAATAACAAAACATTACATCTCAGTCAAAACAAAAACAAAACACCCTTTAGACATTGTATGTCCCATTTGGGTCATTAAATCTTTTGTAAATTCATTATAACATTTTCTATAAAAAGTATCATTTTAAGCTAAATTTAATCTACAAGACCAATCTTTTTTATACACAAAACAACATTATAACACAAAACCTTTAAAAAATTGAACTCATAATTAATGTAAATAGGTAAAGTTAAGTACCTGTTCAATGCAATTGATGATACTATCATCTGTCAATTTGTTGCCATCCAAATTAGTAACATGAAAAACTGTAGAAAATGAAATAACAAAAAACATTAGCACACCAAACAACATGATTAAAACAAACTTTAGACTAAAAAGTAATTAAATATCTCACCATCCATATTCCATCTTCCATCTGAAGAAACATAACCTTTTTTAATAGAAAGATTAAGATCTGTTAAAACTTGAACAGCTTCTATAAGTATTCCATCATTCCTAGCACTATCAATCTGAAACCAAACCAATTCAAACCAAAGTCAGGTTTAAAAAAGTCAAAGGTCAAAGATGTGGAAATAAATATGGAAACTAGTCAACAAACTTTGAAAAAACATACCATTATGCGTGTTGCATCTACACACCCTGCATTGTCAATCATCACCCTGCATATTCAAAATTCAAAATTAAGGCTAAGAAAATAAATGTCAAAAATGGACTAATTTTTTTTTTAAACAAATTTTCTTGAAAAATATATTAAGTTAATGTCTAAAATAAATTAACAAAGACCTTAAAATATTATTTGAAATTTTGTATTTTAAGACAGGACGATCTCAATTTTCTTAAAAAAATATACTAAAGTGTGTTTGAATTCGAGTTAATTCAGATATTATGAAAAAATAAATAAATAAATAATAATTTATTAAATTACATGAAAATTGTTTGTTTATGATTTAATAGACAAAAATGACTAAAAATAAATAAACCTGAGAATGTCCGAGTCTATCTCTTAACTAAAGATGACTTAATAAAAATTTTAACAAACAAAAGTTATTAACTCGAGAAATAAAATAGAGATCACCCTGTCTTAAAAATATTATTCTTGAAAATAGCATAAAAACATACCTAGGAGTATTCATGCGAACAAGAAGTTTCTCAAACTCGTCCAAAACCGGTCTCCGGTCCATATGAATCATTTTTCAATAAAAAAATATCCGGTGAATTGTGTGGAATTGGAATAAAAAACTTAGGATAAAAAGTCGTAAAAAATGGGTTTATAAGGAGGAATGGAAGAGAGTAGAGACAGGTGAAAGGGAGCCCAAGAATGAAGAAATTGTTAGTTGTGTGTGTTGTTATTGATTTAATCGCTTTTCTCTCTCTAGAATTTTACGTAAACGAGCACTAGCCTTAGTTTTCGGTTAATTGTCTCCCTATGGGTATTTATATTGAGGCAATATGGTTTTTAAATAATGTGGAAAAAGATGTTACGTACCAAAGACCGACCTAGTGGTGTATAAAGTTAATCAAGGAGTATAAAACTAGTTATAATACCCGTTCACGCACGGGGTTTTTGACAAAAAAAAATTTATTTTATATTAATACTAAATATTTTGTGTTTAAAGGTAATTACATATAATTATATGCTTATGCACGAGTTTTTCATTATATATTAATATCCATTAGAATTTGTTAAAATAAAATTTTGTAAAAATTTATCTTTGATAACTCAAGATTTAACTATATTTAGCAGACATATATGTTGACGTTGCTAGTTAAATTTCACTATTGATATTATGTTATACACAAGATGCGAGTTTAGACACATAATTAGCCAATGAAGTTAAAATATATTCCTTAAAGTTTTAAAAAATGTTTTTCTACATATCCTTATATAAATAAATAAGAATTACATGATTCGTTGTTATAAGTACAATCATGTATATTTTTTTTTCTTCATATTACAAGAACCCGTGACTTACAATTTGATAATTATATTTTCGCCAAAAATTTAGCAGATTTAATATTCAAATTCGTGTCCACATAATCATAATTTTAAAATAAATAAATGAGTCATTACTGAACTTATATAGTAAAAGAAATATTTTGATATTTATAATCCTATGCATATTTATATGTTGTAATTTTAAAACAACATATATATATATTGTATTTTTAATATATAAAGTATAGGGGGTATAAAGTATAAAGGTGAATTTGTTTAATTTCTAAAGTTATTATAAAACATGAAAACTTATAATATTACACTTAACCTTATATAATTTTTAAAAATTCAACAACTAAAGTTTTATTAATTACCTCATATTTTTTTTAAGTTTTTGTTTTTACAAATATTGTTATAAGTATAATCGCGTATATTTATTTTTATATTAAAGTAACCCGTGCTTACAATTTGATAATTATATTCTCGTTTAATTTAAATGTATTTAAAATGTAAACTCGTGTCCACATAAGTTAAACTTTTAAAAATGAAATAAGTGAGTTCTTATTGAACGTAAAAAGTAGAAAAATTGATACTTATAATCTTATGAAAATTTATATGTTGTTATTTTAAAACAACATATACATTGTATTTTTTTAAATATAAAGTATAAATGGTATAAAGTATAAGGGGGTATTTGTTTATAATTCAAAGTTATTAAAAAACATGGAGGCTTATAATATTACACTTAAATATATATAATTTTAAAAATTTAACCACTAAAGTTTTATTAATTACTTCCTCTTTTTTAAAGTGTTTGTTTTCACAAATTTGACATCTATATTTTTATGTGTTTTTCTATCAACTAAAAGTTTTCACAAAATTTATTAAAGTTTAATAAAAATCAATTTTATTTTGACTTTTATTAACCAATCACATCACACGATTTTGCTTACGTGGCGAAATCGAACTCTCCTATTGGCCCAATTGTTTTTCAATAAGAATGAATTCTCCCATGACCGCACACCCACCAAGTTGCACGATGCATTTAAAAAGTAAAAAAATTGAAACGAAAGTGTGTGTAAATATCGGTTGAAAAACAACCGATTTTCGTTTTGGTTGTTTCGATCGATCCCTCGACCTACACCCACATTGGTCATTTGAAAGTTATTTTGTCGGTAGTCGACAAGCACTCACGACCTAGGTCACGACCGTGTCCGCCTTTAAAGGTTGACTAAAATCAATTTAATTTTGACTTTTATTAACCAATCACATCTCACGATTTTACGTGTGCCCCAATAGGTCAATGATTTCTAACCGTGAAACATGCGTATCCGACTCACATATTCGAACATTCCTACCATAAAATTCCCTACATAGGCACTAAAACACATCTTTGGTACATTAAAATACATTCATATATTATCTAAATCAAAGAACTCAACTTAATTATACATTCATACCTCGAAAGGTAGAAAATCCTTCCGCGACAATCATGTGTTGATACTTAATCTTCTAAAAACGCACACAAAAAAATTGCATTACACTTTAGTATGTGCGATAAGATCATAAAATTGCAAAAACCACTAACATGATGCATTATAGTGAGGATAACAACAAAGTTAGTCATAACATCAAATAAGAAAACTTCATGTTAGAACTAAAGGGGTGTTGGTATGCTTATTAAATGTGCTTATTGGCTTATTCAATTACCATAACACAATAAGTGTATGATAAAGCTATAAGCTTTTTTGAGAAGCTTAGTAAAAAAACCTCGAACTCACAACTAATTCTATCATAGCTTAGCGTGTTTATAGTAAAATACAAATATTAGCGTAGAACTTTTCAATAAAACATTAAAAAAGTTACTAAAAGTTGGTCGTATGTAAACCATAAAAAGTTACTAAAAACTATCACTAGATAAGCGCATGCCAAAGTTCGTGAAGTCTCTTTCGGATTCTATTCAAGCAAAAAGATACATTACCTCCGTCAAAATTATAGCTCGCTTGACTTTTTAGTCTTTTCTTTTCAACTTTGACCTTAAATATTTTTGTTTATGTTATACAATAGTTGGTGAAAATTATACCAAATGAAAATACATTTAAAACCCAATTCATTCATATATTTTGTATCAAGTATTATATAACAAAAAAAAAAATACCTAAGGTCAAAGTTATACAATAAAGACCGAAAAAGTAAAAAGGGGACTATAATTTTGGGACGGAGGGAGTAAATCATAAGTATAGAAGAGTGGTTGTATCTCACATCCGTGATTACCAACTCAATAACATTATCAAAGATAAGTAACGTAATAACCGATTAAAAACTATATATTCTGCTTAATAACTCATGTACATACTTTTATTTCTTTACAACGGCCAACTATTACATTTTTTTTTTGATGAAACATCACGTCAATGAATAAAGTTAGGTTATCACCTACGTAGGTTTTTTATGATTGTTATGAAATAATGATTGTGATGCGTGCATTTTTTTATAATTTAAGGAAAATACCTTCTAAATTAACTAATGACTATCTAACCCATGTGTTTGTTTGGTTTTTTTTTTTTTTTTAATAATTAGCTTTGTAAACGTTTTTAACTGGCGCATACGTTGGGTTGAGGTTGATGTTGTTGTTTAACTTTAACTATTGATATCATGTTGTACAAAATGTGCGAATTTAGTAGCACATAATGAGCGTTGATGAAGTTAAAATATGCTCCGTAAAGTTTTAAAATGTTTTTATGGATATCCATATATAAATTTTAAATAATAATTCACAGTCGTTGTTATGTAGAATCGCGTATATTTATTTTCATATCACAATAACTCGTGCTTATCATTTGATATTTCTATTCCCGTTACTAATATTATAAAGTATAGGGTGTATAAAGTGTAAGGGGTTATTTGTTTTTTTTCTAAAGTTATTAAAAAACATGAAAACTTGTAATTTTACACTTAGATATATATAATTTATTTAAAATTCAACCACTAAAGTTTTATTAATTACTCCTCTTTTTTTAAGTTTATGTTTTCATAAATTTGACACCTATATTTTTATGCATTTTTTTCTTAACCAAATTTCTCCACCAAAATTATTAAGTTTGACCAAAACCAATTTAATTTTGACTTTCTATCATCATCATATTGCTCGATTTTGCCTACGTGGCAAATTCGAGCTCTCCTATTAGTTTAATTTTTTTTTTCAATAACAAGGGTTTTACAAAAATACTCCGAAATGATGTAATTCTTTTATTATATAAAAAAGGTATGATGAATTGTTTAGTTTTATTTGAATAGGATGCAATGCATGGTTTGTGAAATAAGATAATCTTCTAGTGATGACAAATTATATGTGTGGCATTGATAGTTTTTTTTTTTCCTACTTCTGCTTATGTTAAAAAAAAAGTACTTTTATTCAAATTAATTCTTTTAAGTGAAGTGTTTGTATTTGATTTTGATTAAAAATAAGTAGATAAACAGTTTTTTTTGTATTTAACAAATTCTGCTTATTTACTTAAATGATATGTAAAATGACAAAATTTTCTCATTTGTTACATATAATTAGGTTAGTTAAACTTAAGAACAATAGATACTATTGATCTAACGAAACCTTTAACATGTTAAATAGTTTTAATCTCGATTTATTTCTGGCACAATCTCCTAATATTATAAATTAGCTGAATAGTAATGAAAAACAATTGTTTCCTAGTGATACAGTCTATCTAAAAAGGCTATTTTCTTAAATAAAAATATATTTAGTATGTAGAAAACTTTTATTAACCTATTTCTTTTAAAACGAATATATATTTCTATAAATAGATTCAATGTATAAATAACTTTATTTTAGTGTCTAGTATCAACATAATATCTATTATTAATTCACGGATATCCTACTATTTACTACTCTGTATTTACATTTCTTTCAAGATAGAAAATATTTACTCCGTATTTACTCAAAGAAAAGATTTCGTGCAATTTTGAAAAAAAAAAAAAAAAAAAAAATCATTTATTCGGATCACGAGAAATAACCCAAGCCCGGAATTTCGCATCCAATCTTTCTTTGCAAGTCAACATGAGTCATTGACACGTAGGACTAAAATGCCTTTGCTTGCCTTCAACTTCAAACCATTGGTGCATTTCAAATGAAGCAATCTTAGGGTATGGCCACGTAGAAATATACTATGATTAAAATTAATTAAAATATTTTAAAAATACATAATGATTTGGGGGGTTGCCGACTGTATAATTACAACCACCGCCTATTAATTGTTTTTTCTGTTGTCTAAAATTTAAGCCGGTTTTTGTTCCTATTTTATTTTCATTTTGTTTGATATTTAAACATGTATCAATTTATGTACATCAACAACGTTACTCGTACTATTTTCTTGTACTTATGTTTGGAAAGTATTGGCTGGCCAAAGAGTTTTAGTTAACAGAATAAGTATTCGATTTGGAATATTCGATTATAAATTAAGTTAGATGATATTAATGTCATTTAATTGTTTCTAGTTTTAGCTCAAATATCTTCTTTTAATTATATTTGGTAAGCTATTAAATATTAAAATATATTTGCATAAAAAACAAGATTAGTGAAGATAAGGTTACCCACAATGAGACGTTTATAAAATACCAGTAATTTCTAAAACTTGAACTGGTTTATAAACTGAAACATTATAATGAGAAAAGTTTTATGATAACATTGATTGAAATTGGTCTTACGGGGGCGTTTGATTCGTTGTAATATGGCGTAACTGGATATAATTGTAATTTTATTACATTACATAAGCTGTGTGGTTTGCAGAATGGAGGAAATTGTAATTCAGATTATATTAAGTATGTTGTTTGGTTTGCGTTATAACTGTAATTCATTCTTTACAATTACATCAAAGAAGGGAATTTAGATTACATAGGACGTTAGATGGAAAGTTTTAAATTACGTTGTAATTGAAAATTTTATAATAGATTACGCAAACTGTTATGGTTGATTTTGTGCCGGGTCGTGCGGTGATTGAGGCCGCACAATGTAAACGCGTCAAATATGAGGCGTAACAATATGGATATAGGTTTCTCCCCTTCATTCTCTCTTTAACTCGGAAGGATGCGATGACCTCATGAAGTCGAATCCGAAAATTCTCTGTGACTTAAGACATTGGAACACGTGCTGCTATTCATATATTTAGTAAGATTAGCTTTGCTATACCTAGAGGAGTAGGGGCTCAGATAGTATATCGACTCCTCATTAATTTTTTGTAAATCTATGAGTTTATGATAAAGTGATGTTTATAATAATAATAATAATAATAATAATAATAATAATAATAATAATAATAATAATAATAATAATAATAATAATAATATTATTATTATTATTATTATTATTATTATTATTATTATTATTATTATTATTATTATTATTATTAAATAAATATTAAAATGATAACCTTGGAGCAAGTTGAGCACGACATCTGAACAGAGAAAAAGTATCGCGCACCATGTTGTGCCAATGTTTAATACCAATAGTGCCAGTACACGATACATCATGGTCCCCGTAAATATCCCCCGTGAAAACCTTGGAGCAAGTTGAGCACGACATCTGGACAGAGAAAAAGGGAACGCCTTGCCGATAACATAATACGCACCTGTAAGTTCTGGCATTCATAGTCTGTCCCATCCCAGATATCAGAACCACCCTAAGCCAGTCTGAAGTGTAGTCCTCCTTTTGCGATCTCTAGAGTGCCATTTGTCGAGGAGACAGGCAACATGTGGATTCATCCATTTAGGTAACATGTGTGAAATATATATCTGCCAATTTCTTCATGAGTTTGGGGGCATCGATCTCATCCGGGTTACTCAGAAGGTCAATCTCCATTTTCATATTAAAAGCGCTCAAGGCCTCTTCGAATGAAGGTCCAGAGGTTACAATATCAAAATGTCTGAGGAGCTTAGTATGTAGTTTGGCAGATTTGAAGTCTAGACGCAAGGAATGCATAGTTCAAGGTATCCCTTGTTGAATATGCGCCAAGAGCCCCAAATGTAAATGGCAGGGTGGCCAGACTCCATTGCCAATCACTAAATCCAGGCCCAGAAGCAGAACAATACGCTCCGAGAAGAACGCTAGCTGTCGATCAAATGCAACGTGAGCACGCTCAAAGACCCTAGGAGAACATGTTCGTATAGAGAAATATAACTTTTAAATGCCGGCGCAAGCACGAAGGAGCAATAGCTCACATTGGGGGTCCCTAAGCTTAGCAACAACATCCATGAGCTCAAAAGTTTTAGCAACTCTTTTCATAACAAGCTCACCGCTAAACTCAAAGTCTATGCTAGCCGGCCCACCCAATAATTTGACACCATGCATTAGCAATATTGGGCGGGAAAACTGTAACACCTCGAAATTTGGGTCCAGCGGAAGTATACGAACCTTTGGGTGCTACAATCTTGGTATCACAACATAAGGTACAAAAAATGGTTTTTATCCCATTTATTTAGAATAAGATTCATTAATTGAAAACCATAAGTTTACATTAATGAAAGTAGTGCGGAAATAGGCCCAAAAGATAATTAAACCGTCCCGCTATTCATCGAAGTCGCCTATGACCATGCCCCTGCTGCCGCCTTCCAATAGTGAGCTATCGCCTTAAACCGAGAACACATGCTTAAAAGGTCGCCTTCGTGAGTTCATAGAGTTTAGTTACAAAAGTAATAGTGGACCTCGAGAGTTTAATTGCTATGTGCGACTAAGGCGCTTATAATACACATCCAAATCAACAATCAATCCAATCCATAATCAATCCAAACAAATATCAATCGATAATGTGAGATCTCAATGCGTGGCCCTGGCGACTCTACAAAGACAATCGTAGAAGGCCTAGAACACAAGCTACCTTGGACTAGGTCGGTCAATTCTTAGCTAGGCATCGCGTTATAGCATACAGATGCTACCCTAGTATAAGTCAACAAATGTCGCATGTCTAACCTTTCCTAGTCAACACATTAGCAATTCAAAATAGTAGTGGCAGGTCCAAGAAATAGTTTGCATTCACATAAACACGTAAAACATTCAATTACCAAATCAAATATACCAAAGAACAGTCATTCTCAAATCATATTCACGTATTCAGTTATGGTTAGTTTAAAAGCAAGATGTATTCTCCCCAAAATAGTTATGGAAAACATTTGAAAAGAGGGGCTATGAAACTCACCTTAGCCACAAAAATGCACTATTCACTATTGACACGACTGGCATCTAAAGCTAATCTCCACGGCATCCATATGAATGTACGCATAACGCGATAGAATAGAAGTGACGCAACCTAATGCATATATGATAATCTTAAAATACAGCTCATATGATAAAGAAGTTGATAAAAATATTGTGTCGTAGTTTTCGTGGATCATTCATGTCGTTACTTTCAAAAGTCCATTATCGTTCCCAAAAGTTTATAATTAATATCTCAAAAGTTTAGTTTTAACGTTTCGTGTGGTGGTAAAGAATCATGACTCGACATAAAACTCACGCCAAAATGTAACTCACACCAAAGGCATAACTCACGCTAAAACATAATGTATATCCCAATACATTATAAGAAATAGTCAAGTAATATTGACCAAGACTCAACTCGAATAGAAAGCGATACGAAAGAAGTCGAGGAAA
This sequence comes from Chrysanthemum makinoi, assembly GCA_910596185.1. NCBI lineage: Eukaryota > Viridiplantae > Streptophyta > Magnoliopsida > Asterales > Asteraceae > Chrysanthemum > Chrysanthemum makinoi. Next base: position 195,387,937 of record OU343222.1, on the reverse strand, counting down.
TAGCGACACATAACTATGACAAGCAAGTAAGCCAATTAATAAGTTTCAGTGTTTACCCATAATCACAAATAGCTCACATAAACCAACTATGTTTTATAATAATGATAAGTTTGAATTTAAAATTCAAACAATAAAGGTTTCACTAGTTTAAAGAACACTTGTTTAGATTCTTGTCAGGTTTATGACAACAAAAGGATTTGAATTTAAAAATACAAGTTTAGAATATTTTTGTAAATTTTGGCATGACGCGCCCATTTACAAGACATTCCCAAGTCATAATAACTCTTGAATAATATAAAATTTATTGTTAAGTTTCTCAATTCGTCAAATGTTTCAATTTATAATATACAATTGAACATGTCATTCGCGTATATATTAGTTGTTTAGTTTTATCGACCGTTTGTATAGTTCGGGTCCAGATATGTTAAACTCTTATGAGTCTAACATACCCTTCCATCACGTGTACCAAAGGGTCCATAATGTCTAAATAACTAATATCAGAACTAATACGCCCAATCCTTGTCCAACAAATAAATCAATGCCTCAAGTGTTGCAATATATTCCCTTAACTATTGTTTATCTTTTTAGTTATTGTTATCGTTTTTCCCATTTCAATTAAACTTTAGCCGAAACCATCTCGAAACATAAATGATTAAGTAAAACAATCAACTAAACAAAATAAACCTCACCACGACTCCCGTGAGTCACGACTCGACCCAATTCGATCTGATGTAGCTTTCGGCTTAACCAAACACACACCAAGTCAACTCATCCAAAACCAACTCCAACCGAATCAAATTCAACTAATCCTAACACTTTGGAAACTCTAGCCTTGCCGTGACTCGCCGTGAGTCACGGCTGCCGAGAACAAGCAAACCAAATGGGTATCAAGACCAAACCCGAATCCAACAATAATACTTAAAAACCATAACAAAAATCATATCAAATATCAAATACTCCGGGTTGACTCGGTGAGTTGACTGAGTCAATTGCCGAGAAGGATGGGGCCCACACGAGGGTTTTACAAATGTTTTTAACCATTTTCACCACACGAAACAAATAACACCTTTGTATCCACACGTTTTATTAAATGGTTACCACACGAATTTGTATGTAAAAACTGTTTTCAACAATGATTCCACGAAAAACTCTTATAACCGATTCACTCTCGGTTTTAAGTCACAAAACAAGAAAATGAAATGAAGTGATGAGAATAGGAACGTCTTGGGTGTCAACTTACCCACAGTCGAGAGAGAAAGAATAAAGAGGCGAGGAGATGAAGAGATGAGGCGAGCGGTCACTGGTGGTCGTGACCACCGCGACAAGGGCGACAGTTTCTGACGTGACCCCAACAACATAGAACCTTTAATACTCGATTTAGGCTAGAAACCCTAGAAATTCGAATCTAAAAATTTAGATCTAGAGAGCGTGGGTAATGTTAGAGGCACGTGTGATATGTCAAAAGAACCATGAGGTGACGATCTATCTTTTGAGATAGGTGGTGTAGTTATTGGTGGTCGCCGTAAAATTGGCCGGAAAATGTGACGGCGCCGGAACCCTAGATGGGTGGGCGGAAAATGTAGAGAGAGAAAGGAGAGTATTTGTGTGTGTGTTTTGTAGTGAGAGAAATAAAGTGGAATAAATGAGAGAAAAAGAGCGGTGTGGGGTTTAAATAGTCCCAGGAGGGACCTAACATGTACAAGAGAATCAACAGGGGCGGCCATGTAAATTTCTAGAGGGACCATAGATGAAACTTCTCTAAACGTTTGATATATTAGGTTCGGGGACTCATTTAGCCTAGTAAACGAATGATTTGTGACTCAGGAGTTACGCCAACGCTCTTAGAATATTATTTCCAATAAAAACGATATATATAATGCATCAGATCTCAAATTAAAACGATTGCTCTAATTGATATTTCTCCAATTATGACACATCGAGGAATTTACGAGTTGTCACAAAAACACCTGCAAGCATGCCTCTGGGTCTTCCTTTGGCAAAAAGCCCTCAGTTTTATCAACATTGAGGTGCAGGCCGCGCCGTGGTCCATCCAACATAATAAGCTCTAAAGCCTTCCCCATGACCAAGGTATCTCCAATAATAGTACCATCATCTAGATACCAAGCTTGAAGGGAAAGACTAAATGAGCCTTTAATCTTACATATCAAAGGATGTAACAAAAGAGCAATGAGAAGAGGTCCAAGTGGATCACCTTGTTGTACTCCCTGGTGTGACCATAACGTATGTTCTCCATAATATAATATAGCTGGGCTAGAGTAACAAAATTCCACCCAACTTGAAATGGCAGGGCAACGCAGGCGAACCTCCTGCAACATTACCTCACGGTCCACCAAGTTGAAGACGTTTTTGAAATCCACCAATAACATCGAAAGACCTTCCTCGCCACCTCGATCCTCAATAAACCTATTCACGGCATAAAGAATAGCCTCCCCCCCTCCAGGGACCCCAACACCAAACTGGAGATCATTTAAATAACCATCTAAGGAGTGGCCGATCATAGAAGCATCAACCTTGGAGACTAAACGCCTCCAAATAGTCCCAAAACAATGGGACGGATACCACCTCCGAGCTTGATCAGTGATGTGAGCGGAGCACTAGCAATATACTCACCCAATGCCCTAGGGCATTTACCATCAAGAAAAAGATTCATCACATTGGTGATAGAATCGATTAACTCATCAGAAATAGCCACAGCAGCACCACTAAAACAATCCAAAAGATGTTGGGCGCGCAAACCATCTCGACCAAAAGATGTACCACATGGGAAACTCTTGATCATATCAAGGACCACAGCAGGAGATGCAATGAGGTTATGATGGTCAATAGGTATATCCGGCAAGGAAGGAGCAGACTTAAAGGGGTGCTTAGATTTTAAGTCCTCAAGAGTGGTATCATTATAAGAAGCAACACCCGAAGAAGAAAGAACTCTAACAGCCGCAGTATAATGGCCATCACAGATCTTTCTCTTACATTGCTTGATAGTACGTTAACCCAATTCAACGTTTTCCTCATCAATATTAGACCATGTAGGGGATGGTTCAGCTAAAACCTCTCTAATAAGCTACAAACTCCCATTAGACGTACCCCAAGAGTGAATGGCGTTAGCGATATATTCTTCTTGGTGTTGGCGTTTAATGGTAGACATACACTCCATTGGTACTCCTTGGGCAAAAGGTTTTAAGGAGACAAATAGGCAAGACTAACAAGTTAACCCAACAAGAAATGTCCCCAGGTGTGCAGATCACCTTATCAAGAGCTCATTTTAATACACGAGAGAATCTCAAACGACACTTTGAAGGGATAGATTTGACAGGTTGCAACCCCTTAGAAAGCAAAGTGTCAAGTAGGTTAGATCAAAACCATAATGCTCCTCCAAAACCTGATCATCAACACGAGCAATAGAAGAAGGAACTTGTGGCTTGGCGAGATCAAACAAGACAAATCTAACAACACCGTCACCACAATCAGGGGGATATAAAATCAGGGACATGCCTACACTTAGAGCGGAGAGTGTGCATCTTAAAACAAACCCCACATAGCCAGAGACCCATACGTTTCAACGTAACTTCAGCTGCCTAAAAAACAACAAGATTAGTAGCCAGAGAATGTTTGGTGATGGCTAACGCATCCTCATTGAAATGACGAGCACGAAGATGAGAGATCAACGAGGTTTTGGTAAGCCCGTTTCCACTACCATCCTGACAACCACTTAACCCCGCGAAAGGACAATGAAAACGCATGATTGCCATGATAAACGGTAACAAAGAACAACAAGTCAAACCACAACACAAAATCCAAGTCTCACCAAGTGTCAAAACGCAAATTGTGCAAGAGGCAAACCACAAGTACCCAAATGTCAAACCATAAAACTCAATGGAGTAAAACCGCAAGAATCCAAGTGTCAAACCGCAAGATGTGTGAGAGGCAAAACCACAAGTGTCATAATTCAGGTGCTCAAGTGTCAAATCGCTCAAAACGCAAGTGTGCTCAAAGTTGTCAAATCGCAGAACTCCAAGGGGGTCAAACCGTAAAATGGCTTAAGAATCAAAACGCAAGTTTACATTATCCACCAAGTACAAAACGCAAAGAGAAGTAGATAAAAAAAAGGATCCACTTGAAATAAAAAAACAAACTGCTCTTCTTGGGACCACAAGCAAACCGCAACCTTAAATCCCACTAGTGCCAAATCGCAAGCCAACCGAACCCCCAAAAGGTACTAGGAAAAACGCAAAATGCAAGCCTCCTTGGGACCACAGGGCAAACGGTAAAAACAGGCCTTACTTTATCCAATCCTCTCAAGAAACGATCAGACAAATATGGAAACCTGTTCGAAGAACAACAACAAAAGGTACTAGACAGAGATGAACACGATGACAGTATAAACCTCACTGAAGAACGAACAACAACAAGTTTTCAGATGGAAACCCCGATTGTTCGAAAGTGAGTACACCCTCACCCAAAAACAATAAACCAATCAAAGACCCCACTCCAACGGATGTGTTGAAACAACGATGCAACGGATATGTTGAATCAAAGGGCCGGAATTGGGCAAGAAAGAGCCGATCAAGACAATCGGAGGGGATCGTCCCAATCGCCCATATAAGAAGGAGAAACCGTTATTACTATTATTATTATTATTATTATTATTATTAGTAAGTTTTTTTAATTTTTTTAAATTACATTACGTTGAGATCCAACCAAACACAATGACAAAATACGGCAATTATAATTCCAATACATTACAATTACAACACATTCTAACTCTTTGAATTACAATTCATTCAAATTACAATTCATTAACAGATTACAATTCCTTTAAAAACATACTGCGAACCAAACGGCCCTTAAATTCATAAACTTTTCATTATAATCAAATGCATATAACCCTTTTGATGCACCATACATTTATAAAGTTTTAGCATAATAATAATATATTACAGATTTTAGGGTAAATTGTAAATTATGTCCCTAACGTTTGCTATTTTTTAGAGAAATATCTCTAATTTTGAAAATATGCCAACTGTGTACCTAACGTTTGGGCTTTTATGAGGAATGCCCCCGAGGTCGCGATCAGATTTGCAACTTCGCTGCTTTTTCTAACGATCGCCAAAAATCCCAGAGTGAGTCCTCACGCGCGTTCCACGTGAGAGCATTTTCGCCATTTCACTGTTCTTGCCATCAAATCCACCAGACAACCCCACTTGCACACCTACCTATATGTTGAGGGATACTTTTGCAACCAAGTTTTCATTCGATCAAATATACATACCAATGCACACCATTACGTCGATCAACTTTTTCCCTCACTCCTTCCTTCCCAACCACACCATCACCTACCTTTCTCTCTCACAAGATATTATCATTGTTCATCATCTTATTCATCTGAAAAATGGTTCTTTGTTCCTATAGGAATCCGGAGCGTCGATTCTATGTATGCCCGACCTACGTAAGTTTTACTCTTGATCAAAACAAAATCATGTTACATTTTACATGTTGCCTCTATTTTTCTTCATTTTATTTAACTTTCTTTCATTTTACAGAACTCGAGTTGTTCGTTCATCGGTTTGGTAGATCCAATGATGTGCGATAGATCTCTTGACATCATCGTTGGTTTACTTAGGACCAGGGATGCTTTGAAAGATGTGCTTGCATTAGAGCAAGAGCGGGCATACTATGAGGAGCAAATAGCAAATGAGGAGGAGACGCGAGCAAACAAGAAGGACCGGCAAACATGGAGGAGCAACGGGCAAACAGGTTGAGGAAATACCTTATCATCAGTTGGGTGTTCTTCGTTTCTTATGTTTACTTGCAAAGGTGACCGGTTGGGTTTGGTCAATAAGGGTTTTTTTTAGGTTTCTGGTAGTTGATGGTGTTTATGTTAGGTGTATATGAACATTATCTTTTGTTGATGATTGGTTATGTAGTTTACGTACATTATGGTTTTACAACAATGGTTCAAGTATCTTTAATTATCTACTTTGATTTGTGTTATTTGTTTGTTAAGTAGGGTTATGATTGTTTATGTATTGTGATCCAAATTTAAATGGATTGCATGATATTTATGATCCAAATATCTTGCAGAGTATGATTTAGTTTACAGTAAAACGTTAATCACATCACAAATATATTCATGACATTCTGCAAGTCCATAAATGTGCTTTAAAATTCAATCAAAAACCTTCGATTGGTGGTGGGTTGGATGGCTAACATGAGTAGAAGTTGGGGTATGTGTGTTCAGTAACAATTGGTTGAATAGAAGCATTGTTTAGGGTATACGTTGAAGATGAAGAATTGTCAGCGTGGTATGTGTCTTCAGTAACAATTAGTGGAGTAGAAGCAGTGTTTGAGGAGTGTTTGGGACAGAGGGAGTAGGACTGGTGGTGGGTTGGATAGCTATCATGAGTAGAAGTTATGGTCTATTGTTTTCAGTAATAATTGGTAGTGTAGAAGCAATGAAAGTTTAGGTGAATTGGTGAATGAATCTTTAATCATTTGTTAAAGATTCAGTTTTGATGATTTAGTTTTTGTTTTTGAGTTATGAATGCCCTGTTTGTTGTAATACTCATGCTGTCAAAATAGGTAACTATGGTATTGTCATAATACCTGATGAGATTGTTATTAAGTTCACAGGCTATTATTTGAGCGTAGTTGACTAAAAAAGTCAAAGCCGACCCACACTAATTTTGACTTATGTCAGTCAACATAAGTCAAATCTTACTTAATATAACCCACATTATTGTTATAATAAATATGAAACCAGACCCCCAAATCACCTTACCTAACTTATTTACTTAACCCTTGATTTATCCCCAACTTACCTCATAACTCAATTCAACTTTGAAAACCATGGTGAAAAAAGGTTACTTGCTTATACACATTTATTTAATTGTTATCTACACTCTGAATATTTTATTTACTGCCTATGCTACTCTAGTTTCGTATTTGTTAGTTCATGACTATCTTTTTGTTTATGTTTGCAAAAATCATTCTCATATTCTTCTGATACAAGCACTAACATGGTATCATCAAGTAGTGATGATATTAGCAGTGATGAAATCAATTTTCAAGCTGTCAATGGTTCAAGCCCAATCCATTCATGGTTATTCTCAAGCAGTGATGATTATGATATAAGCACTGAAATTATATCATCAAGTAGTGATGAAATATACAATGATAAACTCGATGCTCAAGCTGTTAAAGCTCTTGAAACTTCCACCATAATTTGGCCATCAGAAAATGTTCCTATTAAAAAAGTTGCAGCTCAAACATGTTCAAGCTCAAAAATGTTCCACATCAAAAAGTGTCTACTAAATGGCTTCATCCAATATCAAATTATTGCATACTAGCCTTCCAGCACAACATACTTCGGATTGTATAGGTAATAAGACATTTAGGATAATAAGATCCACAAATGGTTTAGGAGCAATTGCAGATAATGACAGTAAAGGAAAAAATGAACCTCGGAGTGACAGGTGGAATAAGGAAGCTTGCAAGTAAATAAAAATGATGAAATGACATATTTGTTAACTCTTTTGTGTTACGCTAGTAAAGGATGAAACATTTGATGTAAAAATTTTGTGGTAGTTGATAAAACTTTGGTTAAATTTTGCTAATATTATGTAATGTATTTGGTTAATGGATTTGGATAGCGGTTAATGTTCATATGGTCAGAAAGGGTATAAGTTATGGCCATTTGTCATAAGAAGTTCTTAGACTGTATATAATTAGTGGTCATACGTACGGCGACGTACCATATTGATGTTCTTTAGAGTTTTAACACTTATTAAGGATCTGTTATTATATTTGGATTTGTTTTTTTAAGTTCGAAAAGTTTGGGCGCAGAAAACAGAAGCAACACATGTGCGTCTTTTATTTTGAATGCCGATACTTTAAATTATTGGTTAATATTCTAATGTTGTTCAATTTTAATTTTGGCATCCAGTATTGTATCTAAAACTAAAATATATATTTTGGATCCAGTTTGTAATGGATTTGTTCTCTTTTGTATTTAGGGTATCAAAGAGATGGAAACCTGATGTAGTAATATGATGAGGAGGATGGAAGAAATCGATATAAAGGCTCCCTATAATGCTATTGTGCCTATTTGAGGCAGTCATGCTATGTTGTTTTGGGGTGAAACAGGACCCTGATGCGGAATTTTGCAAAACCACTAAGTTTTACAATCCTCCTAGGCAGTGTACCTAACCGTTGTAGTGTAGTATAGGCAAGACACGGGGATTGATCGTTCTCTAGGAGAATAGTGTTGTGAAGGTCGAAGTGTATGACGAATTAAGTCTTAAAGGTCAGGGATGATTCCTTTTGTATTTTTTAGAAAGCAAGTAAAAAATTCTCGGGGTTTGAAGAGTTTGGTTTTTAACTACTAATTAAACTAAATTAAACTAATTATGCAGAAAATTAAAGTGGTAAACTCTTATGATAGGTAAAGGTGTTTACTTAGAATTTCCTTACTCCATAGTTATCTCTTATTGATTAGTCGAATTCCTACGTACTTGTTTTAATTAGTGCGTTGTATTCTTTAATATTGGTTGTAGGGTGATGCTTAATTCCCTAACTCCAAGAATATATTGGTCTCGTTAAGAAATCCTAATGTCACCAATCCGCAATTACGCAGTCTCGTTTAGACTTGTTAATGTCAACAATCCACAATTCACGCAATAAATACAACAAATAAAAAAAACTAGTGCACTCTAGTGAAGAAGCGTTTAGTTGGACGTTCAAGCTAATATACTAAAGATAAAGCCAATTTTCTTACTCCTAACGCGATACAACTAGTTAAACAAGAAACGACAATCAATAATCAATTACTAGGTTTCATTCAATCCTAGGCACACACTAGATAATTTAGCCAAACATGTTAAATAAAAGAGAAGATACACATATAAGCAAACATCACATAGACATATTGAATGATTAAAGAGAAATAACTTATCTTCAATAAAAATGGAGTTCGGGGGCTAAAAACGCTTACAAAATATGTTGGGACAACATTGCTTGGGTCTCCTTTTGTTTTAATGTTGAAAAATAAACCTTCACAACACATAAAGTAACAAACGTTAGCCAAAAACCAAAACGAACCACACCTGCCCCTGACGCGCTGCTGGCGCTCCGACACGCAGGCAGCACGCCAGGGACTGTTGGTTTTGAAAATTGGCTTTTCCCTTACCCAAAAAATGTGGTTCTTTCAATACAGGTATGAATATAATATGTGCTTCACTAGGAACACTCGAAACGAGTTATAGAATTAGAGATTTCAAAATCACAACCTCTCGTTTTGTACAAAACGCCAATTCAAATATTTTATCAAAGGCCTCTAGCTAAGGATTTTCTAAACCTATGAGACTCATACCTTTCATATGACATCAAGGGAAATTATTTATATGACCATAATCCGTGTTTACGTTTCTCTAATCACGTAACAGGTTTTACTCCCTTATTGGTCAAATTAAGTCAAAGGTCTCTTTCAAAATGCATCCTTTTCCGTTATGGGATATGCTTTACCATGATGCAAAGCACTTAGCTTATTTGTATCAAGGTAATTATTGATTACGTCAAGTTATGAAAAACACGAGTTATGATATTACGAACACTTGACGTTGTGTTATTTGGGAGCTTGGTATTCTTTAATTTTCTTACCCGACACACACAACCCATAAACATCAGTGTCCATTCTTTTCTTTCTTAATAACAATGTGATTATCTCATAATCAATCCTTTGATTATTCTCTTATTACAAAACCAATCATTTAGCAAATAAACCTTCCAAATCTCACAAAATCGTATCCTAAACATTCTCTAAATATTCTCTTACACACTTTGTACTTGCTTGTACTATTTGTCTCCCTACATTCCAACATTCTCCACATCAACCTATTTTTCACCACATTTTCTATAAATTACACACAATCAAACACATCACTACATTATTATTCACTTTCTTCTACAACCAACTCTATATACGCACACACACATATTCAAGCTTGTTCAACATACTTTACTTTCTACACATACTTATCAAGTTTGCCAGACACACCTTACACACTCACACACTCACCAAGCTTACACAAAACACTTCACTCTCTCACTTAGGCTCCCCATCACATCACTACACACACTAGAATTTGAATTTCACACACTACTCACATTCACTCACACACATACTCTCTCTTTCTTAGGCTCCTCATTACATCCATACACAAACTAGATTCAAATTTTCATACACTACTCACAAACACTCACATAGGCTCCCCATCACATCATTCTTACACCACCATCTCTTCATGTCATACACTCTCACACACACGAGAATTTAAATTTCATACACTACACACATACTCTCTTCTTACTTTCTCTTAGGCTCCCTATCACCCTTACACATCACATCCACGCATTTATATTGCCTAACTGTTAGTACCTCAATTAACGACGTCTTAGATGCATAATGGCCTTTGTAAGCCATATGAGTGGGATTTTGTTTACGTGTCGTGTTAGTTGTAAATTGATAACATATTATGTGTTTAAAAAGCAAAGCGGTTTCTATCAAATATAGGAGTAAGTGGATTCATTTTGATAATGTTTCGTGGTCCTCCAATCTATGGCCAGCTATAGTCCAAGAGCAGTTTAAGGAAAGTAATAAAATAGATCCCCGGGTGATTTAGTGAATTGGTGGGAAGCCCTTTGTGACAACTGGTAAATTTTGAAAACTATTTTTAAATACCACACTACTTTAAATTTTAGCAAGTTAAGCAATTGACTATAAACTCTTAATATTCTGCAAAGCATCTGTGTTAGACCTCGTTTGTGACTTTAGACTAGGCACTACTAGACCTCGGCACTAGGAAAAACTAATAAATTGAGAAAACTTGAGAAAACCACTCGTTTAGTTCCATAAGCATATTTATGACCGGTTTCATTGAAAAAATATAAATAAAACTATTGGCGCACTCGAGAGGAACTTGTTAGACTTTTAATCGAAACATTTGAGACCGGGAATAGAGGAATCGGGGAAAATTTCAAAAAAAACTACGGATTGGCCCTTGTGGTTTTACTTGGCCGCGCCCCACACCTCCACCATTTTTAAAATATATCAAAATTTTAAAGGGTAAAATACAAAAATCGTCCATGTGGTATATCACCACAATCCACACACACACAAACACAATATATCATCATCATCTTCACCATTTCTCTCTCTCTCTTTACCCTAGCCGCCAGCCACCTTCAAACCACCACCACCATCACGCCGCCGCCTACCACACTACACCACCCACCTCAAAACACTCCCCACTCTCCCCTCTTTCCGATCCGCAAGGTCACGCGCCTAAAAGCCTCCCCCCACCTCTCGACCATCACTCTCGCGCCAACATATAACCACCTCGAAGCCACCATCGGTTCTCTTTTTGTGTCAAAACAAAGGTAGGTAAAAAACCCACGAGTTTTGACTCGTGTTTCTTGATAACTCGTTGGTGAGTCACGAGTTGACTCGGTCTCATGTCGGGTTTGATATATAAAACGTGGGAAATGATTTCTTGCTAAATAAAATGTGTTAAAAGCTTGTTGGTATCCGTGTTTGAGTCGTGTGTTTGCGTCGTGTGTGTCGTGGCAGCCAAACCAAGATCTTGGCTCTCAGTGAGGGCTTATTTGGTTTGCTTGATTACTTGGTCTTGGTGTTATTTTCTTGTTGTTATTATTGTTCTTTCGGGTTCTGGATGAAACCCATTTGGCGGAATTGACTTGGTTAATTTGGAGGTTGAAAATGGTTTTGTTTTGGTGGTTGTCGAATGGGAATGACCCTCGAAAGGGTGTTTGGTTTTTTTGGATGTCGAAGGGGTAGTAGGTCGAGACCCTTATGGTCTCGACAATATTGTTGGAGGTTGTTATGTTGTCGTTGTTGTTGATGCGTTGGACATGGGAACGAGAGTCGAGACCGAATGGTCGCGGCTAAACTTGGTTTGGTATCTTGGACTTGAAATGGGAATCGTTTTAGTAATGACGGAGGATAGGTTAGACGTGAGTCGTAGACGACCACGTGAAGTTGATGTTGTGATATTTGGGACATGACATTATTGACTTATGATATACTTATGATCTTTACGCCAAGTTGGTGTCATGCTGACTTTTTAGTCATCTTTGACTCCGACAAGACCGTGACATGGACTTGATACAACTTTATAAGTCGAGAAGTTATGACTCGGACTTGTGACTCGAAACAAATAGTAACTCAAGTAACTATAACTATAACGATAACGTAAACTAAAAATAATAAACGGTTTTTCATATTAAAAACAAGTATATTACGGAAAAAGAGGAATATAATAAATAATGAGGGAGTTACTTAATGTTTCGAGGGCACGCAAAACTAGAAGTGTCATAAACATTAATTGAATACCATTTATTTGCTTGTCATATATATTTGGAGTTAATGATCTTAACTTACCTAACTAACGAACTTATTGGGTTGACGGATCGAGTAAGACCTCGTTAGTTATGTCGGAAGAGTTTAGTAATGACAACATATCCTACGACGCCCAAGGAAGTGGTATAGTTTCGGAATAATTAGTAAGGCGAATACATCGTAAGGTTTATCGAATTGACGAATTCGATAAGTTTTGACAATATGTTCAAGAGACTTATTAGACTACAACTTGACACATAGATTTGTTGTGATCTTTCTTTGTTGAGTACTCGAGTAGCGTGAGTTTACATGAATCTTGTTGAGTCGACACCACGCACGCGCGGATACCAAACACTAGAAAACTGTTTTGAGAAAGAGTTTTTGGAAATAAAAACTGGATTATATTCGGGATTGGGAACTATTGAATGGAGTCTTAATCTTAGCAAGTCTATGATTTTAGGTAGTGCCGAGTTAGTAGTTACTGATTTTTGATAGTCGATACTCTTCTTGTTCATGTTGATTCTTGTGCATTTTGCTGGACTAAGGTGAGTTTCATAGCCCCACTTTTATTCATAATTTGTTTTATTAATTCTTGGGGTGAGAAGCATGCTCTTGTTTGACTGGACCTTTTTATAAAACTATGTTTTGTTTGCTCTTATTACGTAGTCTAGGCTAAGGTTTAGCCTCACTATATCTTGCCAAACTTAGGTCTTTTATTCATGTTGTAGGTAGATCTATCGTGGTTGACCGCCCCGTCTTGGACTTGTTTGCCCGACTTACCAGGGTGGCATCTGGATTTGTGGTTGCAAAATTTGCCATGACTTATAACATCTTTGTTTGGTTTGGGTTTTGGATATGATGGTTTCTTATGCTATGACTTACTTGCGTAATAAGATATTTCACTATTTGGTCTATATACTATGTTATTTACTTAAACCTATGAACTCACCAGCTTTTTGCTGACCTCTTTAGCATGTCTTTCTCAGGTATTTGATATGTTTAGACTTGGGCAGTTTATTTGGGAGGCGCTTGGAGGCATTGGCATGGTCATGGATCTGTTCGACTCTGATGTTTATTTGGGACCGCTTTTATGAATTTCTTTTAATGGGCTTACTCGCGTACTTTTGAATAAATGTAAAACTTGATTACTATCTTTAACAATGTTTTTATATTATGGATGAGCTACTCTATTTCGCTATACTTGTCTCGCGTACCATTTCCCGTAGCACCCCAATGATAGTAAGTCTTCCGCTGAACCGTATTTTGGGGGTGTTACAGATTGGTATCAAAGCCCAGGTTATAAAGAACTGGGTACTTATCAAAACCTAGACTATAACCACTTTTCAAAAATTGATCCAATGACCGTGCCCCTGCTCGCCTACCCAAGTGAAGCCTAAGGTTTACGAGTTAAGACTTATGTGGTATTTAAATGCTATTATTTTTGCTGAATATCTGTGATATATTTATTCTTGGTATACTTTGGTATTTTTTGGGATTTTCGTTAGTATGGGACGTTTTGTATTCATTGACCTCGTTAAAACACCATTGTCACAGCTATGCCTTCTTTCGATATCACCGAGGACATCCTTTCCGCTGGCTCTCGACCAGCTTCACCTATGTCGGGGATGGACCCGAGAGACCCATATGTCATGGCAAGACATTCACCGCCATTGACGAATGGGACTACTTCGGACCCTTCTTCATCTGCTCGTGGTTCTCTTGCTTCTCTCATGATACGTTCACCTGCACGATCACCTCCTGGCTTCACACGATAGATTTCTACACCTCACCCTATGACACTTTGCCGCACCGCACGCATATCCGTACGTTCATCTACCTTACCTTCTTTCCGCATCGCTTCACTCTCCTCTGTCCCTTACACCCTCTACCTCTTCATTTCAGATACCTAGCGCATCATCTTCTGCACCTAGTGATTCATCACCACCTTCATCTCCCGACTCTCTGCCTGCTTGAAGGCATTGACTTCTCTTGTCGTATGAAGATGAAGACCCCGAGGAAGATCCCGAGGAAGATCCTCAAGAGGAGAAAGAACCGGGAGAGGAGTCTTATGGGGAAGATGGCCCTGAGGATGAGCCTGTGAAGATGTTGAGCCTGAGCCTCAGGAGGAGGGCGAGCCTGAGCCTCAGGGGATTATGGGGGATTTGGAGGAGTATGATTTGGGCGATGATGTCGATGAGCCTATGTTAGGGCCTACTTCCCCGGAGTCAGGGTGGATTGGGTTGATCCAGACTCTCCTACTGCTGGTCCCACCGCGGAGCTCTTAGATGCGATTGCGACCCAGTTGGGCATGCATGAGGATGCTCTTGAGGGTATCACTGAGCAGTTGGCGGGGGTGACAGTAGAGCGATTGGGGAATATTGAGAATCATGTTAGCATGTTAAAGGAAAGGTCTGCCACCATGAGGAGAGATCTACAGAGGATGGATGATCGGGTGAGAGCAGCAGACCGAACCCTTCAGATTACTAGAGAGTATGATCAGGTGATGTGAGGTCGCCCTCGGAGACAGATTCTCGTGGCATACCTTATGAGGAGGAGTCATGAGGATGGTGTTGAGTTGGCTGCGATTAGGAGGAGGTTGGATGATCTAGAGCGTTCTTTCCGAGATCTTCATTTCGGACCATGAGTTGTAGTATGGGCTAGTGTTTTTGTGTACCACTTCTTATCTATATGTATTTCCATATTCTCTCGTTGTTGTTTTCGCTTTTCGCCATTGTGTGGCTTGTACTTAAGAATCCTTATTTTCAGTTCTATGAGATGTTATATGGAGTTTTGGTTTTGTTATGAGCTATGTTTTACCGATCATTGTTGGTTGTTGGTGTGATATTGTGTTCTATTTTATCGCCTCTGTCCTCGTGTGTTGTTACTCTTCTATTTTGATCTCAATATTATCATGTATCTGTGATCCAGATCAATGGCTCAAACTCGTAGGGCAACCCGAACGCGACGAAGCGACAATACCGCCGCGACAGCCATGCTATCGCACTATCTACCGACGCGGGTCGACCTTCTATCCGATTTGCTAATGATCCGAACACCATTAACCAAGACAACAACAATCTGGTTGGTGAAAATCCGGATGTCGAAATTCCTACTCCACCGGCTACTGTAACTGATCAATCTTTGATCGATAAACTTGTGGCTCAACGTGTAGCTGAGATTCTTGCTGAGCCAAATCATCCAAATGCTATGACTGGAACCATTATGCCTAATGGTAGTAACCATGGTTGTACTTACAAGGAGTTCCGTCGTATGCCTACTGAATACGGCGGTACTGAGGGAGTTGTTGTGTTGACGCGCTGGTTGGAGAAGATGGAGACTGTGTTTAAGTTTTGTTGCCGCGAGGAAGAATCGAAAGTGAAGTTTGCTTCGTTTACTTTGAAGGATGAGGCGTTGACTTGGTGGAACAACTACCTTAAGTCTGTTGGTATCGATGTGGCTTGTGCTATGCCTTGGGAGGAGTTCAAGGCAATGCTGATTAAGAACTATTGCCCTTGCAACGAATTGAAGAAATTGGAGTTTGAATTATGGAATCACAAAGTGAAGGGCACTGACCTGCCAGCTTACACTCGTCGTTACCAAGAATTGGCACTACTGTGTCCGGAGATGGTCCGCACTGAGACGCTTAAGATAGAGCGTTACACTGATGGACTTCCACCATCTACTAGGAATGATGTGATTTCTTCGAAACCCGCTAATCTTCAAGAGACCATCACTTTGGCTCATAGCTTGATGGATTTGGTGATTCACGACAATGCTGGTGTAAGCTCCCGGAAAATTTCAATGTACTAAAAGCTTTAATCAGAAATTAAGCACGATTTATAAAATTTTCTAAACATCACATTTGCATATCATTTGGCATATGCATGATTAACGCAGCTTGAGCGTTCAAAAATATACCGTTGTGATCCGAACGAAATTCCCCACGATCCCGATATTCTTAAATTACATAATATATATTTATAAAAATATAAAATAAATAAAAATAAAAATATGCTAATAGTGGATTGGGCATAGAATATTTATTTGACCTCGACACAAGCCCAACATATCATCTAGTACCATTGGGCCTCAGTTTCCTCGTCAAGCCCAACACCCACCTTGTGGACTTTCGCATACCACACGACCTAAATCAGCCCTTTTGGCTTGCGCAAAAATTGAGCCCAACACCCTTTTATTCTCATTGGGCCTAACCGGTTTTTTTACCACCCCTAGTCCATATGCAAATTTCAAACTTATACCCAAGATTTGATATTTATCACAAGTTGTGATTTCTCTTGTCAGTCGAAGTAAACGAAACAATATCCAAGACCCAAAAACAAATTCAAACACTTTGAGTGTTGCGTGTGGAAATGTACAAGGAGACCAAACCCATGCTTAACCACCCTAACTTATTTATTTAATGACCTAAACTTACCCAAACCTACTTTGACTAACCTTGACCCTCATGACCAAAGGTCCTTGTGTTTTATTTCGATTAGACATCACACTCCCACGCCCAAAACTTCAGCTGAAACCACGCACGTAACAAGACCAAATCCCACCCTCTTCTCTTTTCCTTAAAAACGTGGGAAAACAAACATTAAACAAATGGATGAACCATGCCCACTTCCTTAAACACTTAGATTCACACACTTGAGTGAATTCTCACAACATCACAAAATTCTCTCAAACACTTACACCCTCTCGACAGAAAACGTCCAATGTGGAGGTTAGTTCGAAGGGAAGAAAAAGCATAGCAAGGCAAGAGATATAGGAAGAGCATGGGTAAATCAATTAAGTTATAAGGAGAACACGGGGTTCTCGAGTTCGATTCATTACTCACGCGGCACCACCACTCTTTAGAGTATCGTAAGTTACTTTCATACTCGTTTCTCTATTATTACACTTGTATCACACGTTAGAAAAGTTATACACACCAAATGACACGTTAAATTCCTATATGTATACGTGTATGAAATGAAAAGTACTACATTCGACACATACTCTTGCTTATAGTACCTCGAAATCACGCTCACATAGCGCACGACACTAATAAATTGACCATAAAAAGCTTTAAAACTCCCTTGGTCACGTTTTCCTCTGAACGAGCTTAATCCCACAATGGGCCTTATGGCCAAAACACACATAAACTTGAGCCCACAACAGTTTATACGGCCCAATAAGCACTTAAGCGAGCCCACATACTAAAATAAGCTAGCCATAAGCTCTTGAAAAAGATAAATAAGCTAAAATAGTCGAAAGGCACGTTTTGGACTAAGGATGCAAAACGTGTGTAGTTCGGGTTAAAAATATAACTATTCCGAAAGATAAAGGTTAAGTTTTAAACATCAAATAAGAATATAGAAAGTCTAAGGTCCATCTTGTATTTATACGAAAGTAAAAGGGTAATTCACACGCATGCATGAATGCATGAAAACCACGAGGACCGTTTTTGTAATATACGAAAACTAGTTATAATAAAGGTTTGGGCTAAAAATGTAAAGTTTGAAACTTTAAGGTTAAGCGCGTAAAATTATATAATGGGGGATAGTTTTCGTAAAACAATTTCATTAAAGGACTAAAGCTATCATTTTCAAAAGTTTTGATATAAAACATGTTTCGGTTAAAAACTGTCATTTACTTAAAGTTGAGGGACTAAACTTGTACATTTTGAAACTTGAGGGTAAAAAGTGTAAATTCAAGAAAAGTTAAGAAAAACTTATAAACCCATCATAACTTCCTAAAAACGAGTATTTTTTATCATATGAATGTATTATTTTCGGATATCGAAGAACATATTTCATATATGAAAAATATATATATATATATATATATATATAGAGTTAGGATCAAATAAGAAGGTTACTTAAAATAAGAAGGACTAAGAAGAACTATAACCGCAAATCCGAGATGTACCGACCTAAATTAGATGCATCCCTATAATCTTAGATACATTATAACGCACCATAATGTGTTTTCTAGCTTTTAATCAGATGCATATACGTATATTAGATGCATTTAATGATTTCTCTTTTTTTTGTTCCTCTACACGTGCCGAAATAATGAAAATCAATTTGCACCATCTATACATCAAATTAACTTTCGAAACTCAAGATGTTGCATCTATATGAATAGAAATGCATCAAATGCAAGTCGTTGCATCACAAATGCGTGATTTTGGTCACTTCTTACCACTTTTTATTTTAATTTACTTTTCACTGATCCCTACTCTATATATATCACACACATATATATATATATATATATATATATATATATATATATATATATATATATATATATATATAGAGAGAGAGAGAGAGAGAGAGAGAGAGAGAGAGAAAATTACCAAAAGAGGCCAATTTTTCAAGGTTGGTCCATTTTTAAGACTTTTTTCTCATCTCTTTCCCAAAAGAGCCTGCCCAACTGCTCAACTGCTCAAGTACAAAAGCTCCATTATATTTATGACACGTGTCATTTCTTTTGACTGCTCAACTGCTCGACTGGACTGCTCAACTGCTCGACTTTGACTGCTCAACTGCTTGACTCCACCCAAATTTTGACACGTGTAATTCTTTTGTACTTGAGCAGTTGAGCATTGAGCAGTTGAGCAGTTGGGCTCTTTTGGGAAAGAGATGAGAAAAAAGTCTTAAAAATGGACCAACCTTGAAAATTTGGCCTCTTTTGGTAATTTTCTCAAATATATATAGGGTAGGGTTAAAATGAAAAGTTTCTTATAATGAAAAGAATGAGAAGGCATGTGGAGGTGACATGTGTCACCTTTGCCACATCACAATGCCATGTCATGTGACATGTGTCACCCCCCCCACAAAAAAAAAATCACAGTTATAAAAATACTGCATCACAATCATAATTGTGATGCAGTAACTTTTAATCTTAATGCACTAAAATCATGATTATGATGCAATAACTTTATAACCGTAATGTAGTAACTTATAACCATAATGCACTAATAAGTTTTGGTGCATCTTTATTATAAGTTACTGCATCATAGTTAATAGTTAAGTGCATCATTAATGATGCACTAAAATCAAGGTTATAACCTTAATGCACTAAAATCATGATTGTGATGCAGTAACTTTATAACTGTGATGCAATCATTTATAACCTTAATGCACTAAAATCATAATTGTGACGCAGTAACTTATAACCTTAATGCACTAATAAGTTTTGGTGCATCTTTATTATAAGTTACCGTGATCATAGTTAATAGTTAATTGCATCAACTATGATGCACTAAAATCAAGGTTATAACCTTAATGCACTAAAATCATGATTGTGATGCAATAACTTTATAACCGTGATGCAAGAATCTTATAACCTTAATTCACTAAAATCATGATTGTGATGCAAGTAACTTTATAACCTGTGATGCAAGAAAAAATTTGGCGTGAAAAAAAAATTGCCCAAAAAAAATTTTGGCGGGAATTTTTTGGCAGGGGTGTTGGGTGGGGGTGGGGTATGGTGATGTGGCATGATGATGTGGCAAATGTGACACATGTCACCTCCACATGGCTTCTCATTCTTTTCATTATAAGAAACTTTTCATAATAACCCAAACATATATATATATATATATATATATATATATATATATATATATATATATATATATATATATATATATATATATATATATATATATATATATATATATATATATATATTTAATCCGCTAAAAGACACGGGGAATTTAAACAAGCTAAAATACTCAACAAATCTATTAAGATCACAACGGGGGGAAACATTTCACTTATGCGTAAGTGAGGATCATTAATTAAGGCAATGTAGCACATAAATTAACTTAAAACGTTAAGGACGGACGGACACTATTGGGTTGGACAGTCCAATGATCTATTGAATAAGAATATTCAATGCTCTATTATTTTGGTCGCGAACCAAAATGCTCATTTTACTGAGACTCGCCATCTCATCATTTTTAAGTTTTGGTTTGGAACCTCAGCTACATTGTGCTTGATCTGTTTGTGCGTGTTCATATCATCAAGGTGAGTTCATAGCCTCACTTTTTACTTTTATTTTACAAACCCAGCGAAGGAGATATATACTCTAAACTAGAACCCAAGGTTTTTCATAAATGCTCTCCTCTTGATTATTGGTACTGCCTAAGTATTTAGCCATAAGTCCCCAGATCATGAACCATTAGTCACCGCGAGTGAACGCAGATATCGTGAATAGTAGTATGGGGATTAACGACCTCGTTTCGAAGAAATAACTAGGGCGCACCATATTTGAATTTCTTTAGGTAATTGGCTATTACCTCCTTTGGGGCATACTTACGCATTAATCGGTAATTCTGGTATGCGGTTGAGTCTTGGTTTCATGAGTTTAGCGCATAAAATTCTGTGATTTTTCTTATGATATTGTTAGTTTACAATGATCATGCTCATATACTTGTGTTCAACTATTTTAAACCTATGAATTTCACTCAACATTTTTGTTGACCTTTTTAAGCATGTTATCTCAGGTAATCAGTGAAGATTATAACCAAGGCGCGGAATGGGGCATGACAAGGCTTATCTGGTGGTGTAAAACATAAAAGTTGTCATTTCTTTCAAACTCATGATCTTTCTTTTGGGATAAACACTTGATCTATTTACAACGTTTTGTAACAACTATGAGTTTTCGATGAATGATAACTATTTTTAATAAAACGTCTATTTTGATTCGTTTTCTATAATTATTGACTATGATCTCCATTCAAGTAACACCCGAATTAGTCTTCCGCTGTCATTAAGATTTTCGGGGGTGTTACAGATTGGCATCAGAGCCAAGGTTATAGAGAACCAAAGAGTTTTTCAAAAACATTTTGGACTATAACCCGTATTTTTTAAACGCACTATTTTTACACCACGCCTTTACGCCCTTCCGTGACCGCTCTATGCATTAGGATTAATGCATCACTAGATCATAAGTAAATTGCATTCATTTTAGTTAGGCATGGAGATTTGCTTGGCAAATATGCGTAGCTAACTAAAATCTTGTTAATATTATATTATTTGGCATTTTAGTTACATTAATTTATGGGTTGTTACAGCATACATGTCTGCATCCCACCCGGTTGTTCTCGTCCTCGCATTAATCGAGATGGAAGACACTATGTCCTCTACGACCGTCAATATGCCGCTTCATCCCACCCAGCCATACTAGCTACTGTTTCGGACGAGACTGAACCTTTTGACGAAGGTGAAATTGCCCGAACTCCTACTGTTCCAGCTATGATTGCTCACTCTCAAGAGCATAATGCTTTTACTTCTATGACCCTAGATCAGTACTACGAGTCGCAACAATGGATACCTGCTTCAGATGTCGTTGTGGATGATGGATCATCCAAGTCATCCAAGAGCACTGACTCTGCTTCATCAGACTCTTCGGGATCATCTTCCCTACCGATTCATCATCGCAGACGTAGGATCCGTGTTCTTAAGCCTTATGAGCCTGAGCCTTTCGGAGTGCCTTATAGACAGCATCCTAAGGGTACAACCTTCATGCATACCGCTGGGAAGTGTGTGCGATCCATCACCATGACTCATGTGATACCATCAGCTCAGTCACCATCAACTCAATCATCACCACCACACTATCAAGCATTCACCACCATCGCCACTCCATCCGTGTTCTACCATCAGACCACCACTGTTCATGTTTCATCACCGCCTACAGCATCACCTCCGTTGGACACTTTTAGTAAGCCACTTTTACCACTTTGCATCAAGTGTTATCCACCATCACTATCTGATCCTGACATGCCTACTCAAGTGGACGTTGAGACCGAACCAAGGAAGAAGGCCGATGCTAGGCGATGGTCATTCTTGATACCACTACTTGCCGTTGGAGAGAAGAGAGGGAGAACCTAGTTCATTCGAGCTTTGAGAGAGCTCAACCACCGCACTGTACTCAGCTCACACCGGTGAGCCTCACACCACACCATTCCTCTGTTGGCTACGAGACTCGTGAGACACGAAGACCAGTTGAGTGAGCTCCTGGCGCATTATGATGAGATTCCACTGGTTAGGATAGAGAGCTTGGAGGAGGAGGTCGAGAACCTCGTGATAGGTCGCTACTCCATTGAGATTGTGTTTGACATGATGAGCACTCAGATTGTGGAGGCGATAGAGGCTGTGACCAGATTGACCCAGAGGCTTGAGACTACTGTTCGAGATGTTAGTACTTTGAGAGACACTGCCTTAGGCCGAGAGAGAGTCTTGCATCACGAGCTTGAATCCGCTCATGCTCACACCGCCATCCTAGAAGAGAGGATTGATGACCTCGAGGCGAGAGATCGAGCACGTGAGCAGCAGATTCGAGGTTTGACAGCCATGGTTGAGGAGATTCGCCGTCGTCATGATGACGCATCGGGAGATGCGTAGATTTTAGTCATATTTATTTTTTAGTATGTATCATAAAGCCGCCATATGAGGCATTAAGGCTTGTATCCTTTTGGTTTGTAACTTTGGAACAAGAATTATGATGTGATAACCTATGGTTGTGAACAATACTATGTAATGATGTATTCTATGTATCCTATGGTTGTATTTCTTATATTCTTGTGTTGTGATATTATTCATCGGCAATTTCTTAATCTTGGTGTTTATTTTTTGGCAATTTTAGAAAAATGGTCAAGAATAAAGCTACCTCATCCACCATCACTCCCGCAACTGTTCGAAAAATGGTCGCTGAAAGTGTTAGCGCTGCTATAGCTCAAAGATGCCACGAAACCGCTAGAGCCGGCTAAACGCATTGGCTTAAGCCGAACGAATTGTCCAAGAGGCACGAAGTCGAGATTGCAAGACAAGCTGAGATTGCAAGAGAGGCTGAGATCGCAAGACAAGCTGAGATCGCATGAGAAGCCGAAATTGCAAGAGAAGCCGAGATTGCCCGGAAGCGGAGATCGCCGAGAGGTCAAGCCGAGCGTTGCTCGCAAAGACGTGAGGGCTGGGTCGCCGTTCCTGTCAAGATAATCGTGTCGCAGAAGTTGCACGTATTGTTGAAATGGCAAACTCAAATGCAACTAACACTCCGACAAATCAAAGTGAGTCCTCTATAGCTCGTAAGTGTAGTTACAAAGAGTTCTTGAACTGCAAGCCGACATTCTTCAAGGGCACTGAAGGTTCTATTGGTTTACTTCATTGATTTGAGAGAACCGAGACAGATTTCGCTAAGTGATCGCACGGATGATTGCAAAGTCAAGTTCGCAATCGAACTTTGTTAGAAGATGTGTTATCTTGGTGGAAAGCCCATGCTCAACCAATTGGAGTGGAAGAAGCTTGTAAGATTTCATGGTCGATCTAAACAACCGTTGATGAAACAAGATTGCCCGAGAACTGAGATCAAGAAACTCAAGATGAGTATTACCACTGGTCGCTAAAGGTAATGATCTCAAGACATACTTCAAGAGATTTCATGAGCCGAGAGTTCTGGTCCTCATCTGCTTTCCCACCAATGAAAAGCTTTTGGAAGCTTTGATCGGAGGTTTACCCCAGAGCATCGAAGGAGATGTCATCGCCTCAAATCCAAAGACTGTTGAAGAAGTTGTCATTGTATCCCACCGCCTTATGGAACCAATTTTAAAGCTTGCAAATGCACAAAGCTCAAGTGACAACAAAAGGAAGCTTGATGATCGGAAAAGCTCAAATTCCAACCACCCTCAATCCAACAACAACAACCAGTATCACCGCAACAGAAACCATCATCACAATCGGCAAAACCAAGGGCAAGAAGCCGCAAGGGCTTATGTTGCACCTACTGCTGGGAAAGGGTTTGTAGTACCACATCCCTAGTGTAACAGATGTTTGATGCACCATTCTGGACCTTGTACTGTGAAATGTGACAAGTGCAACAAGGTAGGACATCAAGGAAAGCATTACAGAAACCCTGGAGGAGGAAACACTATGGCAAACATGAATTGTTACTGATGTGGAGAAAAGGGTCATTTCAAGAGTCAATGCCCAAAGTTGAATGCAACTCAACCCCAACAATTCGCGTGCAAGAGCGTACGTGCTAGGAGATGGAGATGTGCTGTTGAACCCTGATGTTGTGATGGGTACGTATTCTCTTAACAATCATTCTGCAAAAATCTTGTTTGACTCTAGAGCCGATAAGAGTTTTGTATCTACTACTTTTGCACCATTACTTGAAATATCCCCAATCGCCTTAGATACAACTTATGAGATAGAGCTTGCCGACAGAAAGATACACTCTAATCCGTAATTGCCCTATTCTTTTACAAGACCACTCATTCCTCATAGATCTTTTGCCAATCAAGCTTGGTAGTTTCGATATCGTAATTGGCATGGATTGGTTGTCCAAACACCGTGCTAGGATTGTTTGCGACGAGAAAACCGTTCATATCCCGATCAATGGTGAAACTTTAGTCATCCAAGTAGATCAAAGTAGAAATTACTTAAGTATCATATCCTGTGCGAAATCGATAAAGTACATGGAGAAAGGATGTTATGCCTTCTTAGCTCAAGTAACGGAAAAGAAGTCGGAAGAGAAACGACTAGAGGATGTGCCTCAGAGTCAAAGAATTTCCTGAGGTGTTTCCAGAAGATTTTCCTGGACTCCCACATGCTCGACAAGTAGAATTTCAAATCGATCTTATCCCTGGAGCTACTCCCGTAGCACGAGCACCATACCGTTAAAGCCCTCGAAAATGCAAGAATTGTCCAAACAACTAGAAGAGCTATCTGAAAAGGGATTCATTAGACCAAGTTCCTCACCCTGGGGAGCTCCGGTATTAATCGTTAAAAAGAAAGAAGGATCATTTTGGATGTGTATCAATTATAGAGAATTGAACAAGCTCACAATCAAGAACCGTTATCCCTTGGCAAGAATCGATGATCTGTTTGATCAGTTACAAGGCTCGAGTGTATATTCGAAGATTGATTTAAGATCTGGATATCATCAGTTAAGGATAAAAGAGGAAGCTATACCCAATACCGCATTCAGAACTCGATATGGCCATTATGAATTCCAAGTAATGCCATTCGGTTTAACTAATGCACCTGCTGTGTTTATGGACCTCATGAATAGTGTCTCTAAACCCTACCTGGATAAATTCGTCATCGTGTTCATCGACGATATTCTTATCTACTCTCGTAATAAAGAAGAACATGCGGAACATCTGAGAACTGTCATGAAGTTACTCAAGGATGAAGAATTGTACGCAAAGTTTTCCAAATGTGATTTTTGGATTGAGACAGTCCAATTTCTTGGTCATATGATCGACAGTGAAGGAATCCATGTAGATCCCGCAAAGATCGAATCCGTAAAGAATTGGTCTATACCCACCAACCCCACATATATTCGTCAATTCTTAGGACTTGCTGATTATTATCGAAGATTCATCAAATGTTTCTCGAAGATAGGCAAACCATTGACCGAGTTAACCCAGAAAACGAAGAAATTCGAATGGGGAGACGATCAAGAATCAGCTTTTCAACTCATAAAGAACAAGGTTTGCGAAGCACCCATCTTGGCACTACCAGAAGGAGTCAAAGATTTTGTAGTATATTGCGATGCTTCACACATGGGTTTAGGCGCTGTTCTCATGCAAAGGAACAAAGTGATTGCTTACGCGTCACGACAACTCAAAACTAATGAGAAGAATTATACTACTCACGATCTAGAACTTGGCGCTGTGGTATTTGCACTCAAGTTATGGAGACATTATTTGTACGGAACCAAGTGTATAATGTACACTGATCACAAAAGTCTTCAACACATCTTAGATAAAAAAGAACTGAATATGCGTCAACGCCGCTGGCTAGAATTGCTTAGTGATTATGATCGCGAGATTCATTACCATCCTGGAAAGGAGAACGTTGTTGCCGACGCCTTGAGCAGAAAAGATCACCCTAAGCCACTTAGAGTGAGATCATTGGGAATGGTAATCAATTCACCCCTACCATCAAAAATTCTTGAAGCTCAAATTGAAGCACTTAAAGAAAGAAATAGGCCGAATGAGAAGATTTATGGCATGCCGGAGAATGAGAATGGATTTGTGAAGAGATCGGACGGAACGTTATGTTTCAAAAATCGAAGTTGGATTCCACTCTACGGAGGTATCCGAGAACTCATCATGCATGAATCACATAAATCGAAGTATTCCATACATCCTGGTCCCAACAAGATGTATCAAGATCTAAAGCTTTTGTACTGGTGGCCTAACATGAAGGCTGATATCGCCGAATATGCCGCGAAGTGTTTGACATGTTTGAAAGTCAAAGCTGAACATCAAAAGCCATCAGGATTGTTAACACAACCAGAACTTTCCATGTGGAAATGGGAAAGAATCACAATGGATTTCATCACAAAGTTGCTGAGAACTTCTAATGGTTTTGACACCATTTGGCTCATTGTAGACCGTCTTACGAAATCCGCTCATTTCTTGCCAATCAAGGAGAACGATGAGATGATTACACTCGCTAGACTGTACATCAAAGAGATTGTTTCTCGTCACGGTGTACCAACCTCTATCATATCTGATTGTAATAGCCGATTCACCTCGAGATTTTGGCAAACACTACAAAAAGCCATGGGTACCAACTTGGATATGAGTACCGCATACCATCCTCAAACAGATGGACAAAGTGAAAGAACGATCTAAACTTTGGAAGACATGATAAGAGCATGTGTGATTGATTTCAGAAAAGGATGGGATAAGCACTTACCTCTGGCTGAATTCTCTTACAATAACAGTTATCAAGCCAGCATTAAAGCTGCACCTTTTGAAGCACTCTATGGAAGAAAATTCCGATCGCCAGTTTGCTGGGTAGAAGTTGTGATGTGGTTCGATACTGGAAACAGTGTAAAGGTCTCGGCCAACCGAGATAGAGTAACAAGAACACGTTTGTTCCTAAGAAAACTTTAATAAAATTCAACCAACCAGCCAAAAGAGTTTACAATGGTTAAATAGAAATCCTAAGAATCAAAAGATAAACATGCAACCTAAAAAGGATAAACACAAACACGAAACAGAAACAAACATGAACTCAAACTCTCTTTATTACTTGGCTGGACTGGGCTTCACTCGTTGGGCTGGTTCTAGCCACTTTCATTAACCAGCTCGTCCAGTCTTCGGGCCTGGCTACTAACGTCCGGATCCGTATCATCCTCCCCCTCTAAAAAATGACTCGTCCCCGAGTCATTACCCAGCTCGTCTCCTTCAGTATACGGGGATAAATCTGCAACATTAAAAGTAGCCGAGACACCATAATGACCAGGCAACTCAATCTTGTAGGCATTGTCATTAATTCGCTGTAGAACCCGAAACGGACCATCGGCTCGAGGTTGTAACTTGCCAAAATGCCGTTGTGGAAAACGGTCACGACGTAGGAAAATCCACACCAGGTCACCTTCCTGAAAAACCACTTTCCGCCGATGCTTGTTCGCACGATCTTGATATTGCAAGTTATGCTTAGTAATCTGGTCTCGTACCTGCTCGTGGAGCTCTTTGATTTGTTCTGCTCTACCATTGCCCTCGGCGCTAAAGGTCTCAACACCAGGCAACGATGCTAGATCAAGCGGAGTAAACGGGTTTCGACCATAAACCACGAGAAAAGGACTCATGACACCGTGAACTATGAGTGATCTGTTGTAGGCGAACCCGCCTTGTGGAAGCGCAAGATCCCATTGTTTTTATTATCACCCACGACAACGAAGAAGATTACCCAAATCGTTAGTGCTTCCGTCTGACCATCCGTTTGTGGGTGATGTGAAGAACTAAATTGCAGCTTGGCACCCAAACGTTTCCAAAGCGTACGCCAGAAATGACTAACAAACTTCACATCCCTATCCGAAGTGATTGTTTTCGGAATTCCATGTAACTTGACTATCTCAGAAAAATACAACCGGGCCACCTCAGATGCGTCAAATGTCTTCGAGCACGGAACAAAATGAGCCATTTTTGAGAATCTATCCACAACAACCATAATGGAGTCTTTCTTTCGTTGTGTAAGCGGTAATCCTAGGATAAAATCAAGGCTTACATCTTCCCAAGGTCCAGTTGGCGTAGGTAGTGGTGTGTACAAACCTTGGTTGGTGTGATGAGTTTTGGCCATATGGCAGACGCGGCACCGATTTAGAACTATCATCACATCGCGAACGAGCTTTGGCAAAAAAAAACGCTCACTAACTAAAGAAACTATTTTTGCGCGTCCAAAATGTCCTGCCAACGCACCTTGGTGACATTCCAGAATAATAGCTTCTCGGAATGAGGATAAAGGAACACACAAACGGCGACCTTTAAAAAGCAACCCATCACGTCGAACAAAGTCTCGAAACGGGGCGACGCAACATTTTTCCCACACATCCTTGAAATCGGGGTCATCCCTGTACAAGTGTTTGAGTGGTGCAAAACCGGCCACATGAATGGTGTTGGAAGTCACGAGCACCGGTCTTCGGCTAAGTGCATCGGCGACGGTGTTTGCGTGCCCTGCTTTGTGGCGGATGACAAAGTTGAAGTCTTGTAAGGCTTCAACCCACTTTGCGTGCCGCAGACTAAACTTAGCTTGCCCTTGAATAAACTTTAAAGCCTGATGATCTGAATACAAAACAAACTCGTTAGGTAACAAATAGTGGCGCCAGTACTCTAGACTACGAACAATAGCATAAAATTCCTTGTCGTAGGTGCTATAACGTCGCATTGTGTCATTGAACTTTTCACTAAAGAAAATGATTGGACGATTCAATTGACTTAAAACACCACCTATTCCGAAGTCCCAAGCATCACATTCCACCTGAAACACATGGTCGAAGTTTGCAGCGAGGATGGGAGCTTCAGAACCATTTTTAAGTCTCGTCAAAGCATCTTGAGAGGCCGTCCACACAAATTTACTACTCTTAAGACAATCTGATAGGGCCACCGCTGTACTAAAATTTCAATAAAACGCCGATAGAAAGATGCAAGGCCATGAAAACTTCGCACGCCATTAAAGATGTTGGAGTTGGCCACATTGTGATGGCCTCGACTTTTTGTGATCCATAACGGATGCCGCTTCCGTGATACCAAGTACCCTAAAAATATGACTTCCTTGGACAAAAAGTGACACTTAGTTTTGTTGGCATACAACTTTTTGCCCTTCGTGAGAACTCAGAAAATTTGGCGAAGATGTGATAAATGTAGCTCCAAAGTTGTGCTAAAAACCAAGATATCGTCAAAATAAACAACGACACATCGTCCAATAAATGGTTTGAAAACATGGTTCATTAAGCGCATGAATGTACTTGGGGCGTTGGACAAGCCGAAAGGCATCACCATCCACTCATAAAGCCCGTCGCGCGTTTTGAACGCTGTTTTCCATTCGTCCCCGGTCCGCATACGAATTTGATGATATCCACTTCGCAAATCGATTTTGGAAAATATGTTGGCGCCGTCTAATTGGTCAAGAAGATCTTCAAAACGAGGTATAGGAAAACGATATTTGATGGTAATTTTGTTTACCGCGCGGCTGTCAATACACATTCGAAAAGTACCATTAGGTTTTGGTACAAGCAACGCGAGAACTGCACAAGGACTCATACTTTCCCGGATAAGGCCTTTATCGAGCAACTCGTTATCTTTACGATGTAACTCAGCGAACTCTTTAGGATTCATTCGGTATGCTGGTTTATTCGGGATACTAGCACCGGGCGAAAATCAATACAGGTTGTATATCTCGCGATCAATGGTAGTCCAGCCAGAATGTCCCTGAAAGATATCGAAAATTCATCGATCGCTGGGATCACTTCGACCGCGTGTCCCCGGTTTTTGGTTTTCTTCGACCACTACCAAACCGAAAACTGTGGCAGACTGGAGTTTGGCAAGCCCCACAAAGTCGGCCTTTGTTAATGGTGCGATGTGGGGTGGTTCATCTCGTGAGTTAAGGGGAGCCAAAGTAATCTGGAGACCATCTTTCTTGAAGGAGTAGGTGTTGCGAAAACCATCATGTTTGATACGCCGATCATATAGCCATGGACGTCCCAACAGGATGTGGCACGCGTCCATGGGAATGACTTCACACCAGATTTCATCCATATACTTATTGCCAATTGAAAATTGCACTAAACATTTATGAGTAACTTTAACCAAGTTACCTTTCTTTAACCAGGTGAGTTGGTATGGTGCGGGGTGGTCCTGGATGGGTAAACCGAGTTTGTCAACCATGGTGGTGGCTACCATATTTTTGCAACTTCCGCCATCAATAATAACCGTATAAACTTTCCCTTTGCCGCACACTTAGTACGGAAATGTTGTTGGCGAACCAGTGAGTGTCGTCTTCGGGTCACCATTGTGTTGGAAAGCAACCCAAGAAATAAGGACTTCACCCGATCGGGTAAAGGACTTTCGAGCTTCCTCCTCTTCAGTATCATACTTTGGTTCTGTTTCGCCCACAAAGGCGAACTTGTTTATTTGGGAAATCTCGTTTAATGTGACCCAACCCTTGACACTTGAAACACCGGAGAGTATTTGAGGTACCGGATTGAGGAGTAGGAATAGCAGGTGGGTCGGCTTTGATTGGGCCGATCCGTGTTGGCAGTAACCCCTGTGTGTTGTTCGGGGATACACCGGAAACTGGAGGACACCTTATTTTTTGAGCGAAGTTGTCGCTCCACCCAAAGCAAGTTGGCAAACATCTAAAAGAATAGTATTGTTGTAAGGAAACCACCGCAATATCTCGAAGCGGAGAATACTCAAGAAACGGCAATAACCTCGTTCGCCGCCTTCTTCAAGACCACAACGCATGCGCATGCGTTCAAATTCACTAATTAGTTCCTCAACGGAAAAAGAACCCTGTTTTAGCGTTTGATAATCCAAGTATGCATCCTGTTTGTGTGTAACAAGAAGAAACTTAGCCCGTAATAGGCGTTTCATCTTATCCCACGTGTCCACTTTGTGTTTGCCCTCCCTATAACGCTTAGTCTGCACATGGTCCCACCATAACGAAGCATATTTTTTTAACTTAATTGCAACAAGTTTTACCTTTAAGTTGTCGGGGATATCACGAAGGTCAAATATACGCTCCACAACCGATCCAATCGAGAAACTCGTCTGGGTTGTAAACCGCCTTCAAACTCGAATTTCTTTATGAGACCTAAGGAACGGCTGGTCTACCTGTTGTGGCCGCTTTTGTGGTCTATGTTGTATGTTGTGTGGTTGGTGTTGGCGATGGTCACGACGGGCGAAAAGGTTGTCATATAGCCGCTGCCCCGCCGCCATGCTCATCGCATTAATTGAATTTGTTGCCATGCCGCCTACCGCCGGGTCCGCACTGCCAAAAGAGTTAGTTTCCAAATCACGAACCCGCGATGG